>CM034150.1:134892422-135492422 GCA_019776745.2 Taxus chinensis
TGAAGGTGAATGGATCAAGTTTGAAAAACTATTGGTCTTTGGAGCAGACTGAAACACATTTTGCAAATGCACCCACCTTCTGTTGGATCGATGTCCTTCGTTTTCCTCCCTAGCTTGGGTTATGTAGACTAAAATTTAGTTCTTCTGTTGTTGGCCCGCTCACCCAATAATTTTGTCCATCTTGCTTGACTGCTACGGGGGGGATAGTTGGTTCTGTGTAATGAGGATCATTTGCAAACGTGCCCAGTTTTGTTCTAGTGACCTGCTCAAGCCTTTTGGGCGCTGGCTACGTGGATTTCCTTGGAGTGTGCAGAGCAGTTTGGACAGTTTTTTTTTTTTTATTTTATTTCATTATCCTCCCTGGCTCGTGGCTACAACATGCAAACGCCCCTTTTTCTAGTGATGGCTACGTGTTTGTTGAGGATGGAGACCTGGACAGTTCCTGATGCATTTTTCTGTTGTACGTGGTGTTTTCCTCCCTCCATGCTTGCATCCACAACTCCTGTGATGCCTGATTTTCAGCTGATAGAATGGTGGGTGCCTCCTTTTCTCGATGGACATATTTTCATGCTCTCAAACTGCCACTCTTCCAAGGCTGCGTGAACACTGGTAAAGGCGACCTGCACAGTTGAATACCTTTGTGGAAATAATGTAGACCCTCCTCCCTGTGGTACTGTCAGGTTTGAGAGTTCCATGCCTGTGTGAATGCGAGATTGAGTGGAATATTGTCGCCTGGCATGCTAATGATGAAGATTCTCACTAGAGGGTTGTTGCTGAAATTTGAGGTGCTGTGTGCCTCGTCAAAGATGGATAATCAGGCAAGATAATTCTACACCTTGCTTCTGTTGCTATATTTTCTTCTCATATATATATCGTGAAATCGAACCATTATTTTTTCTTGTATTGAATTGTCAGTTGGACTTGTCTATTCTTGTTTTTGCTTTTATCACTGTCGGTGTGTTAGTGTAGAGCACGCATGTGCCGTCATCTCTAGGCGTTTTGTTTTCCTAGCTCGAGTGATCGACACTCATCTCTTTGTTCATGTATATCTTCTCCTCTACGATTGAGTTTTAAGTTATTATGTTGTCTCGACTAGTACTTTCGTTGTCGTTAAGTAAGTTTGCGATAACTGTGCAGCTCCTCCCTATCATCTGAGTTGATTTCTTTTTCTTGGTATTTCATCGAATGTGCTGAACCTCTCCCGCAAACCCCCCCCTTCGATAATCTTCTTGACATTGGGAAAGGCAGGTTGTAGAATGGGAGTGGTCACTGCTTGGGCTATCCAGGTTAGAGCTTCAGTATAAACACTTTTAAAATGAAAAGTTTGTGTGCAATGCGTATTAGCTCTCACGTGCTTAGACTCCCGCATTAATTTTCATCTTGTTCCTAGGATGTTAAGGCCATCCTTAGGAAGCACCTTGACCATCCCTATCCACTTGAACCGTAACTAGCTTTTCGGATTTGCTACGCTTGAGGATTCTAGCGTGCGAATCTAGTACCTCGTGAACACTAGGATAGTTTGGGTCTAATTCCCCACTCAAAATTATTGTCAATGGCGTCTCTTCCTATTTTCCTAACCTGCATTCTCTCTCTTTTATTATTTTAATGCTATTAATTAATATTGGTCGCTTTTCCATGCACGTAATTACCTTAATATTATGGGATGGAAATTTCCTTAAACGTTATTAAGCTCAGGAATACTCATCTTGTATTTGAAGGTCTTATGGTTTCATAGCGGAGGGTTTTGATTTGTCAGTGTCGCTTAGAAATTTATGTTTGTATCTATGCATGACGATGGACTGTGTTATGAAGGGTTGGCTTAAAATATTGTTGTTTTTTTTTTAAAGGAGTAAAGTATTTTAAATTAACCGAACTTTAGAATTACTGTGGAGGTTTATAAATCCTTAGGGATATAAAAAAATTGGGATGACGTTTGGTATACTCTTGATTGACGGAGTCCCCTTATTCTCTTGTGTGTTGTTACTAGCCTTTAAGGCATTGGCCCTTCTTGAATAATTTGGGAATCTCTTGGAGTTAATGGTCAATTCTAGTGTACCTTGCCTTCACTTCGAAACTTATGTCGTGTCATGTCCATGTACCTGATTTTAGTGATATGCTCTATGCGATTACAGGAATGAAATTTTATATGCTTGGCCTTTCATGTTAACCTGTGAATATTGTGGTTCCTCTTGGTTACGCTGATCAACTCTTGTTTTGTTTGAAATATTATATTAAGCCTATGTTTTTTTTGGTATCTTTTGGTAATTTTAAATGGATGGGATGTGTGACAAACTTCAATCTTGCAATTATTTAATTGTTGATGGGAATCTTGTTTCTTATAGATTGTTTATTCCTTCTTATAAGGCCAAGAGCCTTTCTCATACAATTGTTAAACTTTTGTTGCTTTTGTCCATAATTGAAGTACGAGGCCTTTTCTTCTTGAGTGGCATGGTAGAGACTTTACGATAATTTGGGGTGTTGTTGTGTTTAGGGTGTTGACCCAATTCTCATCAATAGAGTGTTTCTTTCATGGTACTATTAGACTTTAGTTATGGTGGCTTTGTGTGGCCTTATCTTGCTCAGTTCTCGCGGACTGACTCTTGTATACAAAATAAAAATATGTTGTTGCAGATGCTCATGCGGGTACAAGAGGGACAGACTTGTAAAGTTTTGCACCAACCTCTGTTGAGAAGTTCTTTTGCATGAACCCTTTTTATATTGTTCAATTATTGATAACGTTCCTTGGAAAATGTAGAAGAGGATCGATGTCTTAGGATCTTGTATTGTGGATTATGTCATCTTAACTTTGGACACCTTTGTTTGTTTGACCATCATTGAAAATATTAAAATAGTGGTTACTACTTGTTGAGTGACCTTATTGGATTATTGGTATTTTAAGTGTGGAAGTGACCTTGTTCTGTTCTGGTGAATGAGTGTTTTAAACTTTACCCTTGAAAAGAAATGTGGAGTAAATCTTGCTATGACTTATTAATAATGCGACATAAGTAAAATAACGTGGGTCGTTTAATACTTATAAAAGTTGAACTAAAAGTTATATTTAAATAAATTAACGTAGAGGTTACCAAGTTGAGAGCAAGGAATTCTTTAAAGAAATCATAGGCGAGACTATCTTTGAGAGTAAGAGTTATATAACATGATAACCCTAGCTTCTCTAGTGAACATTATTCCTTTTTGGGTGAAATTTGTAAAATAACCCTAAGGTGAAATGAATTGTTAGTTGTTAGAAGAGGATAAGATTTAATTAGCCTGAGAAAACTTAGCATTGTAAGAAGCATTGTACAAATCATATCTAGAATCTTAGCAAACTGTAGTTAAGGATCGAAAGAGGTTACATAAAAATAAATAACCATCAATAATTTCCTCATTGTGGCTTGCCCTATCTGTAGGTGTGTTACGTGGTGGTTTCTTATGTTGTTTTGTCAGATAGAAAAGTGAACCATCCTTGGAGTGTGTGAACATTTCCGTGTTACCCTTGTGGTCATCCTTGTATTGAGTTATCCACGGAGTTAGTTGTGACCTTGGTGGTGGCATGTTGTGTCATGTTATGCGTCAAAAAAAATTATCCTATATTTTACTGTGTTGTTTGGGTGTGAAATTTTTTTGGGTCGTTACATCCTCCGAGAGCATTCTCCAACCCATTTTTGCAATTAAGGCCATATTCATTTTTCTGATATCTTTTATGCCCAGTCCCCCAATTCTTTTAGAAGTGCATACTTGATCCCAAGCTACCAGGTGATATTTGAATTTTTCCTCCAGCCCCTGCCATAAAAAGTGCTTCTGAATCCTTTCAATTTTTTCTCTGAAGGCAAAAGGAATATTATAAAGAGACATAATGTAGATAGGTAGATTTTGAAGAGTAATTTTGATAAGCAGACATTTACCAGCACTGGAAAGAATGACCCTTTTCCAACCAGCCATTTTCTTTTGGAATCTTTCCAGTAAATCATTCCAAACTTTGGTTGAGACTTTTTTAGTACCAAGGGGGAGTCCCAAATAAGTAGTGGGAAGTGAATTGATTTTACACCCCATTATTTTAGCAATTCTATGTTGTCTTTCCATAGGAGTGTTGAAAAAGAAAATTGATCTTTTATCAAAGTTGATCTCTTACCCAGAGGCAGAATCATAAAATTTTAGAATTGACTTGATCACCTTAGCTTCGAGGATAGAGGCCACTAAAAGCAGGATTGTATCATCAGCAAATTGCTGATGAGAAGTTGTTTGAGTATAAATTAACATATATATATATATATATATATATATATATATATATATATATATATATATATATATATATATATATATATATATATATATTAAATTAACATATATATTTTGAATATTTCTGTTTAAATAAATTAATTGTACATTTGTTTAAATAGTATCACATTTCTTGTTTATATGTTTACACATTAATATATTCTCTTTAGTATTATGTGTTTATGTGGTCTTTGAGAGGTAGGGGGAAGGGAATTGAATTTCTTGGGGATTTCAGATGTATTGACCATCTCCATTGGTTTTCCCTATTATATCCCCTTTAAATCCACTTTCTTTTTTCTCATAATTTTCCATGCATTAGATGGTTCATTAACAATACAACCATAGGTACAAATTCTCAAGCTTTTCACAAACAAAGTTGGAATATATGAGTTAATGCCCTAATAAGTTGTTGCTTCTTTCTTCATCAGATTTATAAAAATTATGTGAGGCCAAAGATGACTTCCATAACTTGTTATGCTCTCACATAACCAAAGAAGTCAATGAAATATTCATGTTATCATAACTTTAAGAAAATGGTATTACTATAAAAAAGCTTGTCGTTCATTTTGAGTTCCCACATTTGAATGATAGATCCATGTACAATTTCAAGTCCCGTATTAAAAATAACTCCATATAGTTTTAGGTCCCTTATTTGAATGACAAGTGATTTGATAAATAGCAATGATAATAATGAATCCGTTTTAGTCATTTATTGTTGGAAGATAAAATGATTGTGGGTAGGATATAGACCGTTGAACTGAATGTCAATAGATTTTTCTATATATCCTTCACTTTAGATGCATTTATTACATCTAATTTGAGCACATTTTGATAGGCTATTTACAAAACTTATGAGAATGCCCATACACTTGGTCCTCTTTCATCTTCTTTAACTGCTCCCTCATACTGCAAATCCACACAACGTCAAAATTTTAAAGTAACGAGCATAAGAATATACACAAGGAAATCCTCCAAATTGAATTAATATTAATAATATAAAATGGTGAGGTGGTGGTGCTAAATAGACATCTAAAATTAAAACACTTTTGGTTGATATTTATTTTTTGAGCAAGTGTGGAGAATTCCCTAAGCAATATAATCGCAAAGTAAAAAAACTAGATAACTTTCATAGTAGTACTTATAATAGTTTGGTCTCCATTATTCCTTTCCATCTCCGAGTTCAAATATATCAGCGGAAACGGGCATATATATGTAACACAATATACATTGTTTCTCTTAGTTTACTTCCCCTTGATTTATTGTTACATTCTCCATCTAGACCCTCTACTTCGTATTTGAACATCATTGAAATGTCTCTTTAAGTCTGTGTGTCACAACCTTATTCCCCAACATTGTTTCTCCTATAGTTCTTCAACTTTATATTATTTTATGCCTCCCTATTGGCTTCTTCATTGCACCATTCAGTGTGTTTACTAGTATATTTTACATGATTCGCCTCTTTTATAAAGTATATAGCCTAACACAATGTATACTATCTGACATATTTTAGTGGGACCTAGGTATCCAAAATAATTTTGGGCCTTTATATTTTTTTTTATGCCCGGATAGATGGTTTAACCTATTATAGTATATGAGCGGTTAAATAATTTATGATATGAGAGACAGTTATAGGTTGTATTCTTAACTCATGATTTTGGCACCCTTTATATTGTAAAGTTACATAGATGATTTCTTATTGGTGTTCTGATATATACTCGCACATTGATCGGGGTAAATTAGAACTTTAAAGTACATTTGCAAAGAATAAGGTTATTGTGTTGTTTTTTACCTAAAATGGTTTTCCCACATAAAATATTGTGCAATATGTAATCTTTTATATATGTCATTTTTATTCTCAGTTTAAGGTTAGTGATATGTTAATATTGCTACTCTTGTATAAGTTTATCAAGTTATTTCTCTTAACTGCATATCACAAATAGATTTTAGATATGTTTGAAGAGTTAGTGTTTTTCATGTGATAAACTTTTTTTTAGAATCCAGGAGTTATGTATAAGAATATTTGTGTGAAGAAAAATTATGGGAAACACATGGATATAGATCAACAAATTTAACAGACAACACTTTGAGTTGTGGAAGATCAATATGGAAGATATCCTTGTAGACATAGATCAATGAATTATGTTATCATGGGTACAACCCATGGGTATGAAGGATGAAGAATGAGAAAATAAATATATGAAATAGAAGAGTTCAATCAAATTGTGTTTGTTAGATTCATTCCTGTTGAATGTACCAACAAAATCCAAAACTAAGAAACTATGGGATGGGCTAGGGAATTTGTATCAAACAAAGTTTGTTGAATATTTTTAAATTTGAAATAAGTATTCAAGGAGGATTAATGATGTTGACTCATTAGTTTAACTTATCAACACCTTCAATGTTGTGATAGCTAAATTACTTTCTGTCAAAATTAAAACAGACAATGAATAGAAGTGTATAACTTTGTTCTTTACCCAAATCTTGGGATAATATAGTAATGAAAATTACTAAGACTACATTAAATTGAATGTTATAGATATAGTAGCATCCCCGATATTATAAGAAATAAGGCAAAAATATGTCAAAGAGTATCAAATGAATTATGCCTTATTTGTAAGGGGTTGTTCCCAAGAGAGTAGCAAAGAAAAGGTTGGAACAATCAAATTATAAAGGTAAATCTAAGACTACATTGAAAGATAAAAGGAAATGTTATAGATGTGGTAAGACATGGCATATTAAGGACTACTAATGGGATTCGATGGAATTAAAATGACCTTGGATCATTTGCAGAGTAAACACAACGGAAAAATACCCACACAATTCATATTTTTATTATAACAAAGTTCCTTATGACATCTACAATAGATTCCCTCTTTGGGATGATACAAACAAATAACAAACTCACTAAACTATAGGGGTGACGGCTCTCAAGTATTAATGCATTCCTCTCTCTCTCTCTCTCTCTCTCTCTCTCTCTCTCTCTCTTGTCACAAGACAAGATTTCATAGATCTCCTTTCCCTCTAGTTTGGTTTTGAAATCTCTTCTAGAATCTTCCCATGATCCCACTCAATTCTCAAATTTTAACTTGTGTGCATTAATGGAGTTCAACTAGTTTTTCGCGGTAATAGAGTGAAGTCTAGTTGTCATCCACATCCTTGCTAAGCTAGTGGTTCATTATTCTTACTTGTCACTTGGTCACTTCTTTCCCATGTCTTTTTTTTAACGAACAATTTTCCTCCTGTCTATCCTTGTGTTCTGGATTTCCAAAATATTCGTGTACCCTCAGCACCTCGCCTCAAGTTTTACCAAAATTTACGCGCACATCCTTGTACTTTCAATGCACATAACTTTCTTCAATTCTTGTGCACACTCCATTTCTAATCAAAATTTCAAAATACATGCAGTCATATTATTCTTTTATGATGCTCCTGCATCAATTACATATCTTAAAAGGTTAAAATGATAAATTATTAGATGATGTCGCATGTGTAGATATGAATCCCTCTATTGCATACAAAGGATTTATTCTTATAAATCTCAAGCTCACATGCATGCGATGATGCAGGGATAACTCACTCGGGTGCCTCTTTTCATATCTCCCCATCAAGAATGATGAATGATTCAATGAATATAAAAATATCAATGGAGACAACTCAACATATAATATTATAGTTCGAGAGAGACTCAATTGATGTTCAGTGTGAAACGGTTAAAAACATTACTGGCATTTTGCACATTTCAAGTTTGGAAAGAAATCTAACATACGTGTCATGTGAGCAAGGTGGATAATGCGGTTTTGTAAGTAGTACTAAGGATAGTTGTAAGATGGTTATGGAGCAACGATATTAGAAAGAGGATATTGTAAATAAACATTGTTCAAACTTGAGGCGAACATTGCAAGTGGTGGGTGTAGAGGTTTTGTTGTTCCTAAGTTTAAATCAAACCCTTGTGATTTCTATAGAGAATACAATATTGTGTCATTAGAGGATGGTGCATATTGGAGAAAAAAGCATTCGAACATTAAAATAAAGGTATGGTTGAAGGGATTCCTAATTTTTCTTTAGATTTTGATTTCTATGAACACTGTGTATTTGGTATGTAAACTTGAGTAAAGTTTTATAACAGTGCTACAAGATTAAATTGGAATTTTACATTTAATACAAAGTGTTGTGTTTGGACATGTGAAAATTCTATCACTAGAAAAATCTCATTATTATTTCACCTTTATAGATGGTTTCTTAAGGAAGCCCTAGGTATTATTTATTCGGAACAAATATGATATTTTCAATAAGTTCAAATATTTTAAGGCTCTTATAAAAAATCAGATAGAAAAGAAAAAAGTTTTGAGAAGTCATAATGGTGGGGAGCATCGCACTAATGTATTTGAGTAATTAGGTAAAAAATATTGAATATTAAGGCAGAAAACAACCCCATATAAACCATATTAAAATCGAGTTGTAAAATGAATAAATAGGACTCTAACGGATAAGACCAAAAGTATGTTTAATAGTGAAAGCTTACACAAGAAATTCATGGTAGAAGCACTAAAAATTGTTTGTTATAAGATCATCAGATCGCCCATAACAAAGCTCAAAGATAAAACCCCACAAATGGCATGGACTGATAAGAATCCGTATGTTTGATATCTAAGGGTATTTTCTTGTATTATTTATATTTATATCCCAAAATAAAAAAGGATAAATATAGATAATAAAACTACTAAGGGCATATTTATCAAATATGTTAATGACGTAAAAAGGTACAAGTTATGGAACCCATCAAAAAAGAATATCGATTATATTTATAATGTAATCTTTAAAGGTTAAAACAATCCCAAAACAAGAATCAAAACCAATGGAAGAACCTAAATAGGTTTATGTTGAGCTATTAAAGGAAAAATATGTGTCTGGATTTGAAGCGGATGCAAAAGATGAACTAGAGAGAGCTACAAGAGGAATATTCAGATGAAACAGAGGAGGATGAACTAGAATAAGAACCAACAACCTTAGTCTTGAGGAGCTCAAAACAAATTAAAAGGAAACCAAAAAGGCATAGTACCCTCTTTTTTTTTAACATTTATGTTATCAATAGTGTTAGTTACTAACGAATACTCCAATACTATGGAGGTGAAACATGGATCAAATGAAAATAATCCTTGTAAAATTTTGTGAATGAAGAAACAAACCTTGGATAAAAAGAAGACATGAGACTTGGTAAATTGTCTCCTTGTAGAAACTTGTTTGTTGCAATTAGGTATTCAAGAAGTATAATGTAGATAGAAAAATAAACAAATAAAAATTTCAATAGAAAAGGTATTCCCTCATATAGAGAAAATTGATTTTGGTGAGATTTTTTTTCATGTTTCTAACCTAAATTCAATTTGGTTTCCTTTAGTTATTGTTCTTGTTTTCAATTTGAAACATAACAGATGGATATGATGATGGAATTTCTACATAGTGAGTTTGAGAAATAAATCTATATGGAATCCAAAATGTTCTAAGGTGATTGGAAATGAGGACTCGGTATGTAGGTTGAAGAAGTCTCTTTATATCTTGAATAAATCCCCAATAGTAGAGTCAAATCTTCAATTGGTGTGTGTTGTAAATTTGGCTACATGAAGTAAAGTTGATATCTATATGTATTTCACAAAAGTAGGAGATAGTTTTATCATCATATTTTTTATGTGGATGATATGTAGTTAATTGGTAACAACAATGAAAAATGGTCGGTCATGTTAAATCTCATTTGATATGAAATATCTAAGCATTGTAAATTTAGTTTGGGCATGGAAATTAAAAAAGATCAAGTAAATAGGAATTTATGGTTAACCCGTATATAGTATATTAATATGATATTTTGGACGTTTAGGATGCATAAGAGTAAACCTGCGAGTAATTATTTTCTGATTGATCAAAAACTATTTGAAAAATAGTGTCCTAAGACAAGAGAAGAAATTGAGTATGTATCAAGCTCCTTGTGCTAGTGTTATTGGTACCTTAATGTATAGAATGGTTTGTACCAAACCTGACATTACTTATGCAATGGGAGTAGTGAACATATATTTGTCTAACCTAGGGAAGGAACATTGGATTGCAACGAAGAGGATCTCCATATATTTGTATAGGACCTCTAACTATGTAATATGTTATCAAATAAATTTTGGTGAAAGAAAGACATTGAGTCTACTTGATATTTTGGATTATTATTGAGTTAGATATCTCGATTGTTGAAGATTTACAAGTCCATGTCTTTATATTATTTAGGGATGCAGAATGCTAGATGAGAAGAAGATAAATAGTTGTTGCAATATCTACAATTTCCACATGTCTATGAGGAAGCAGTATGGTTACAAAAGTTGTGTTCAGGTGTTGGTATCTTACATAAATCTATAAAGTTAGACTGTGATAGTCAAAATGCAATATGTTTGGCTAAAAAATTATGAATATCATTCTTGGACCAAGTATATTTATCGATGTATAGTACCATTTTGTGAGAGAAATGGTTGAGGACAAGGTATTGTTGGAAAAAATTAACAGATATGAAAATGTTGTTAATTCATTGATGAAGGTTGTGAGTACAGAGAAATTTTATTGGTGTTGAAAATCAATGGGCACAGTTTCCCTTAGGAACTAGAAGTATGAACATGTGTCCTCCTACACGAAGTATACAACAATTGAGAGAATGTTGGAATGTTTTTTATATTTTGCATGATTCTTCCCTTTTACGGATTGTTATGAATATGTAGCATCTTTTATAGATTGTAATGAATATGTGGCCCCCTATGTAAATCATACAAGAAGTGGGAGATTTTCGAAATGTGTTGTACATTTTGTGTGATTCACCCACTTTAGAGACTGTATAACCAAGCATGACAATATATTTTGTGTGATTCTCCCATTTTTATAGATTGTAGTAAATAAGCATCCCTCTATACAAAGTATACAAGTTAGATGTTATTGGAAGGTGTTGTATATTTTATGTGATTCACTTGCTTTATGAACTATATAGTGAAGCATGACATTATTAGGAAATTTTTGTGTTAATACTCACATGGGTGCGAGTAAACATATTTGTGAGTAAAAAATATTTTTGAATAATGTATTTATTAGATATTATAGTCATGGAAAAAAGGTGGTTGTAACCACTCACGAGTAATAGTTGGAGAGAGATAACATGTAGGTGAGTGATTCTAGGAGGTTGAGAAATTCAAGTGATTGCATTGGTGTTGATAATCCCATCTTCATTTCTATAGGAGATATCATGGCTTATTTATATGTATGTTTGCATATGGAATAAAGTAACGAATATTTAATTGTGTAAACATGTTATTAAAATTTCATTTAACATCAAAGATGATTATTTTCCTTGGTATGGTGTGTTAGTTTTTGTAGGGGTGATGAAATATTCTAGTGTTATCAACACAAATCAAGCACCCACATAATCTTTCACCGGGAATTCCTCACATTATAATTGTTTATGAAATTCACAACTTTATGTTTGGTGGTATGAATATGGAAACACAACAAGCACAATACAAGAGCAACACAGAATATAACATAAAGGATTAACAACAAAAATGAAATATAACCAACCAAGAAGTACACTGAGTGTTACGAACTCCACTCGATTTTCCAAATTTATTTATGGTAAAAACTTCTCAAACAAGCCTTTTGATAACTTCTTTGAAACTCCTACACAATTGTATGAAATCTTAATACTTGCATATATTAATCCTCGCAGCTTTATTATGTGCTAAATGAGGGTGTCGCCTCTCTATTAATAGAAATTTATATCTTATCCATCATATCTCTAAGATAGGATAATAAATCTCTTCTATCCAATCATATTACATATCTTAAATCTCATATTTACATGTAGGCTTATCCCTTAGGATAGGATAAACCTTATCATTTACACACGAAATTCCACTGTTTCTACTTTATCTCTAAATATATATAAAATATACAAAATATATATGACATCACTCCTTTTTCATTATTAGAAATATAATATTACTAATTTATGACCATGTAGACCATACTTACCTAGACGTAGCATGACCTTTGACACTTTGACATTATAGTGATCATTTAAAAAAAAAATTATTTATTTTACCATTGATTGTCACTTTCACAACATTCCCCTAATATACTTTGACTATTACCATATAATATTTACTAGTTACATTCTACCTTTCGCGTTATAATTTATTAGCGGACATCGTTAACTTTTAGTGGGCACTACTACTAACTACACTTAACAACATGTTATTAACAAAATGTACATTAATGAAAAACAATTTTTGGAGGAAAATTATAGTGTTGACATCTTTCTACTATGTCCTCAAAGTAGATTGTCACGGACAATCTGGATCTGGTGCTTGTAAAATATTCAACTTGTCATGGTTGACCCATTTTCCAATTCGAGTACCATCCAATTCCTCCAGTCGATACATCTCATTGTCATGCACTGCTACTATTATGTAGGGCCACATCCATTTAGGAAGGATTTTACTATGCAACCTCTTTTTGTGTCAAGAATCATATACTAAGACCAAGTCATTCACTTGAAATGGAGACCACATAATCTTCTGATCAAAATACTTTTGCTTCATCTTCTTCTTTTGGATTGTCTCCTTTGGTGTTTCTTGCTTTTCCTCTAACAAATGAATATGTACCATCCTTTCCCTTATTGAATCACTTTCATCCATCCTTGCATTACCCATGAATCTCATAGCAGTAATATCAAACTCAATAGGAAGTAGTGGATAATACCATAAGCCAACTAAAAATGGGAGTATCTTGTTGTTGACTTTGATGTAGCCCTATATGCCCACAATGTTGTTTGAATCTTTTTATCCCACTTACGCATCTATAAAGTTGCATCCTTTTCCAAACTTTGACACGATAAATAATGTATTTGTTCCACCTATTCATTTATGTTTGGCTTATAGGTTGTTGCCTTCATATGCTTGATGGAAAACCTATCCATGAGGGATTGCACCACCTCATTAATAAATTTAAATATCCCTAGTGAGATACCACTTAAAAATGCACAAAATATTGAAAAATTGCAACCAAATAAAATACTGATTTTTGCATATTTTTATAGTAAGGACAGCGAACTAAAGAAAATTAATATCTCCTAAATATCCACTCTAATTACTTGAAAATTTAAAGAGGGTTTGCTAATATTATGAAGGACATAATAAAACTATTTTTGGAATTTTACACAAATTAAAATGCTGCCAGAAAAAGCATAGCGTGCCCTAGACAGCTGAAAAACTTCAGAGGTTCTTAACTCTCCAAATACAAGAGCAAAAATTAAGAGTCTTTAGAAATAACATTAACAAGTATAGGAAATGACATTTCAACCTTTAGATCTGAAAGGGACCAACTGGAAAACCCTCCAAATAAAGGCTGCAAGTCACCTCGCTTGGAAAGGGGTTGGAAACTGATGGAGGTACCTTCAAAGTGATGTTAAGCCCAGCCCAAATGGCTACCGTAAGTCTGATATGGAACCCCTCGGATTATCTTCCCCAAATGCCTCCAAAAATCCTCAAACCCTTCCTCTGAACCCTCTGATAATATCTCTATAACACAGCCCTGAAAGCGACTCCAAAATGACAGACTAGGATAGATCTCTCACTACCGAAGAATGCCCTACTAGCTAGGGACAGATCTCTCACCACCGAAGCTAGGGTCCCTGTGGGATTTCACTCCACAAGCTCTAGATGCACAAACAGAAGTTACACGTGAAGGAGGATAAAATGTATGCGACAAAACTTCATTTCCTTTCTCTCCCAGCCCCTTATATACTTCTCCAGGGCAAAAGAGTCCCAATAACCCTAGACGCATTTCATTCCATGGAGGGGCCAATAAAATAAAAGTAACTAAAGTTACTTTTTTCCTTTTTAAGTCACCATGGTCCAAAAGTGAACCCCCAAATGCAAAACTGGAATATTAGACCCACGTGGCCCCTTCCGAATAGCTCCCAACGTCCACAGCCCCTTGGATATGGCCACGGCTTGGAGTCGACCTGACCCTTAGGCCTTTGGCGTAGGAAAGGGGACATTACATAAATTTATTTCCTTATTTGTTACAATCTCCAATAGGCATCCAAATCTAGTGATAATGAGTTCATACATGAACGTTGTCACTTCATCCATGGAAGTTGTTTTCAAGGGTCTACCCTCAACCCACTAGGTTAAATAATTAGTGGTAACTACAATATACTTATTTTTTCGTGGAATGGGTGGAAGGTGACTTACAATATATATTCTTCACTTTTCAAAGGGACCAAATAGAATAATAGGACACAATGGTGTCGATGAAGTCTTATGATTCCCGTGTGATTGAAAAATATCGCATCTTGTAATGATTATAACAATCTTTAAAAAGAGTTGGTCAGTGATAACTTACATCCAATAACCTCCTCATTTTTATTTATACAAAGAAGTGTCCTCCATGTGTACCATCATTCAAATCTTCAATAATATTGTTCACCTTGTCACGTCTAACTACCCTATTGTATCTCCCAACAAATATTATTTGAAACAAGACTCCATGCATATTGGAATATGGACGACTTGCTTGGGTAATTTTATTTTTAGTTTTTGCATTAGAACCATCAAGAAACTTGAAATCATTCAGATAATTTCAAAATATATATGTACTCACCAAGGATTGTGTCAATGGATAACAACACTACATCTAGAAACTCATAATCATCACAAGATGGACCCAAACTATCATAGGATTAAGAAAGTGCATTTACATTGACATGTTTCTTCCCTAACCTAACCACAATATCAAATTAAAATTATTGCAAAAAAATTATTCGTCTTGTTATACTTCCTAATGGATTAGGATTATTTACAATATATTTTATATCTTGACGATCTGTCACAACTGTAAAAAATTTTCCTAGAAAATAACTTATAAACTTCTTTACAACAAAAATTATGGCTAGAGCCTCTTTTTCAATTACAATGTATTTTACTTCATCACTTCTTATTTATCTAGTCCTAAATTAGATCAAATGATCATTTTCATTCTCATACTTTTGGCTTAGAGTGCTCACCAATGTTGCATCTAAAGCATCAATCTATATAATAAATGGCTTAGTCCAATCTATATTTTACAGAACATGTGAAGTCATTAAGGCTTCCCTAATTTGATCAAAATCTTCATGTACCTTCTTGTCTGACTCATAAACTACATCCTTATTTAAGAATTAGGTCGATGGTTGTGCAATATTTGAGTTATGTATGATCCTCCTATAGTAACCCACATGGCCTAAAAATGATCTTGACTTACTTCTACTCATGGGGAATGGAAATTGTCTGATTTTTGAAACTTTATCAAGATATGTACCAATACCATCTCAAGATACAACATGCCCCAACATGATACCTTTAAAGCATCCAAATACACACTATGTAGGGTTTAGTGAGGCATGTGCTTCATCCAACCTCTAAAAGGCCTTCTCCATCTAGTACAGGTGGTTCACTTTGCTCTCGTAGATACAAAAATCATTTAGGAATACTTTGATGAAGCTTCTAATATAGGGTTAAAACACCCTATTCATTAGGTGTTAGAATGTTATTGGATCATTACACAAACTAAATGGCACAACTTTATAAGCAAACATTCCTCAAGGAACTTTGTTAATATAATCTTCTGTTGATCTGTCTCAGTTATGTAAACTTGGTTGTACCCATTATAGCCATCTGAAAAACTATAACATTAATTTCCATCTACTTCATCCAAGATCTGGTCCGAGAATGGAAGGGGTAATAATCCTTCTTCGTTGCCTTATTGATCTTTTTCTAATCAACACAAATGCATAGCTCCCCATTTTTTCTAGGGATCACAATGGAAGAGACCCATTCTAAATTTTCCATAGAAAATATGAATCATGCATCAATTAACTCATCTAATTTTTTTTACACTCTTGGAAATATTCAGATTCGTTCTATACAGAATTTGTTTTACTTGTTTAACACCCTCTACTAGCTCAATAGAATGTTCTTCCTAAATTGGTGTAGCTCCAAGTATAATTTTTATCGCTTAAAAGTATCACCCTTGATTTGATCATGTAAGATCAATACTTTTGGCTAACATGGGATTGTCTCCAAGTGTAAGACATTATATCTTGAGAAAAAACTCCATATAAGGTTAGTTCCTTTACCTATTTCATAATGTTATCGTTACTCCTACAAGTGAAAAACACAACTATCTAAACCTAAACTAGTCATTCACAAGGACCAAATTTAGAGAGATGCATGGAAATGAAATCCTAAGCTAAAAAGAGGTGATAACACCAATAAGAGGGGGGTAGACACTCTCCATAAGGGAAAATAGAAGGAAAATATAGAAAGAGAGGTCAGACAAGTGTGACACAGGCCAAAAGTGCATTTTATCCTCCATTTCTCACACTAAACACAACGAAAAATGGAACTTACAAAGGATAAATGCATGCACAACACACCACATCAATAATGGAGAGGTAAGAATGTAATAAAAACACATCTAGGGTATAGAAAGAGCCACAAAACCATATTTTATTGCAATAAAAGTATGCACAAACCATTACATCATAAGTAGAAGGCATAAGAACACATTCTTCCATTTGTGCCATATAACCCCAATTCACGTGATTCTCTTCTCATGTGGCCCAAACGGTAACATGGGGAACATGAGGAACAAAGGAACACTTCATCATGTTCCTCCAAAGGACAATTTTGCCCTACCTTTTACCCAATTTGACCTGTTTTGCCCACTTTTTGACAAAATGAGTAAATCCTTGGACTATTAGACTTTGTAAGAGGGAGAATAAGTGCCCGGAACATTGAGACTTGGCCCAAAACATGATTTCTACCCAATTTTGACAAGTCTTGCCCTATTTTGACCAACTTGCATTGCCTAAGTCCAAAATGCATTTGGGATTTGACAAAATAGTTTGGGGTTTATTTTGGACAATAATTTGGTGACTTAATGGGGCTATCTGCTTGTTAGGTAGAAGATCAGTGGCCTTAAAGCATCCATTAGGCATTGATTCAAGCCTGAAAACTTGAAAACTGAATTGAAATTTTGAAAATATTACCCTTAAATTTGTATGGACTTAACACTGACCTGGAACTGCCTGAAGTTGATCTTTTGGAGCTTTGAATAAAGCTTGAAAACTACCCCAAAACCTTCTAATTTTTTTCCATAGAGAGATCATGGAGAACTCTTATTTGCATATGATTTTGGGGGTTAAAAGAATGCATCTTGAAGCTTCCCCAAGACACCCTGTTTGCACCATGAAACCTACTCTAGAATTGGACTGTGCAACAACAACAAAGGGCCACAAAAACTATGTACAAACATGGAAAATCATACATGTTCCAAGTGGAAGCATGTAGAGTGTGCACAATCCCTTGTTTTGTAATAAACAAACTTAATCTACTCCTACTCTAACCAAAGGCAAAGGAAGCTAAAAAAATCCAGCAATTGGTTAGGAGAAATAGTTTCTCTTCCTTATAAAATTGGACCATGTGATCAATTTTGAAACAAACATGGTCTTTAATGAGAGTGAAAAATTGTCTTGAAACGTATTTCTCAAATTATCAGTTGAAAACATAATGAGTACCTCCTTAAGTTGTTATGTATTTAGTTTTTGGAGGTGTTTGAGTTGACCTTTGATGCTTTAAAGCTCTTCCTCATGCTTTGAATTTGGCACGACTGGTGGCAAATCCCTTTTTGGCTATAGACTAGCTAGATATTTGATTAAGCATATAACTTTGGGAACCAATGGACCGATCCTTGAAGTTTTCCCATCTTTCTTGTATCCCACTCCATGGATGGAGCTAGTAGAAGCACTTTCTTCATAATCTTGAATGCTTACAAGTTGGTCTAAACTTTGTTTTTCTCGCTCGTGTACAAACATCTTTCCCTATGTACTTGTACTATGATCTTCTTCATCAAACAAGGAGAATAAAAGTTCAAACTCACCATCCACTTTAGCATGAAGTATGTTTGTAAACTAATTTGTGCTTGGTTTTGCTTCTACAAACAATTCAGCTTCCTTGGTGATTATTGATTTGGCGATGGGTGTCGCATTCCCTTCTTCATCCTCAAGCGCAAATTTATACATGTCAAACTCATCCCCCTCCTCACCATGAAGCTCAAACTGATTGGTTGCAACATCTAATGTTGTTCTTGGCATATCATAATAACCTTCCAAAAGTGAAGTATGTTCTAAACATGCAGAATAATAAGGGTCATTGCACTCAAATGAAACCTCTTACTCAGTTGTAATCCCTTCCTCCTCCAAATGAAGATCCAACTGATCTTCATTTTTTATTTCTTCCTTTGTTTTCTCCTTGGGGATTTCCTCCTTTGCATATTGCTCAATGAAAACAACGGGAGGTTCTTCAAACATTTGGGGAATATCTTCAATTATGATATCAGAATTATTCCATTTCTCAACAGATATATCATGATCAACAACAATGGAACTCACCTCAACTAATTTTGATGCATTTGCAGGGGAGTGACTGATAACTTACTGATGAAAGATCTATTTGAAAAAGTCTTATCTTTAATATTTAAAACTTTGCAGCCGATGTTCCTTTTTTCTCTATAGCTTGATGCTCTAATTATTTGTTCCATTGTGCCATTCAATTTTAGCCTTTATTGCAGGTTTAACCAGCTATGGGATTTGTTTGGCCTCAAACCTTGAGCTCTAATCTTATAGATTTTGCATGAAGACTCACCTGCTTAGTTCTTCAGTTGGCTTCCTTCCCAAACTAATTCTCTAATTAGTTTCTTCCCAAATGGGTTTGGGAATGTGATAGGAGGGGGGATTGGGATTCTAGATTATTTTACAAAGGTTGGAATGATGGTGGAGGTGCAATGTCTTTTTGTGGAGGAGGGATAGGATGAGAAGCTTTGAGAAAGCTAGGAACTTGGAACTTAGGTTGAGATTGTGTAGGTTGGGAAGAAGAAATGGGAGGATTGTGTGGTTGTATTGAAGGGTTATCCCATAGACAAGGTTCCCTACAACTAAATTGGTGAACCTTCATTAACAAAATCCACTTTGATATACGAGGAAATAACTCAATTATAAGATCTAACCTCTATTGAGGGTTGTACCAAGTTGGAATAGGACCAATCCATGGAAAGGGGACCCTAAAACCAATTTGGACCACCTTCATTTGACATGTAGTCTTGATCTACACCATTATTTCCTCCATATGTTGGGTCCTGACCTGCAATTCATCTCCATCCATGAAACTGCCTTCAAAATCACCATACCCTTGTTCTTGAGCAACATTATGGTTAAATGGGTAACCAAATATATCAACAGGTTTTGGATTATAGGCATATTCATCATGATAAGGCTCATAAAACTGATTTGGAGGAGGATTTTGGAAACATGGGGTGGAGGGGAATTAAATTGTTCCTGAAACTAAGGATTCCAGTGAGGAAATGATGTCATGATTGCATAACTTCATGGAAAAGAGGACTGAAAATGGTGGAAAAGGTTCTGTTGATTGAAAAAATAGGTTTTTGGACCAGTGCAGTGCCCAGATGTGCCGAGAACTGCTGCCGAAGGATGGAATATCACCAAACACACATCAAACTTAGTGAAATGACAAGAAAATCTTCAATGTAGTCCCACTAGGCGTGTCAGAATTGTTATCACTCAAAAGTAGCACCCTTCATTTGATCATAGAAGATCAATACTTTTGGCTATCATGGGATTGTCTCCAAGTGTGGTACCTTACATGTTAAGACAAACCTCCAAAGAAGGTTGGTTACTCTACCTATTTCCTAATGTTAACATTACTCCTACAACTGAAAACACAACTATTTAAACCTAAACTAGTCATTCACAGGGACCAAAGTTAAAGAGATGCATGGAAATGAAATCATAAGCTAAAAAGAGGTGATAGCACCAATAATAAGGGGGTAGACACTCTCCGTGAGGGAAAATAGAAGGAAAATACAAAAGGAGAGGTCAGAAAAGTCTAACACAAGCCAAAATTGTATTTTATCCTCTATTTCTCACACAAAACACAACAATGGAACTTGCAAAGGAGAAATACATGCACAACACACCACAACAATAATAGGTTGGTTCCTCTACCTATTTCCTAATGCTAACATTACTCCTATAGCTAAAAACACAACTATCTAAACCTAATTTAGTCATTCACATGGACCAAAGTTAGAGAGATGCATGGAAATGAAATCATAAGCTAAAAAGAGGTGATAGCACCAAGAAGAAGGGGGTAGACACTCTCCATGAGGGAAAATAGAAGGAAGATACAAAAGGAGAGGTCAGACAAGTCTGACACAAGCCAAAACTGCATTTTATCCTCCATTTCTCACACAAAACACAACAATGCAACCTACAAAGGAGAAATACATGCACAACACACCATAACAATAAGGAGAGGAAAAATATAATAAAAACATAGCTAATGCAGAGAAAGATCCATAAAACCATATTTTATTGCAGTAAAAGTATGCACATACCATTACATATGAAGTAGAAGGCACAAAAACACATTGCAAAAGTCCCAAATCTGAGTTATGCAACTCATATCTTCATGTAACAACATTTTGGCATGATGCCCTTACAAATTGAGATAGTCTAACCCTTTAAAAATGAAAGATTTTGCAAGTATATAGAGAAAGGGGAGAGAAAGAGAAGGAAAGGAGATGGAAATGAGCCATTTTTAATCCAACCACCAAAAAAGTTCCATAAGTCCCTGTAAACACACATGGGCACCATGATAAGGCCATCCCTCCACATCATTTCACCTTCAAGACAGAGTATGGGCGTCATTCATCATTAAAATTGGGTGGTTTAACTGCCTGAACTATGCTTTTTTCACCTCCAAACCCTTGTTTTCCTTTTTCACCCCCAAAACTACATCATTTTTTGCATTTCTTTGTGTCAAAATGAATCCCTTGACGAGATGATTCGAAGACCACCAATTTTGTGCAATTTGGAGCATTGAGTCAAAAGTTATGGCCAAAAATACAACTCTCAGTTGGCCCAAGAAGATTTTCGGAGAACTCGTGGAACTATGGAATGTTCCATTTGGGCCTTAAAAAGACGCTTTAATGAATTTTTCCCTTGGGTCAAAGAAATCAAATTTTCGAAGAAGTGGAGGAAGGGCAGAACATTTCTGGGTGTGGGTGGTGGGTCTGATTTTCTCTATTTCATTGTCTTTGTGCAGTGATGGCGGAGGGGCAGGGGACCAAATTGAACAACGGAACTATTCGTAGCGTTCCACTCACACCCGACTTAAGCTATGCCTTTACCATTTCCCTTTATGTCAGTGTTTCGGGCTATCAGTGAACCCAAATAACGCTTGAACATTTTGTTTGTGCCGCATACCCCTACCTTAACCAATGTGTACTACTCCTTATACCCAATCGGCCGATGCAGATAATCGGTAAAGGTGAGGAACATTAGAATATTTTTGGAGGTTCCTAAAGAATCTGACTTACTTGATGACTTGTCCATTTGACCCTCCTCGTCATCCATTGCGGAAATGAGGGGAAGTGGAGGAATGCCTGAATTGTTTTGTCATGCCTTCAGTGTCTGATTCACCTGACATTACCGATTAAATACCCATTTGAGCCTCCTTAATTCCATTTGTGTCATATAACCCCAATTCACCCGGTTCACTTCTTATGCAGAAGCAATAATGCGGGGAATAGGAGGAACAAAGGAACAGTTCGTCTTGTTCCTCCGAAGGTTGATTTTGCCCTACCTTTTGCCAGATTTGACCTGGTTTGCGCACTTTTTGAAAAAATAACCAACTCCTTGGATTGTCAAGCTCTATAAGAGGGAGAGCAAGTGTATGGAACACTGAGACTTCTCCCAAAACATTATTTTTGCCCAATTTTTCCAAGTTTTTCCCTATTTTGACCAACTTACACTACATAAGTCCAAAAAATGGGTTTACGATTTGTCAAATTAACCTAGGGATTATTTTGGACAACAAGAATCAAAAGTAAATAGGTGCATATACCTTTGAAAGAGTTGGAGGTAGTCTTCCCCTTTTTCCACCACAACATCACCAATTTATATTTGTTGGAGACGTTCTTCCATTTCTTTTTCATTGAATTGTTTGGGCTCATTAGCTAGTGTGTCTGGAAGGATATCTATGACTAAAACATCCATCTCACTCTCTTCATCAACAGTGTCCACCTCAGTGGTGTTAGACTAATATGAAGATGTTCAATCATCAATTTCATCATTTGAATTCATAAGTCCTCCCATACAGTTTGTAAGGCTCACATTTATTTTCACCCTCTCTGCCACAACCAAATGTCATGAATTTTTCATTATAATAGTTTCTTATATGAACTCTCCTCATCCATGGCCTTCCCAAAAGCATTGGGATGCAACAGTACCATCCTTCACCATCTGAAAGTCTACCAAAAATACAACAGCCATGACAAATATTGCTATATTTGAAACAACACTTTTGTCTTAGTTTTTTCCTTATTTAATGATATTAACATCAGTGTTGAAAGTCGATCAATTTTTGAACCCAACATCTTCACTACAAACTTGATCATTACTTTAATTGTGGCTCTTTTATCTACTAAAACCTCATGAATTGAAGTTTAATTACACAATACCTCGACTTATGGAGCATACAGATTTGTCTTTGCTTCCTAAACATGGACTTCAACCTCCTTCCTCCATCGAGAATTGAGTTCGTAACTCACACCTCTTCTTAGAAGACATAACAAGAACTTGGTCATAGATAATATTTTCAGGGCACTTGGAGAGATCTTCCAAGATGGAGTGTGGTTTGTGTCCCTAGGAAATCAGAAAATATTGCAGTCCCAATTTTCTTCTCTTATGTTTCTTACTAATCTCTCCTTTCATTTTCTGAAAATCTTTATCATCTTGGTTATATTTTTCTTTCTTTCTTTTGGTGAAAGAAATATTTGCTTCATTATTTCTTTTCATATCCACATCAAATGAATTCATGTGTTTTTCCTTTATTACTATCTTTCGTTCTATGTGTAGATATTGTATCCACACATTTGTACTTATAATGGCCATTTTTATGACACCCATAACATACAACTTCAGAAAAATTTCTTTTTAGACCTCTATCTCCTCCTTGGGATTTTTTAGAACCAATTTACTTTTCTTGAACAAAATTTAATAGTTAACTAACTCATTTTATTAAAGAGATCTTCATACTCATTATATGTACTAGAGGGAAGAGACATGATCCCCATGAATAGTTGTGGTGATTAGATTATAAGTGTTGGTATAACTTCCACCTTAACAACAACTTCTTTAGACTCTTCTTATGTACTTCTTGCCTTCTAACAATCTATTTTACTTGCTTGAGGTTCGTTGGGTGAGCATATTTTACTCGTTTAATATTTGGCTTCATTCCAAGGATGAAGTGCTTACTGCGAAAGTTGTCAAAGTCATTCATTAACCTATCTGCCAATCCTTCCTTCTAAATCTAAGCATCCAACTTCCTCCTTAGCTTCAGAATGTGTGCATGGTAGTCTCTGATCTTCTCTTTCTCCTTGGGCTAGCTTTGTGTGAGGTTTGCACACCTCTGTTGTGCACCAAATTCTTCAAAAAAAACTTTCAGTTACCAAAGCCTGTGAATTTTTAATATTATAATCGGTGTTTAAAACCACCTAAGAATTGAACCATATAAAAATGTAGGAAGAAATTTAGTTCATTGTTCCCTCCTAATGAGGCCATTACAATTGCAAGATCTTTTAAAGTCTTGTATGAAAGAGAGAGGATCCTCATTAGATTGGGCCAAAAAATAATAAACTTATTCTTCTTTATAAGACAAATGTAACCATAGTAAAATACCAACCCACAAACAGTGCGGCTTATTTACAAAAATAATCGAAATGACTATAATGGAAAATGGCTTTACCATGAAAACACTCTACAATAAAAATGGAAATGACCACAGTCAAAAGTAAATTTACCATGGTAAAACCTATTCACGATAAAAATAGATTTACCATGGTAAAAATGAATGACTACAATAAAAATTGACTTTATTTTGGTAAATATTATTCACTATAAAAAGTGATTTTACTTCAGTAAATACTATTCATGGTAAAAATAACTTTACTGTGGTAAAATATTATTATGGTAAAAAGTGACTTTATTGTGGTAAATATTATTATGCTAAAAAGTGACTAGACTGCAGTAAATACTATTCACGGTATATACAAAGTTACCCTTCAAGTAATGGTTAGTTAATCGGGAATACCACTCTAGAATATCCACCAACAAGACATGGTCCCAACAACTGAACCAAAATGTGAACATAAATCTAGTACCCAAATAATCTTTCATCAGGGACTCCTAGCGTTATGATTGTTTAAGCAATGCACAACTTTATGTTTGGTGGTATGAGTCTAAAAACACAAAAGACAACACGAGAGCAACACAAAATATAATATGAAGGCTTAAAAACATAAATGAAATATAATTAACAATTATATTATTATTACAATATTGTTATAGTCTCACCTAAGAACTACACCGAGTGTTACCAACTCCACTTGTCTTTTTAGCAATATTTCTAGGAGAAATTTTTCAAACGTGTCTTATGATAATTCTTTGACTCTTACACAGTGGTATAGACCCTTACTACTTGCATATTAATCATCACAATTTTCTTATGTGTTAAATGAGAATGTAGCCTCTTTATTTATAACACTTTAGACCTTATCCACCCTATCTATAAGACGGGATAATAAATTTATTTTATCCAATCATATTATATATCATAACTCTCATTTTTACATGCAAACTTATCCTAAAGTTCCATCCTTTGTAGACTTTCTCAAAATAAAATGTTCAAAATATATGATGTCACTCATTTGTCATTATGACGAATATAATATTATTAATTTATGACCATGTAGACCCTACTTACCATGACCTTTGACACTTAAACATTATCATGATCATTTACAACAAATATTTATTGTTTACCATTGAATGTCACTTTCACAACATTTTGTTAATGTAATTTGATTGGTACCATGGAATATTTACTAGTTACATTCTACTTTTCACGTCGTAAGTGGCTGTCCTTAACTTCTAATGTAGGCTACTACTAGCTACACTTAACATACCATTAACAATATACATTAATGAAATAGTTTGGAGGAAAATTATAGTGTTGACATGCCCCAAATAAACATTGGTAATTTATTTTGTAAGTTGTTAGCTTAGGATAGCTTAGAGTTAAAAATAATAATCGTGTCACTCCTTGTGCATTTTCCACTAAAGCAATCATTGCAAGCATTGGATTTGCATGGATGACGAAAAGAAGAAAGTAGAATTTGCATGTTCAGAGGTGGGGGATTCGTTTGTACGTTACATGCATTATTGGAAATCAAATAATTTGATCAACAATCAGTTATTCAAGATTTCTCTGACATACACCTACCTTTAGCCCTGATTATCTTTTGATCCTTGACGCCTCAAATAATTCTTATCGTGGCTTAGCTGATTTCTCTGAATAGAATTACATCTCTGCATGGAATGCCAAGTCTCCATCTTTCGTGTTATTTGTCGACGTCTTACAATTTCAACAATCATCACATGTTTTTGACAATTTCATCACATGTGCACCTAATATGAAGTCCATGTGGATGCCTCCATTCATTGTCTTTGTTAAGCATCATTCAAATTGATGATTCTCTCTACAAATCCACCTTTCGGATCATTTTCAGCTAAGCTATTTTTGTGCAAATTCTTTGAAACATGTGTCATAAAAAGTTGGTATCAATTGTTTTTCGTCATGAAGTGCCAAATTAAAGCGTTCTTGTATCTCAAGTGTTAAAAGTCCTAAAAATAAATATATATTTTTTACATAATTTGTAAATGGATGTATTTTTGTACGAACCGGACATCCAATATGCATGTCAAAATTGAGGGGGGGGTTTTTTTGTTCCAACGACATACAATTGAGTTTCATGGACCATTTAATAGCGTAAGCAATGTGTCGATTGGAGGACGAAGGCAAAAGAGGTCGATTAATGACCTCTCATCAATTATTAGCAAGGGGCCACAAAACTACGCTAGTGACAAACTAGTGCCAAAACAGATAAATGCAAAGCACGATTTCCAGGTGGCAGCGGAGATTACCTCATACCATTTGAGATCCAACGTGCCATTGATCTACAATGGCGGCTACATACAAAGACAAGGACTGAATTTCCATTATTACAATTTTTAGTATTTTCATGTTTTCCATTGTGTTGCATTTGGTGATCAATAAATATCCCTTGTTGTGACATCTCACAAAGAATCGTATTTTGAAACATCTTGTTTTATGAGGGCAAGAGAAGATTTCGAAGTAAACTCAATATGAATTGTTTTCCAAATAGGTTGGGAGCTCTAGGAATCTTGAATCATTCAAAATTCAGAGAAAGAGGTCCGAAAATGTCCCACAAAATTTATATTGTGAGTTAATGCCTTTATGAGGGTTACAAGACAACATTATGAAGTTGTACATGGTCTAAACAATGTTTTCATAGAAAAAAATTTATAGAATATAATTTTCGTCTCCTATGTTCATACTAAAGTGGGAAAGCTAGGAAAATCCCGTTGTACTCACATCCACAATAATGTATTTATTAAATATTATAAGCATGGAAAAAAGGTGGTTGTAACCACTAACAAGTAATTGGTAAGTGATTCTACGAGGTTCAGAAATTTGGGAGATTGCATTGTTGGTGTTGATAAGTCCACCTCAATTTCTATGGCAGATCACACAACTTATTTATATATATGTTTGCATATGGAATAAAATAATGAAGATTTAATTGTATAAACTTGCTATTAAGATTTTAGACATAGTCCGACACATTTGACACATTTTATTACGCTTCAAATGGGTGGTTTACCCTATGCTATTATATGGGTGGTTAAATAACTCATGTTATATGGAAAACTATTATGGGTTGTTTCTTGGGCAACTACTACTATTCTGCAACCAGGTTTGCGCATACACCCATAGAATTCACCATAGAACGCATGCATCCATCCACTTGCTACATTTTTAATTTGAATTTTTTTTGCAGTAAACACTATTTACCACAAAAATATATGATCCCACAATATATAACACATTAGTCAAACCTGCAACCTGCGAGTTTTTACTACAACACTTAACCAATCATACTACATGGTAGCAGCTGACAATAAACACCGTGCATATATTTGTTTTAGTCGAACTATTTGTTCTTTTCAACGGAACTGACATGTATGTATGATGTATTTTCTTCAGAGGCATATACATGTGCGTGTAACAACCCATTACACCAAAACCATGAGGCATTAGTGAATTTGCACACTAGGGTCAAACATCCCACCACACTCCGTAGTCCGGACCCCAAGTTCAATTTGCCCCCATATAGGAAAACCACGCCCAACCCTATACAACCCGTTACACCAAAACCTCGAGGTATTAGTGAATTCACACACCAGGGTCAAACATCCCACCACACTCCGTAGCCCAGACCCCTAGTTAGATTTGTGCTACAATCCCCGAATGAACACTGCAATGTCAGCGTAGTCACCTATGCCAAGACTCGAACCTAGGTGGTTGCTCTGATACCAAATATAACAAACCGTTATACCAAATCCTAGGGGCATTAGTGAATTCGCACACCAAGATCATAACAGTGTGGCAGTCATCCTAGCACCATAATAACTTTTGCAGTATTTTTGGCCCATGATTTTGGTACCTTTGTATTGTAAAATTACTTGGACATTATCCTATTAATAGTCCTATACTTGCTCATTGATTAGGATAAAGTAAAACTTTGAAGTACATTATCGTATCATAACAGTTGTGTTACTGCTACAGTAACAGTTGTATTAATGCAATATAAGGAGGTTTCTGTGCTGGGTTTTTTACCTGATAGGGTTCCAAATGAAACATTGTGTAACGTGTAACTTTTGTGTAAGCCATTTTTTGTTTTCAATTTTAGCTTAAAGATTCTGTTACTATTGCTGCTGCTCTAGAAGTAAATTCTTGCAGTTGGACACTATGTTATGATAGGTGGCCAGTATGCATATTTGTCCACGCCCTGTGCAATTCTTCACCCCTGTTGAGAATAATTGTTCTCAAATTGCAGGTTACCTTAGCTACAGATTTACAGGGGCAAAAACTAGCAAAAAATTCACAGAAATCGGTAGAACAGTCTTGCAGCAAGTAATTTCAATACCAGAACTTTCAGTCAATTAATGTGTTCATCAGAGAAAAATGATTAAACAAACATCCTTGTCCCTGCAAAAATTACTGTTTTCAAACTGCGTATACTCAAATTCCAAGTCAATGTATTTTCGATAGCCCAAGACCCAAACTATAGGAAATGAGAATTAGCAAAGACACAATAACTCAAAGTTGCAATTTTAGAATGGACATAAATTCACTGTATTTACAGAAACCATTATTTTATATTGATGGTAAAACTGTAGCGTTCCATAACATTTCTGAGATCCAAAATTTGGAAATTAACTATTACCGTGACAACATCGCAACATTACTGTACAACTCAAACCCAGATATGCGAGCTCCATTACAACGCCATCATGCTTGATAAGGTTGTCCCATGCAAAAAGTTGAGTCCACCAATATACCCAATAAAGAATGAAAATCAGCCCCCTGGTACCTTTCACTGTATATAAAGAACAAAATTAGTGAGATAAAAAATAAACAAGTATCCTAAATAAAGAAAAATGTCACGAGAAAAAAAACTACAGTATTACCTGTTCAGTCCTTGCCTGCCCACTTTAAGGAATGATCAACGAAAACTTTGCTTCTGATATTTGGTGACAGCAATATGGGCCAAATCAATTGTTATACAAGTAAAATAGACTTGCCTCTGCTGGAACAGCCCAACTCTGGATGTCTTTTATTAATATTCCAAGTGCTGAGAGAATGATTGAATCCCCTTGAGGGACCGTACATACTCTAAATAATACAGATAAGAAGTGACTTTTACACATTTTCCAAGCGATTCTCCACTTGACCTGGCTCCAAATAATTTCCATTTTTCAGAAACAGTAATCTCTTGTTTAAATTTGAACTTTAATAGTTGACAAACATGGTTGTAAAAGTAGTTCAAAATTGGTATTTCTTCAAAGGAAGGCGAGGTCGCTGCCTTTTTAGATCAAGAATTACTGAGTCATCCTGTACACCCCAAAAACAGATTATGCCTTTCTGTATCTCCTATTGCAGAATTTCCACTATCCATCTTGTAAAGCTGCAAAACAATTGACGAATCACTCTACCCAAACTGTTCAGGGCGAATACCATTAGGCATAATCCTACATGTTATCATTAGAGTCCGTAATCATAAATGCCGAAAATAAAGGACACCATAAAATTTAAACTGATTTGGAGATAACAGAAAGAAACACTGGATGGGATATCTTTCTAACTTTCAGAAACATATTCTTTCAAAATTTGATGAGAAACCGGTGACATTATTCACTAGATATCTTAAAAATTTGTCCAGCCCATCCTCTGAATACTTGAGAAAAGAATTTTGCATCCATTCAAGCTTGAAACAGACTGTACATTTGATCAATTTGAATTGGCAGCCACCTCTGCTGCACGCTGCCTCATCATTTCCATAACTGCAGCTCGACGACGGGACTCCATTTGTTGTTGCAACCTTCGCAAGTGTTCTTTCAAATCCCTGTAAATATTGACAGCAATAAAATGGTGCAAGAAAACAGATGAAAACTCAAAACAATTGAAACTGACATCCCATACCAGATCCTTTTCCTTTTTAATATATAAACAGTATACACATTGTTTATGGAGTAGAATGTAGATGCAGATGCACCAAAGCAGCAGGAAACCAAATTTAATTTTACTACATGTTACTTACAGCAAATGTTACTATAAATAGAGTACCTGCAACGAGGAACCCGGCACTCGGATTCCTTGCAAGCTCGAGCATGTAATTGTAAGAGATACCACATCTTCTTACAAAGGGGACAACCTCCTGAAGCGCGGACTTTACATTGCATCCCATGCCGAAAGAGTCCTTTCACTCGACGACAGTTTGGATAAAGGCAATGAGAAGAGCAACACTGAGAGGCATGTACCAGAAGATCCAACATAATTCGCAGCTGCAACAAAAGCAATGCAATAATCATGACATGAGCAGAAACACAAATTCACCATCAAACACAGTTGCTTTAATTGTTCACATAAGTTTCATTAACCTTTTATCTCAGTCTACTTGCTATAAATTGTAAATGCACATTCACAGAAGAGTTGGCACTGTTTGCAAATAGTAACCATATCAAATGCTTTTAAAAATACATAAAACATAGCTCCTAGATGCGTGTATCCAATAATAAAGTGACCATCTAGTCAAGATAAAATTGTTGTTTTTCCAACATTGATCAAAACTGCATAAATACGCAGAGTTCAAAAACATAACCTTTCCATATCATAGTTATTAGGAAATTTTCAAAACCATCCTCCGACAGTTAGATCAATAGAAAGGAAATTGGAAATATCTTCTTAAAATCCCACTCCTGAAGTCTAGAAGAATAACTCTGTAATGTCCCCTTTTCTACACCAAAGGCCTAAGGGTCAAGTCGAGTCCAAGCTAGGTCATACCCAAGGGGCTGTGGACGTTGGGGGCTATTGTGAAGGGGCCGCATGGTACTAATATCCACGTTTTGCGCTTGGGGGTCACTATTGGACCATGGCGACTTAAAAGGGAAAAACTAACTTTAGTTACTTTCATTTTATTGGCCCCTCCATGGAATAAAATGCGCCTAGGGTTATTGGGGCTTGTTTGTTGAGGAGAAGTATATAAGGAGCAGGGAGAGTAAGGAAAGGCACTTTTGATATACATTTTTATTGACCCCTTTTCGTGCAGCTACTGTTGTTGCGTTTCTACAGCTTGTGGAGTCGAATCTCACAAGGACCCTAGCTTCGGTGGTGAGAGACTTGTCCCTAGCTAGCAGGGCATTCTTCAGTAGTGAGAGATCTACCCTAGTCTGTCATTTTGAAGCCGCTTTCTGGGCTGTGTCACAGAGATAATAACAGAGGGTTTCAAAGAAAGGATTTCGCGGGTTTTGGGGGCATTTTGGAGGAAGATAATCAGAGGGGCTCCATATCAGATTGAAGGCACCTCCATCGTTTTCCGACCCTTTTCCCGAGCGTGGCGACTTACAGCCTATACGTGGAGGGTTTTCTGGTTTTGGGGGCATTTGGGGGAGATAAGCAGAGGGGCTCCAGATCAGATTCACGGCAGCCATTTGGGCTAGCATGGCAGCTCGTTGAAGGTGCCTCCATCATTTTCCGACCCCATTCCAAGTGTTTTCAGATCTGAAGGTGCAGCCTCTATTTGGGGGTTTTTCCAATCGGCCCTTTCAGATCTGAAGGTGGAAACGTTATTGCTTGTATCTATTATCATTATTTCCAAAGACCCTTAATTTCTGCTCCGGTATTTGGAGAGTTACGAGCCTCTGTAGTTTTCCCGCTGTCTAGGGCACGTTGTGCTTTTTCTGGCAGCATTATAATATTCCAAAAAATGTTTTCATAGTGTTTATTATTACTGTTGCAAGCGTCCCTCAAATTTTCATGCACTGTGGGCAAATATTTTGTGTGGTATCAATTTAATACCATTCGCTGTCCTAGCTGGACATTTTCAGTAAAATCAGTATTTTATTTGGCTGCAAGTTTTCATATATTTGGTGCATTTTAAGTGGTATCCCACAAGGGATATTTCAAACTTGAAACTTGATCAATGAGGAAACAATGTGTATCTAAACACTCCAGTAGACTAAAAAAAAAATCCAAAAAACCCACATAACAGCAAGACAGAATGCTTGGAAGTCCTTGCGAATGCAAACAACAACAAAGTGCAGGATAATAACATACAAAATTAGTCACACCATGCAAGTTACACAAGGGAAGACTGGCACATCAAGGTAAAACCAATCTAAAAGAGAACCAAAATCCTCGGATGTCCATATCTGTTCACTGGTTCAGAAGGTAAACACATATAAGAAAAGTTTGAAAAAAAATCCCATGAGAATAGCATAATATGAGCAGAAATTAGCTACCACCACTTCACCTAACATTTCCCAGCCTGCACTTGAGCACAGTTGCATCGCAGCCTCTGCATCCATAACTGCTAATTGTTATTGTGCCTACTATGACTTTTCCTACAGGACCAAGACGCTTTTTCTAATAGTAATAAGAAACGGCGGTTCTCCAAACCAATCTACAAGAGAGCTAATATCCTTGGATGTCAGGATCTATTCCTTAGGCCAGCAGGAAAACACATAGAAAAAGGCTTAAAGTAAATTACTCTCTCAGGTGAATACCCTCAACCAACATTTCCCACATCAATCAACATTTCCCAACCTGGAACTCAGCAGTTGCATACCCTCCATGTCTCCACAGGTGATTGGTATGCCTGCTTTGACACTGGCTGCGGGATCCAGAAGCTTTTAATGTCAGCAAGAAGTAACCGCAGATCTCCACAATTGTTAATGTGTTCACATGTCCAGGGGCAACAGGTACTGTTTAATATTAAGATAAGTTTGCCTTTATCAAAATGATCAAGGTAAACAAAGCTCTCCACAAACCTTCCCACTATGGAGAAATCAGCCTGTGCACAGTGGTAAAGATAAACGCTACCATAGTCCAACTCTAAATTTCAATGTGTTGCTTTGATCTGTAGGATTGAGAGCACTTGGACAAACAAGGAAGCTCTAATTAGTTGGATAGAAACTGGTTAGGTACAATAGATGGGGTGTTCTACATTCACGTCTGCTAAAGAGGTATCTTAATAGTAAAGTTTGTCCTTGTTAAGCACAAAGCAGTCATTTCCAATGGTATGGAATCCAAGGTTTAGATTCACCACATGCTATTTCAATACTAACCCCCTTACATCTTTAGAGGGCACCAGACACACTCCAGAACATGTCTCAATAGCTGCCCATCCACCAAGTGAAATGCCATCTATTCATGCTTACGTACGTGCATTCTGGATTTGCACAAACAATTACCTGACTGCCCATATTAAGCATTCAACAACAGTTCTGATCCATAAACCATAGACTATGAGAATGCCCACTTTATGTAAGAGGATGCCACACATATGGGCATTCGGTGTGTATCTATTATGAGGGATAAAGAAATAAGGCAAACAACACTTCTTTGAATTCAATTCTAAGTTTGTCACGAAAAACAAAGAAATTGATATTGCTGATCTCGTCCCCTTTATATCAAAGAAGTTTTGACAAGGAGTGCAAACTGTAGGTGGCAACAAACTTAAGAGACCTCTGAGTCTCAAAGAAACAATCATCAAAAAAAAGACCACTGATAAGACCTACCCAATTCCAAAATCAGATCAAATCCTGTAAATATTTGTTTCTCAACCAATGCAAATAATCCTTTCAAGAGTTTTGAGGATAGTGCCACACCAAGAAAGGAGATTCCACAGACAGTAGTCTCTATCAAATCTAAACATGAGAAAAAGGTACACTCTCCTTCCCCTCTAAGCACTCCTCAGACAATTAAATTTTGCACACCAAAAAAAAATAAACTGAGACAAAAATGAAAAAACCATGGGGAGGAAAATTTTGAGGTGATTGAAAAGCATGAACATGAAAATCATAGCAATAAATATTTGCCTACTCACACTAAAATTTTAGATCAATGTGCCACTAATGCACTCTTTTCATAGCAGTACCCTTGTTTAGAGGGCACATGCCACTCAGATATAGCCAACAGAATACAACAGTTTTTTCACCGCAGACATTGGCTGTCAAGGTTGTTTAGATTTTCATCCAGTTTCAGCTGAAAGTAGGCTGAGTATTCCCGCCAGATAAACTGTACCTGGGTTGGTTGTGAAGCAGACTGTAAGGATTATTTTTTCACTAGACTTCGGCCATCAAGGTTGCTGGGATTTTCATCCAGTTTCAGCTGCAAGTAAGCTGGGTATTTCTGCCTGATAACTGTACCTGGGCTGGTTGGCAGCAAGCACTCCATCTCACCATTAGATCACAGCCTAAAGAACTATTGTAGCTGTACCCTATACAGGGATCCCACCGAAAAATACCCAGCTTCAGCTGAAAGTAAGCTGAGTATTCCCGCCAGATAAACTGTACCTGGGTTGGTTGTGAAGCAGACTGTAAGGATTATTTTTTCACTAGACTTCGGCCATCAAGGTTGCTGGGATTTTCATCCAGTTTCAGCTGCAAGTAAGCTGGGTATTTCTGCCTGATAACTGTACCTGGGCTGGTTGGCAGCAAGCACTCCATCTCACCATTAGATCACAGCCTAAAGGACTTTTGTAGCTGTACCCTATACAGGGATCCCACCCAAAAATATAAGACAGCAAGGGACTTAAAAAAATTCAAAGTATGTTGTGCTTATGATTTCAAAATATGACCTTTTGTCCTTGTGATTGAGAGTATTTTGTAATTTCGTTTATGGTTCTGGCCTTTCTAAGGTGAAAAGTAAAATTTTGTGGCACTTTGCTTCACAGAAAGACCACTTTAAAAAGTTAAAAATGTAAAAATTTAACAATTTTTTAATTGAAAATGGCATATTCTGGCATCAAGACATTCCTGATCCACAACTTGAGAAGATTTGAAGCAATCAACAACAATGAATGGAAGTGTTAGGTTGCGAAAGGGAAAGATACTGAGAAAAGGTTAAAACTTATTTGTGCAGTGTCCAACTGACTGATCTTTGTTGAACAGAAAGGTGCATTTATCATCTATACTTGAAGTCTACGGATGTTACACAGCTATATTGATAGCATCAAGCTGCCATGTATGTGTTTTAAAGGATAAATTTTACTCATTTTATTTTCAGATGATACCATCACACAATACGGCGATATGATATTGCGTATGCATGATTGTTTACGCCTAATGATGTGATGTTGTATCATACAAGCAATAAAATCAGCCAAATATATAACAGGAATTTTCCCTATCATCATTTGTCTTCATTTCTCCTATTAATAATCCCTCATAAAAGTAGAAAAGGGTGCATTTTTTAAGGTTTTCGTTTTCCTTCACACACCATGATATGCAAAAAGACCAAACCGTGTGTGCGCTCCTTTATCACCCCCGTTATTCCAAAACAACATTTTTTGCCAAAGATGTTCAAGGAACTCAAAAAACTTCTCGAGGCAAAGACGTGGCTCAAGAACTTCAGTCTCAGATGCCTGAGCAATCCAGTCACTGCTGGACTATTCATTCTTGTGAATTATAAGGAGGGTGCAATCACAACAGTCCTACATGTTGGGTTGTTGGCATTCCTACTCAGAAATCTTCACAATCAACAAAAACGATTTTGCATGGATTACCCTACTTAAGTAGAATTTAATCACTTATGCACTGGGAAGTTCTTACATCCGTCAATAATCAAAAATAGGAGAAATGGGGCTGATTGCTTTCCAACAAGGGACAACTGATCCAGGAGGCAATTAGGGATAAAATTTTGAAAAAACGTCGAAAAACCAGGAGGTAATTTTGCCAGGGGCGATACTCCTTCAACATTGGTTGGTATTTGAAAACACATAATCATAGGAAAGCTTGGCCCATGCTTTAAAACCACCAAAACGGTTTCCATAGGCATGGCCAATAAAAATGACCCTCAATAAACTCTCTGAAGGACCCCAAAATCGCAAACTACAAAAGTGTAGAAAATTCCAAAATTTCCTGAAAACCAAAATTTTTGTGCTTTGATGTGTTACATGTTAGGACAGATCATTCAATCTTCATGGGGGAACACTCGCTACATGGCTTTTCAGATTTGAAGGCAAAATATAATATATTTGATCTTTCATTTTTAAAGTATTGTAGCTCTTTATCTCTTCCCAAAGATTGGAGCTCATTCACAATCAAGATTGCAGTATCGTGTGTTTATCAGTTTCATTTCCTTTGTTTTGGTTCATTTGCTTTCATAAAACATTAAGATTCTGCAGTTTAAAGTGCTTTTTCACCGGATGGGCAATCAAATCCAGATCCCTATCAGAAGAAAAATAATATTCAACTCTATCAGAAGAAAAATAATATTTTCATTTCTATGCCTAAGAATGTTGCACAACTTCCTACCAATTTTAATATGGAAACTTGCAATCCTTGCTATATACCAGAAATAGAAGTTGGGCTCAAATTATTTAAAAGGAAAAATGGAAAACTGTTGATTAAAAACTGTATATACGCTTGTTGGCAGTCTGGCCTACTTAAAGATTGTTAAAAACAGATATAAGAGAATATCTATAGAAGAATTGTCATCCAAAAGTAAAAATTAGTGTTGTAGCTTCGTGACGCTTCTCAAAGATTGCTAGCCTCTTGTAAATTGAGCTCATTTTCAATAAATCTTTCATTTAAATTGTAATATCATATGTGTTTATGGGTTTATTTCATTTGCGCTCGTTCATTTGCTTTCATAAAACATTAAGTCTCTGCAGTTTAACGTAGTGTTCATTGGATTGGCAAAATCAAGATCAGATATTCAAGTCTAGCAGAAAAAAAATTAATATTTTCATTTCTATGCCGAAGTATGTTACACAACTTCGTGACGAATTTAAAATAAGAAGTTGCAATCTTGCCATATACCCATAGAAGTTGGGTTGAAATTATCAAAAGAGGAAGAATGGAAAACTTTTGATAAAAAACCGTATATAAGCTTGTTGGCATCCTGATTTACTTAACACCCACCAAACCAGAAGATCATCTTTGTAGGTGTGATTTCAAGATTTCTCAAGTCACTGGAGGATATATATATATGAATCATAGTTACGTGGAGACGCGTCCCCCCCAATTTTGACACGTTCGGGACATCTCGGATGTCCTGGGGACGTGGGGGAAACATTTCCCCCACGTTTCCCACTATGTTTTTCGCTGTGAAACGACCTGGGAACATCTGACGATGCTGGGAAACATCCTGGGGACGGGGAAACATGGGGGTGACATCTAGACATCCCCCACGTGGTCTGCCGCTTTTTTCAACAAAAAAAACATAAAAACAACACTTTAAACTATTTTTTTTTAATTGTAAATCACTTATAATATAGAAACAGCATTACTAACCTAACCCTAACCCTAGAAGTGCAATTTTATGTTTTAAATTTACATTATGGGACATCCCCCACATGGTCTGCCGCTTTTTTCAACAAAAAAAACATAAAAACAACACTTTAAACTATTTTTTTTTAATTGTAAATCATTTATAATATAGAAACAACATTACTAACCTAACCCTAACCCTAGAAGTGCAATTTTATGTTTTAAATTTACATTATGGGCTCATTTCATATTCACACCAAGCATGAGCAAGAGTGAGAGCAAGAGCAAGAGCAAAAGGAAGAGCAAGAGCAAGAGGAAGAGCAAGAGGGAGAGCAACAACAAGAGCAAGCAAGAGGTATTTATATTTATAATTTTATTTGCTTACAATACCCGTAAAAGTTTTTTTTTTAATTTAGATTATAATTTATATTTGCATTTTTTGGGGGCTGTTTTTTAGCATTTGCATCTACATTCACAATGTAATCATGCATGTAGTTTGTAGGAATATTAAAAAATGCATATTGCATAGGGTTTAGTTGTAAATAGTTACGTTTTTTTTTTTTAAATTACATTTTTATTTCTATTTTAAAATTTATATTATATTTGCATTTTTTAGGGAATGTTTTTTAGCATTTGCATCTACATTCACAATGTAATCATGCATATAGTTTGTAGGATTTTAAAAAATGCATATTGCATAGGGTTTGGTTGTAAATGGTTATGTTTTTTTTTTAAATTACATTTTTATTTCTATTTTAAATTTTATATTATATTTGCATTTTTTAGGGGTTGTTTTTTAGCATTTGCATCTACATTCATAATGCAATCATGCATATAGTTTGTGGGATTTAAAAAAATGCATCTTGCATAGGGTTTGGTTGTAAAATTTAAATGGTTACGTTTTTTTTTTAATTACATTTTATTTCTAGTTTAAAATTTATATTATATTTACAATTTTTTAGGGGTTGTTTTTTAGCATTTGCATCTACATTCACAATATAATCACGCACGTCGCATATAGTTTGTAGGATTTAAAAAAATGCATAGTGGTTACTTTTTTTAAATTAATTCATTACATAATCAATCAATCATATAGTTATGGTTGTTTTTAATTCATTGCAGCAATCATCACCATGAGTTCTTCTGAGCATGAATCAGAGCAAGAGAGGGATGAACAAGAAATTGAGATAGGTGGTTGTGGAAGAGTTGGTGATGTCACAATGGGAGAGAGTGGAAAAGGGACACAAAATGGAGTGGCAGCGGCAACTGGTAGTTCAGTTGATAGTGCTAACAATTGTCCCTCAAATGTTGTCTAAATTTGCCATTGGACCATTTGATAAGAAGAAACCATTGCAACAATTTGCCCAAATAATTGATAATCCCGCCTCCAAGTCTCGAGGGGGAAGCAAAGTATGGAAGTGCAACATATGTCCACTGACTTGGCATGGCAGTATCACTAGGACCAATGCACACTTGTTGCACCTTACAGGAAGGGGGGTTGGCACTTGTAAGGGCCTTTCACTAGAGCAAAGAGTTGAGATGGTGAGAATCTTCAATGGATATACTACAGACAATGTGCCAGAAGTTTGTGGTTCTACTCTGGCTAGCAAACATAGTAATACTTTGGCTGGTTTTAGTTTTGGAGTGTCAAAAGTGGAAAGCAAAGGGAAGAGAAAGGTCGTGGGGGCAGCCCCAAATTCAGTTGTTGACATGTTTGATTCAAAGGAAAGGGAAGAGGCAGATGAAGCTATTGGGAAATTTTTCTATGTTGCTAGGATTCCATTTAATGTCGCTCGCTCTCCTTATTACAAGAAGGCTATGGCTAAGGTTGCAAAAGCAGGTACAAGTTATGTGCCTCCTGGAGACACAAAACTGAGGACGACAATCTTGGATAGAAACTATTCCAAGGTTAATCTATTGATGGAGGAGATGAAGGTGACATGGGTGTCACATGGATGTAGCATTATCATGGATGGGTGGACGGATATTAGACACCGTCCTCTCATCAATATCATTGTCTCTTGCAAAGATGGACCGTACTTCTTGAGAGCAATTGATTGTTCTGGGAAGTGAAAAGATGTTGAGTTTCAATATCAGATTTTGAAGAATGCCATTGAGGAGGTTGGACCTTCCAACATTGTACAGGGTGTCACAGATGCAACTTATGTGTCTAGAGTAGCAGGTAAGCTAGTGGAGCGGGAATATAGGCATATTTCTTGGACTCCATGTTGTGTGCATGCCATGAACAATGCACTAAAAGACATAGGGAAGATTCAGTGCGTTAACCAGATAGTGACTGAGGTCTGGGATGTGCAGAAGTTCATATGTAATCACCACACATCATTGGCACTTTTTCAAAAAAAATCGAAGAAGGAATTTTTGAAATCAGTTGACACCTGTTTTGCATCTTATTTTATTTTGTTGGAGAGGATGTCTGAGTTGCAAGAGCCCCTGCAAATTATGATCATGACACAGGATTGGACTAGGTGGCGTGAGTCCAAGACAGATCAAGGGAAAAGAGTGAAGGAAGTGGTGTTGCGGGAAACATTTTGGGTTGATATGAAATACATCATATCAATCATAGCTCCAATTTTTAGTGTCATCAAATATGGGGATTCTAATAGCCCCAATCTTGGTGAGATCTACAAGTGCATTGCCAGCATGCTTGGGCAAATAAAAGCGGCTATTCGGGTGAGCGACCCCACTTTGGAGTTCTATAATGAACATATACAACCCATTATTTAGCAGAGATGGGAGAAGTTGAACACTCCTCTTCATATGGCTAAGTATGCACTGAATCCCAAATGATATGCGGGGAGGCCAGGCAAAGTTATCCCATTAGATGATGATGAGGTGAAGAAGGGCCTTGTGAAGGCCTTTAAAAAATGTACACTCCACAAGAGGCTTCACAAATCAGAATGGAGTGGCTTGACTTAACTGAACTTGATGGGTACAAAACATCAGTCAAGGCAGACAAGGTACCAATAGCACAAGAGAAGTCAGTGAGTTGGTGGCGACTGTATGGGCTTCCAGGACTGTTGCGACCACTTTCCATTCGCCTCATTTCCCAGGTTTCTAGCTCCTCTACCTCTGAGAGGAACTGGTCTACATATGGTTGGATACACTCTGTTAAGAGGAATAGGCTTACCTCTGTGAGAGCGGAGAAGCTTGTAGTTGTACACAGTGCTTTGTGTCTTATTGATCGCAAGACACCTGAGTACAAACAGACCCCAGCATTACGGTGGGATGTAGATCCCGAGGAGCCGAGGTAGGTTGAAGAGGACAATACTGTGCAGCGGGGATTGATTGGGCTTACCTTTGAGGACGAGGATGCTAGAGGAGGAGTTCAGATGTTGATTCTGATTTTTAAGGTGATACTTGTAGTTGTCCTCTTTTTTTGTAATATTGACAATAGACAATTGTTGGTGTATTTGGCTATGAGATTAATGATATGAATATCAACTATTGTCACTTGATCAATCATAATTTAGAATGGTTTTACTTTTATATTTTATAATATATTTGAAATTTCAGCTTGTCTCAAATTCAAAATTCAAATATGTATTATGAATTTTCAATTTATGACATTAACATATTGATATTATAGTATTAAGGAATGTATTTGATGTTTATGCGTTCAAGTTCCACCTTATTTAAATCTCAAATGGTTTTATTTCAGCTTATTTATATAATTTAGTCACTATATCTTTATATTTTAAATATTTATATATTTTTTAACTAGCCGTCCCCCCGCCGTCCCCAAAATTTAGAATTTTTTTGCCATCCCAAAAACCCCGTCCCCCCGTCTCAAGTAACTATGATATGAATGCAGCCAAGATAATTGTCAAATAGGTCAAAGGTACATTGGATTTTGGATTTTTGTTCAAGATATGAAGATTTTAGTAGCAGCAGACATGCAGATTGGCAGGGTTAAATGATGACAGATTAAAGCCTGAAAATCAGATCACTATCAAATTGACAAAGCACACAATTTACCATGCACAAAGAAAGCAGATGGAACCTCATCGTGTTATAAAAGTTCAAAGAACCGGTCTAGAAAAGGGAGATTGAGCTTATTTATCACTAGAAAGAAGATCAAGCAGCAGAATTTTTATAGAAATGCTCAGCAGAAATAAACTAGAAAAAGAGATATTATGTCTATTTTATAATTTTAGGACATAATAATGCACTGCTAAATAGTAAATTAGTAAGCTAAATGTCAAGTACATAACAATTTCTATTGAATACCCTGAATATAAAATGATCTTCGACTCCCTCTCTGTTTGAAGAAGGGGATGCAGGAGATTTGAGCTCAGCAAAAAGGCATCATATACAAGCAGGACAAATTTACACCATACCTGAAGTACCCGTTGTTGACGAGCTTCTTGATTCTGTGCATCCCGATCAGCAGTAGATGGGTGAGTTGTCAACTTATGAGGATGATCTGCACTGCCAACCTTTTGATAGCAGGCATTACATATGTCAAAATCAGGGCATGTCTCACAGCGCCATCCCTGCCCTGTCTCAATATCATGATGGCAAATGTTACACGTAGTTACAAAAGCAGGTGCAGTTGGATTATGGAGATGATAAAGCACCATCATGGAAGAATGCTTCGCACGACGCAATGTATCATACTGATAATGATTTCCTTGACAAAGACTTAGAAACGCCTGGCGAGTGTCAAAGAATTCACTCTCCACAATCTCATCTTTATCCCAAGTCTCTGCAGGAACATCTGTCACTTCAACCTGCAGAAACAAGATTAAAATATTAGCCACTTACAAGGCCACAGGAGTAAAATCTGGATATGAAAAAAGTTACATCAAACAGAAGCCAAGCATAGCATGAAACCTAAAGGCATAGATCCATCAAGGATAAAATGTACTTCTTGATAACTACCAAAAAATACACAAAACAGAGAGATAGGTGATACATACAGAATAAAGTGCATGCTTTTCTCTGCTATTAATAGGATGTCGGTCTCTCTCATCAAGTATTTGTTCTGCCATATAACATCTACAAAATAGCAAGAACCAGCAACATCAATACCAACACCAATCAAACACACGATTGATGTTCATAAGGTTATAAACAATTCTTGAAGAAACAAAAACACTGTTTCATATCTGACGACACAGGACAGAGGAAATACAAAAATGAAGTCAATTCAGTTCCTATTCAAAAAAAGCAAATGTATACTTGTAAATGTAGTCCATGTAGCTGTTTAATGCTTTTTTTGGGTACATATTCTTCACACCTAACTTTCCATCTCCCTTTAAATTCTGGAGTTTCTTTCCAGCCATAGATTCCAAATTATAGTGCCTGGACTTATTGTCCAGGTAGACTTTTGAAGCTTGATTGGCAACACCGTTATTATCTTTACTGATTCTCAGCCAGTCCATCCTACTATTTTACTAAAGAGTCTTTTCTGAATCTCCCATGCCATCTTGCTATGTAGAAACAGATGATCGCCATCTTTTGAGGAGTTATCACATAACGAACACATCTGGAAGGGCCATAAAATTTTCTATGGATGAGAGGATTATATGCCAGTCTCTTATTTGAAATTGTTAACAATGTAAAGGGAAGTGCTAGGTAAAATTCCAATCTGATTGATCTTATCAAAATTCCCTTGATTCATCCTAAAGTTTATGTGAAAAAAGAAAATGGTTACTCTCAATGACGCTAGTGTTAACCCTGAAATTGTAGAAACCCCTCTTGAGACTACTTTGAATGATAATGCTTTGAATATTTCTCATGTTTCTATCGAAGGTCAAAGTAGTAACCGTTGACATGTTGAGTGTGATATTAGACGTACAATCCATGCTTGAGCCGCACATCATTGGCTAGAAATCACCTTCAATCCTCTTCTACTTTTCGAAACAAAACTTCATATGCCTCTTTCACTGAAATATCTCACAATTTGATCTTGTCTTCACTACCTCTCACATTTAAAGTGGGTTACTCTTCAAATTATTTTCTACCAAAACGATGGGGCCATTCCAAATGTGCTTTCATTTTCTTCTTCCTACTAAATATTTGATTTAGTTTTTAACCGTATCGCCCAAGTCCTTTCTACATTGACTCTTAGATCAGCACATTACTCAATTTGAGCCAAAGGAGCTGACCCCATCCAAGTAATAAGTATCATAACCCAAAACAAAGCCTTCTCATCACATTGCATCGCAAGTCCTCTTTAATTAAAGATGCACCTCAAAAGATTCCATGCTCAATAATCATATGGAAGAATCCCTAAAGTGAATAGCCATTCAGCTTCTCAGCATGTCCTTTTTTTAATATGCCCTCCAGAGTCCATACCATATTGGCTCCCAAAGTTAAATTCATGATCTTCATAGAACAGAAAGCCAAGCCCCAATTTTATTTTGGTTGGCATATCTTTCTCTGGGCTACTAGGGGAATTTTTGGTTTTCCCTCTATCCTATTCTACAAAAACTGCTTTTACAATCTTATGACAAATACAACTATTTTACTTAGTGTTTAGAATGAGGTCGTCGTGTATGCTAGATCTGCCTGTAGACATGCTTTAAATAATTGAATTATTCTTCCTAAGGTAATTCATTTTCCTTTCCACATTGACAAATTTCCTGAATTGAGTCTATCACTCCCAACACTCTTTCATCCTTCCCTCTATCACAAGCATTCCTAGGTAAATGCTTGGTAGCTTAGGACTTTCAAACTCCATAATTCTGCAAATTCTTTCTTGTAAATCTAAAAGGACATTAAAGAAAAAATCTTTGACTTCTTTCTAAATTTTTTAACCTATAACAATTTAATGGTGTTGTCATGTCAAATTTCCCTCTATTTTTTCAAAAAAATTGCCTTGATAACATATTTTCCCTCTTGGAAGCCCCGCCATTTTCTCTCTCGTTGTTCCAATGTTCGATCTTCTCTTGCACACTTCCATTTTTACCTCTTGGCCTCCTGTAAACCTTCACTTGCACCCCTTTGGTTGGTTCTCATGGTACACCATCACAGAGCTCAAAAGGAATGAAGTTAAAAGATATGTTTCTAAAACACTTGTAGACTTTATGTCGCTTCTATTGGGCAAATCAAGATCACACACGACATAAAATCTTGCCAACACATGGACATTCATTATTTTTACGCTCCCTGAGAAGTTGGGACCCTTGCCATCAAAGTATCATCTACAAATTGGAACCACTGAAGAAGCTTTGTCCAAATCTAGTTTTATCACCATTCCTTCCTCCTAGTCATATAAATTGAATGAATAGTTTCATGAAATAACAGAATCCAATCGAATAGTTGTCTTCCTGCAACAAAAACACCTTAATCTTCCTTGATGGTCTCGTGTAATACTCTTTTCAATCTATCTTCCATTACTTTTGCCATAATATTTTAGATTGTATAACATAAAGAGATTGGCCTCAAGGCATCAAAGAATTGAATCCTCCTTTTTTGGGACCAAGGCTAGAAAATATTATTTTGTTAATTTTAAAATTGTTCTTTTCTTTCTAGATTCATTTATTGCTTTTGTTACCCCCAAAGCCCACAATATGCTACAATTGATGGAAGAATGGTACTTAATATCCATCGGAACCTGGGGCTTCTCTACAATTAGATCTACCACTGTTTTTATTACTTCCCCTACATCCACTTTTTGCATTATCAATTTATTATCCTCTATTGATAGAATTGTTGAGATATTTTCCAGCAATTGTTCCTGCTCCTTCTGTCTCATTTTCTTGAGTTAACGGGTTGACTCTAATATTTCAACTTATTTTCTAATTTCCTTAGTCTTCTACAAGCTTCTTTCCTAGAGTCTTTAACCTGCTTATTCCATTTTTGTTTATTCCGATTACTGACAGATAACAGAATTTTGTGATTCTATCTTCCTCAATGAATCATTTTAATCTTGACTTATGATTCCAAAAAGTTTCTTCGATTCTCAAAACCCTCTAAAGCTCCTCCATATTTTCTTTATCTTCCTACTGAAATGCCTCATCCATCCCTTTCTCTTTTATGTATTTCCAAACCAGTTTCATTTCTTCAATCAAATCTTCTTTCTTTTCAAAAAGATTGCCGAAAAACTGTTTCATTCTCTCCCCTTCTTCATATACTTAAGTCTTTGTGTCGAATGTATACTGTTCATCTATTCTCCACCATTCTTTTAGCATTTTTTCAAATTTTGGGTCACAGGTTCACATCATCTCAAACTTAAAAAGGGGTTCCTAATGGTTTTTTATTGTCTTGAATGTTTAGAGATATTGGCCAATGATCTGATCCTAATTTCATGAGAGAATATCTAGATCCATGTGCCCAATGAGCCAATACCAACTATTTTGAATTATTAGGAACCTATCCAAACTTTCTGTTATAAAATTGTCCCCTTGTCTTCTATGTGTTTGCTACTTTCCAAACAAAATTGCCTCATTCAAATCCTGCACCCCAGAGACTACATTCAAAGGATCAAAATCCATCATAGTTTTTCTAGAGGATCATTTCCTCCTTTCTTCCCTCTTGAATTTAAATTTGCATTAACATCTCCAACAACTATCTGATTTGTATCTTTATACTTATGTCGAACGTCTCCTAAATCTCTCTAAACACTTTTTTCTTGAATGTCTTACATTAGTCCATATACCTTTGATGATAAAAATTGTAATTTTCCAGGCAAATCCTTTAAGATTGTATTTTGGAATTGTGTACATGAATGCAGCCTGACACCTTTAAACTTGTTAGGATTCCACTACATAGCCTAACCTCGTGTTTTTCCTTTGATTGAAGACCTGTTATCTCACTTGTACCCATATCAAGTTTTTAACCCTGATCAACCCTTCTTCATCAGTCCTAGTTTCCTAAATAAGTATAATGCATGGTCTTTCTTCCTCTATTAACTGCCTTACTAGGCGCCCCTGATTACGAGTGTTGATACCCTTGATATTCCAACTTCTGATTTTCATGGCTTGTATAGGGGAAGTTCATCCTCAATGTAGTACTCTTTCACTTTCTTCTCATTACACTAATGATTTCTATTCAGCCTCTATGTTGCTTTTTAATGCATTGGTTTTTCTTCCTCTTCTTGCCTTTACGCCTATATCTAGGAATGCTCTTTTTGCTTAAGGTTCTTTGACCCCAATTTCCGCAATTGAGTTTATGTTGGTTTGACGATTCTGGCTCCATTTCTTTCTCTACCTCCTCTTTCTTTGATTTTGGTTTCGTTTGTTCAACCCTTCGCTATTTTTTAGGCCTTGCGGTTCCTTAGCACTCTTTTCTCCTTTTCTAGAAGTTAGGTTTCCTATACCCCATCTCCATTTTTTCCTCTTCATTTTGTTTTCCTTCTATTCATTGCGACTAGGGCATCAAAATCACCTTTTCTTTCTCCGTCTCATCTTAATTTCCTTCTAATGTGAAGCCCGTTCCTGAAATATGTTGATCTTCCTGAAGTTGGTCCTTCCTTTCGTTACTTTTCTCAATATCAGATCTCACTGACTTATTTCTCCAAGTCCTCTACAATTTGCATTGATTTTCTACTTTCATTGACCAATATCTTGTTTCTTCGTTTTGTTTTCCTTCTATTCATAGCGACTAGGGCATCAAAATCCCCTTTTCTTTCTCCATCTCATCTTCATTTCCTTCTAATGTGAAGCCCATTCCTGAAATATTTTGATCTTCTGAAGTTGATCCTTCCTTTCGTTACTTTTCGCAATATCAGATCTCATTGACTTATTTCTCCAAGTCCTCTACAATTTGCATTGATTTTCTTCAAAATAACTTGTTTCATTGACCAATACTTCTAGCGTGTGATCACTCTTCTGCCTATCCAAATACTGGTCAAGGCGTTTGGCCGACTCCTTTCTGTTATTTTTTTATTCGAAGGAATTTTTACAAAACAATACAAGTCCTCAAACAGACGAGTCAAAGTAGTGACAAAATAATAAATATCACAGCACACTAGAATAAATCTCAAAATAGAGCTCACCTCACAAGAAACCAGCATGAGCTAGCCCAAAATCTAAACTACGAAAATACGAATCGGAAGCCCACAATTTTAAAACAAATAAAGAACTTAACGCAACAAAGCTTAGGCTCATGGCCATCATCAGTTTCACTTGCAGATCCCTTAACATGGAGACTAAGTGCATCAACCTCCATAACAGCTCCCTTGTTCTCATTCAAAGTTCCCTAATTTGGCGCTTTCTCAGAACCTTGTTTGGCAGCAACATCATATTTTTCCTGCATGAGTTGCGCATTTTTTATTGTCTTTTTAACTGTATCCTCTCTTCAACCCATTGTGGTAAAACTCCACCATAGCCAGACTCAGGGAGTTGAATATCAGCCCGCAAAGAAGAAGAGATAGCGCATTCATATTTGGCATCCTCCCCCACTCTAGAACTGTCTGGATAGAAATGAGCAACAACCAGGTCCACTTCCATGTTTCTCTGAGCCCCATTCCTTTCAATCCCTAGCAAGTTTGCAGAGTATAGGAAGGGCAAAGCAATCAATGGATGCAAATAGAAAAAAAAAATTGACCAACACCTAAACAAAAATTTTGACCCTAAAAAACTCCAAATTTACTCATTCAGCTCCTAAACAGCCAAAATAGAAACGAATTAGAAAGTAAGGACTTTTTAATTTGATGTTGTGTTAGAGGTGGTTTGTTTTGATACTAAGAGTACTCAGCACCTCGCAGACGTGTGCCTATGAAAGCCTAGCCACGTGAAACCTCCAGGACAAGCATTACACCAGAACACCTGACACCATCCAGTGCACACTTGGCAGAACAAGTCACGTAATCGTCGGAAGATGAAGAGCCACACATGGAATCTCAAGCAGTTCCAACTTCCATAACGGTTCTTGTGCCTTCACAGCTTTGTAGAATATATGTATACATTTGTAGCGTTAGATGACAAGCAGATAGGTAGAAGACAAGCAGCCATACAACTCCCTCGAGAGTATGCAATATAAAGAATCCACAGATAAATAAAACATTTACCGTTCTGGTTCTATTAACTCTCTCCTCTTTCACTCAATAGTATGCTCCCGCATACACCCACAAGACATCTAGAAACTCACCTAAAGCATTATCCCCCAGACGAGCTGGGATCCAAATTAATGGTAGGAACATCAAGGCGCTAAGGAGAATTGATGGAACATCGACTATGAGGCAAGACCTGAAGGCATAAAATGAAAGACTAGAGCCAAGCGTACATACTAGTTTAAAGGGCCATTGCAAAATATTCAAGTACAAAAGAGATTATTATCAAAGGAGTTGCCTACAAAAGGAGCATGCACATGCCAATAAAATGGTATGTGTAATGTCCCCTTTTTGAAATTAATTACTTCTGGATACCTAAAGCCTATTTTTATTATTTTTTGTAGGCTAAGGGAAAAGTGAAAGAGGAAAATAAATTAATTTAAGTGGTCCAAAGATATTTTATATTTTAATTGGAAAAGGACACTTAAATTATATTTTTAATTCAAAAAACTTTGTTAGAATAAAATAATAATAGAAGGTTGACATCTATCATTAGGCTCTTAGTTAGATTTTATAAATAAATAAAGGAGGGGGCGCTAAAGTTGAAAAGGGAACTGCATGCTTTTGTAAATCCTAATTTTAGGATAAGGGGTGGAAAAAGTATTATTTAAAGTGTTTAATCCTATTTTTAGGATGGGGGGCCCACTTTGGAGTGTTTGAGGGTTATAAAGGCAGACTTGAGTGAGGGTTCATTGTAACACATCTTGGAAATTCATCAATTATTGTCTTTGTCTACAAGTGGCTTTTGCTTCTGCATCAGTAATTGAGGAGAAAAACCCTCATTTACACACAGATCTAAGGACGAAAACCCTCACATCTGAGCTTGGCAATTCCATTCGGGGGTTGCAGTGACAATTTAGGGTGCAAGTGTTCCGCCAGTTCAGCTCTATACTATTATTGTATTCAAACACTGGTATCTTTATTGTAGTTGGTTCATATTCAATACATAAAATACTGTTTTTACAAATTATGGTTTGCTGTTTTTATATTAAAAAATCAGATTATTGCTGCTGTTATAGAAGTCAGATTTTTAATACTGCTGCCCTAGGGATTAACAAAAAATATCCAGATTTTTAGAAAGTATTTTTCAGGGATATTACAGTATGTAAGGCACTAAGTAGAATATATGAAACATTAACTCCGTTGCAAGATCTGAAGGTAATGGAAACAATGAATGAGAATAAGAGATTAGAGCCAATATCAAGGATTAGTCTAAAGACTCTCTGCAAGAAATTTTAAAAATGGAAAATATTATCGGTATGAATTCCTGACAATGAACATGCACAGGCCAAGAAAATGGTAGGCAAATCTAAAGTACTGAGCAGAATCTATGAAACATTGACTAATTTTCATGGAGTAATGATCAGATATTTCATGATGGAGGTGGCATCATATTGTTTGTTTTATAGAACTGGGTGCAATTAATAGATTCGTTTCTTTTATAGTCGCATCCTAGAGTAACCCCAAAGGTCACTTTGTTTTATACAATTGGGTGCAATTAATAGATTCAGTTCTTTTATAGTTGCATCTACGAGTGATCTTAAACCCATCAAAAAAGGAACCATGAGATTTTGAATCAATCTCGAGATTTTAACAATTCATCACTTTGGGTTGTACAAGGACGTCATCCAAGACAGAATGTCACGAAGATGTGAATGGATGTGTATGTGACATGCCTGGAAGCCTACAATGCATCATGTGGTCATTTATATGGATTAGCTTGGGCCGCAGCTGACCATGGATGATACGGTTAATGCCCTATGGTGGTTGAAGGAATTCATTGACATGATTCACTCAAAAATGCAAACAATAGTAATCTTCAAAAGGGATATCAATTATATTTTGCATGTGTGTTGGACATGATAAATGAAAATGGCTCAATTTTGAATTGCTATTGTTTTGAAGGAATTTGAAATGTATTATGGTTTGCAATTTGCAAAGGGTTAAACCACTCAAGGATTATTGGTGTGGAACCAATCGCTTGAGCACCATGCTAAATGACAACAGTGGCAGTCAAGGTAAAGATCCAATCATAGAAGCTGCTAAGCAAAGGGTTTTTGATGTTTTAGCACAGTCATGGAAGCACGCAAGTAGTATTTATGCAGGGGAATGGGGCAATAAAACTTTATATTGACTACAGAGAGATGAATAAGGCAAAAATGAAGAACAAATGCTCATAGCCTCGTATTGATATTTTTTTTAACCAAATGAGAGACAGGATAATCTGCTTTATAATCAGCCTACTGTTAAGATACTGCTGATGTATTATCAAGGACACTTTTTCAGGTGAACTTCAAGATGAGTTATAACCATTATGGATTTCCAGTTGACCCATTTAAACACCATGCCAGTTGCATTCACAAATCTACTGAATGTGATCAAGAATTTGTGGTACAAGCTTGTAATGATGTTCATTGATGATGATATTATTGTACACAATTTCCAACAGAACATGATCGACATTTTCAACTGGTACCAAATAACGTTGTCAGAGGCTTTGGCTCAGACTTGCAAGACTATAAAGATATTGCTATATTGATAGCGTAATCATAACATAGATTTTAGATCTAATCAAAATATTCAATGTGACAACAGATAAACATTGCAGAAATAGATGCAAGAGCTTATGTTGAACAAGAGATTATGGAAGAGCATAGAATATTTGCATAACAAAGCCACTTAAAGGAGGCAACCTCCAAATATGGTAGTTCCATAACAAATTCCACAATGATCCTTACAAGTGGACTGCTCCAATATATGCCGTAATTAGGTTATGGAAATCACTAAGTCCCTAGTTAGGCTGACATAGCATGAGAGAGAATCCAAGAAACTACAAGAATAAACCAAACATACATAATACGTATAGTACCACGAATAAGGGTTGGGGACATAAAATGCCCTCCCCATTTGAAACACATTGCTCTTAAAGCTTGAGAGTTGGGATGTGATGTTGCATGAACTTTTGATCTTCAGACATAAAATTCTCTGCTAACAGGTTTTCCCACTTGGTGAGGTATTCTGTGATAAACCTATTATGTTGTTAACTCCTGCTTCAATCACTGCTTCTGATTCCAGGATCAGCATTCCTCCTCCATCCAATCCTGAAAGATTTGGTTGCACTGCAATCTGCTTATGAATAACCTCCTTAAAGCAAGATAAATGAAAGATTAGGTGAGCTTGCAACTCCAACTTGTAACCCGTGTCAATTTTGCAGAGCATCTTATAAGGACCGTAAAACATAGATGACAGATTGTGTTCCCCCTGTTGTCTGATAGATGATTGCTTAAGCATACAGTGAAAGCCTTGAAGAAGACCCGGTCACCAACTTCAAACCAGTGTTTTAAAAACCGGCTGAACCGGAACCAGAACCGGCCGGTTCGACCAGTTTAATAGTTTTTTTCATGAACCGGTCAAAGAACCGGATCGGTTGACTGGTTTGAGGCCAAACCGGCCGGTTCCGTACGTCAAACCGGTCCAGTTTCAACCCTAACCGGCTGGTTTGACTCTACACAGCTGTATACAACAATTTTAATTAAAAATACGCTTTTTTTAATACATTTTCTATTTTTTATTTGTTCTAAAGCCTAATTTTGCTATAAACACCTTTCTTACATATATATAAGAGCAAACTTTGCATATTTTGTGTGTAATTGTTGGAATCATGGTTTTTAACCTTTCAAATATATTGTTTTCAGTAAAAATATAAAATTTTATGTATTTTTTAGTAAACCGGTTCATAAAGTTTGAACCGGTCCGGTTCCAGTCAGACCCTCGGCTGGTTCCGAGTCCAGTTCCAATTTTTAAAACATTGCTTCAAACTAATGTTTGCTTTTCTGCTGATCTGCTTAACCTTTCATCCCGTTTTGCGCCATGTGCAAAATTTCCTTGAGAAGCCAGAGATATTTTACTGCTTCTCCATGTGGGTCTCTCATGCCTGAACCAATGAGGAACCATGCAAATATGAAATAGAGTTGGGTAAATAATATCCATAAAGTGCTTCAAAGGGAGTTGCTGCGATCTCATCAGATGCAATAAGGGAGAAAGACTAACCTAGGGTCCTAATTTGGTTGTGATTAAGCACTGATATATGTAAGACACAGGCTCTGAAGAATCATGTGTAGTGTCTTGTACAAGCATAAGGATCCATGAAGAGGGCAGTGGAGTTCTATGCCACCACAATGCAAGTGTGTGTCAGCGTGTTTACGTGCGCAAGCATGTGTGTCTTAATATAATGCTATTTGTTAGAATTTGCGGAGAGAGAGAATAAACCGAATAAATGTGTAAAGAATGATTGAAGAGAAAACCGGAATACACACTGTACAAATGGGTTGTGTGTCCGGGTATTTATTATGCAAAGACGGTTACAAAAGTAGTTAGCGGTTACAACCGCATAACCATACAAAACAATTATAAAAGGGGAAGTCTTATTCATTTATTCCTACAATATTTAACTAGGAACAATTCTAGAGTTGAGACAGTCCAGTTAAAAAAATTATGTCGACATAGCTTACAGCTGTTGTGTCAGAACTGGTGCAGGCTAGTATGGACACTTAGCACAAAGGAATGATATGAGCTGATGTTGCTACAAGAAATGTCTTGTCATGAGACCCTTTTGCAAGTTGCTAAAATAAATGTCTGTCATGTCCAAAGATTACAAGCACATACACTGGAGTCTTGTAGCAGGAGTGGAGATCAATTATTGGAACTGAACTCTGATCAGGTGCTTATCATTTGTGGCAAGGAGGTAAGGATCATGGTAGTGTCCCACAAACAGGAGCAGGAAAGGAGATATTATGGACAAGCTCTCATACTTTGCCCGGAAAACAAAAGTCTACCCTATTTTGTGATTATACAGGGAGTATCTCAAAGAGCTTGACTTGATCTCTTCAAGTCAAAATTCACAAGTAGAAAGAGGAAGGTATTGGCTGGCATAGATATCTTAAATACAGCTATCTAAAATACGCTGAGAGATATCAATCTCAAGGCGCCTATAGCTGTATTTAAGATATATATGCTATTATAGCATTTATAGCATAAGTATACCAAATATACATATATAGCTGCTAAATATCAATTTCAAGGTTCTTATCTTAGATTTTTTACATACCACATTGATTATTAACTTCATCACATTCTTTGCCAATTTGTGGCAAATGAAATCAATTTATCTGCACCATTGTGTTGGTTTCAACAAAATATATTCAGGGAAAAAAAACAGGCCCAAACATTACCGTAAGGCCAAGATATTCCTATTTTTCGATTTGACTTCTCCAAGAAAAAGGAAAAATATTTATGTGACGGTCAAATGGACGTCAAATTTAATGATGAATTGCCACATGACAGTCAAATGGACGCCATATTTTATGAGTAGAATAAAAGTGAACAACTCACGCCATTTCACTACTTGGCTGCCATTGTAGGAATGCATCTCGGGGTAATCACGCCGTTACACTACTTGGCTGCCATTGTAGGTACGCCTCTCGGCATAACAAGTTATCAAAACAGGAAAGGGTCTTCAAAAACAGATTTAGAAACCATAAGAGAAATGGGACATCGTACACATAAAAGGTTTGAATAACAAGTGAAGTCAATCTGAAAAAAATGGCCCAAGCTTTACTAATATAAGACTAAAATAGGAAGTTCCCAATGAAGGGCATGAGATAAATTAAAATACTCACCTTAAGGATGTAGCCATACATCGAAATTTGATGAGTTCTCCTTAATGTTAACTATAAAGTTTCCAAGCATCTAACAACATATTTGGTAAATGCAATAACAATAGTGGAGAATAGTTTATGCTTTTGTCTCCAAGATAATGAGTTTGAAAAAATGAAGCTCCTATAAATATTTTAAAGATGACCGACTTAATTTATAGGCATTGCTTCTTGAAATAAAGGATAAACTTTTCAAATAAGTAGAGATGTTTTAGCGCACAAGAAATCATAATGGCCAGGAACAATATCGTAGCAATTCATCATTTGGAAAAATGGCGATCAAAAACATCTTTTGAGAGCCCTGTCCAACAAGCTAGGTTTCTCATGCATAGAGGCAAGCACCCTTTTAGAACATTCCAGACATGTCTAGGACAGTTTTGTTTTCATGTTGAATTAAGAATAATAGCACATGAAAAAAACTATTGATCTGTATTTCAACGAACAAAGAGAATTGAATCATAAAGGAAGCATCTTACCTGGAATGTCTATCAAATAAAGATTATCAATGCATACATATATTTGATGCTTGTGAAATTCTAAGCTTAATGTTGCCTAGATATTATTCATTGAAGCTGATAATTAGTTCCACTGACATCTTCCTTTTTTAAACTAAGAAAGGATCACATGCAGTGAGATAGTGAGATCAAAAGCTTACTTATCACAAAGATTAAACATTTTGCACTGCTTGCAACACCAGCGTTTGCCGCACACAATGAAGTGACAACAATGAGAGCATGCATATTGCATGTGAACCATGATAAAGTCCTCTTTCATTGGGAAAATGGATTCCCCGAGCTGCACACAGCAATGTCAAATAACTCACTATTAAGAGAAGACTGGAAGCCACAGATTAAGAATAAAATAATATTTCTACAGGAAACATATTATGGCCACTCTGGACATGATTAAAGCACAAAAAAAGTGAAGAAATCTACTTTCTGCATTAACAAAGCATCCTTCGAGGCATTGTTTGCAAGCTCAGCTTGAGCAGCGGATTTGGATGCTCTTTTGGTGGCAGTTTTTTTGGTCTTCCCCTTTTTTTGGTGTTTCCGACCATCTTCTTCAGCTTGTTGAAGTTGCATTATCATATCCTCAGCAGCACCCGGCCAATAGTCCCCATCAAAGTATGGCAAGCGAGCAGCTGTAACCTTTGTCTTGCATTCACCAGTAGACACAAAAAAGTGATCATATAGATTAGTGAGCTCCACAACAATCTCCTCTTTCACGGCTTTACGCAACATCGTAAGATACCTGCCATGATATAAATTAGCCCAGTTAAACCATCTTCCAGAAGGTAATTCACATAAACGTGTCTCCAAGAAATTCTACATTATTGCAGAATTTTTCATTTAGTCTTAAAAACAAGGATTAACAACTACCAACCATTCTCGGAGCTTATCAGATTTTGGTGTCTTCTGTATCTCAGGGTGGCAATAAAGAATATAATCTTCTCCCTTCAAGGGAGGACAGGCCCATATATAACAACTAGTCAATCCACGTCTCTTACAGTAGTCCAAATACGCAATCTGCTAAGGAGATACGATATGTAAGCCCAGTATGCAAGAATAAGATATCGCATAGTAAGGAAAGAGCAAAAAGAGATGAATAAGATGTTTTGAAATTCTTCCATCTTACTCTTTTTACCCCTATTGCAGTTCCCATGCAAAAATCCCTCCAGTCATGAAGTGAAAAACAAGCTATTTATACATTCAAACATTTTTCCTTCCTACATACCCCTTAGCACAACTGGAAATTCTCTATCTTTGAAGCATCAATTATTTAAAGATTATTTAGTAAATAAAAATGAGGAGAACAAGACAAATAACTAAGTCAATGGGATATTTGTATCCTCTGCAGTTAAACAACACATTACCAAGATTTCATGGTAAACAAAGGTGCGAAGGGCCTCTCCACTAACGGTTTTCACGTCAGGCCTGAAGTACTTGACAGAATCCAAGTACGAAAGATAAACACGTCGCTGATTTGGATGAGCGCACTCTGATCCAAATTCCTGAACATACATGCCAAAAAGGCAAACCTCCACACCTTCAATTTTCTGAAACAACAATACCACCTGAAAACACAAGCAAGAAATGACCATTAGAAAGCTCGCTACACGGAAAACACTTGAACTCCTGCATTTGTTTCATGATAGTTGTCACTAGTGATTTGCATATGACCAAACAAGAAAAAGGGATGCATAAACATAACACATTAAAACCTTTGACTTGTAAGGATATTCTATAGGATAATCTTCCTCCTGAAAAATCTCCAAAAAGCGCTGCTTCACTTCCAATTTCTTGTCAACGGATGAAACAACTCTCACAACAAGGGCTTCTGCTCCAGGAACCTGTAAACCCAAGACAAGCATTTTTTTATCAAAAACTTTTAGCTATACATGTTCCATAAATTGATCTACAGAATCTAAAAGCCAGATCTACAAATTCAGAAAGCCATATTTCCAATTATGAAACATAAATGACTTTTCCAATCTAAATTAAAACAGGGACAACTATATTTCTTCGGCAGGACATCAGGGGTCCAGGTATTAAGTCCGGCACTCAATCCACGTTCAACCTTTGATCCAAGTAAATTGGCAAGCCCCGGTTTACTACTCTGCTTGATCATGAGATCGAAACCTAAGAAGTAGAAAAATAGAACAAAAAACAATTTTATGCAATTCATCCAGAAGAATTTTAGACATTATTACAGTGCGAAGAAACTGGGCTTAAAATAAAGATATATGTGTGTGTATAATATTAACAGAAACTGCCCCCTTGTTTCCCCAAAAAGGGTCTACCATTTCAAATTGGTGTGCTTGCTAAGCAGAGACCTAAAATATCAGCTTTTATAGGCACGGACCATGCAACACACGCATGACCCCCTCTTCACTCCCCACAACACACAGAAACATGCACTTGCGCATGCATGCACACATAGGTATGGGTAGGGCTATGTGTCTGTATGTATGCGTATATGTACAAATACATGTACATATACATGAAGAATTAATTTAAATTTGCACTTGATTTTAATGAAACTTCAATCTTTTTTAAGATTTTTAGTCTTCAAATAGATTGGATTCCTTTTGCTAGATTCAAACTCTACCCTTGAGAGAGTATAATACTCGTGGGATAATAAATTCACTGGGCATGTTGCTGTGCATTATTCTAAAAGATTTTAAAAACTCCAGAATTGCATTACAATGGCCTTTTCTCAAATGACGTTTCTTCTACAATATTAGTAAAAATCTATAATTGCATTACACTGATCTTTTCTCAAATGTCTTCCTTGTGCCAGCATTTTAAGATATCACCGTTCTTGATTTTTCCGTTTTCTTTTCAGGTTTGCATAGAAGTAGATGTAAACCCAGTAATGACCTATGTAGCTGCCATGACTTGTCAATAACCAAGGCTATCACAATAAAACATATCACAAAGATTAGTAGAAACACTCCCATTTAAACACTACATTGTAGCTGCTAACAGTTTTCAGTGTTTTTACTTTCTAATAATCCGCTTCACCAACATCTAGAAATATATCCTGATTGACATAAACATGAGCATTATTGCTTCGGTTATCTTGTAAACAAAAACCAAAACACAAGCTTTCCTTCAAGAAACAAAGACAAAATGAATTGATATCAATATCCAGCATTGATCAAAAGGTACATAATTACCTCTTCATAGCTCTTTCCAAGTGCTCTTGCTCTTTCTTGCCTCTCCTGCTTCAGTCGCTGAAATAGCCTCTGCTCAATGTGGTCACTCAAAAGTGTCCTTGGTAAATCTTTTGCACCAAGGACAGCACTTTGAGGCAAAGGCTTTCGCTCACCTCTTTCCACCTCAATGACATAGCAATTTGGACAAGTATACTCAGCTTGGCCACCTTCGTTCCTTCTACCATTGAAAAGAGCACATATTTGATGTTGCCATCCCTCACATTTGTCACATTGCACCCACTGCAAAGTGGAACTCACAAACAGTCAGTATAAAACACTGTTTCCAATACAAAATGCAACTTTATGCTTTCTGCTACAGGCATTCATATGCTTACCGCTTCTTCAACTTCTTCATCATTCTTCTTCTTCTCCAGCCTCGATTTAAGGAGGGTGACTCCATCTACCTCAATGGTATCAACTCGGACCTCATTATAACACGGTATACAAAAGTAATGCCTTGTATCACCACTGCCCATGGTGTAAAATGCCGCATTCCGTTTGATACGGGCTCCACATGGTGTGCAGTAAATAGGTGGTGGCTCAAATGTAAGCCTTTCCACTGCACACAACTGACATGAATTCTCACTCATTTGATTTTCCATTGCCTGGTTCTTTTCAGCCTTTGCTTTGCTCTATCATAGAAAAAGCAAAAAGGTATTCAGTCAGTAAACATAATATACCCATCTATAGTGACTAAGTTATGGACATTTGCATCAAAACTAGAATTTAGTTTTGCTGTTGTGAAGTTTTTTCCAGGATATCTATTTCTACACCATGTATTCTTTGCATATAAGTGAGTCTGTTCCATACAGATTTTTGTTTAAATATGAAAAACAGAACTAGAGTGCACCAACAACAGCTACATGGAGGTACAAACTGACCTGGCCAACCCATTGGCGTAGCCCTGTAATATGTTCCCTAATCTGCTCTGGTGTGAACAACTCGGTAAGCGAAACACCTTTCATTTTTGGTTTTCCTAATTTGGATGCAGCTGAATTATCAGGAGGGAGTACTGCCGTTGTGACTTCTTGCTTGGCATTTCCTGATTCAGGCTTCATCTGCCCAGCTTCTTTTTTAGCTGATACAGGATCTTGCTTGAACTGTACAGGAACATTGCTCATAGATGTGGCTGAAGGATCAGGCTTTATTGTTTGCCATGATGCTTGCCCGTGTTCAGTTGCTGCATCTTTCTTTAATTCTGCAGATTTCACAGAAATGAATGGGTTGAAACTCTCCTCTGGTTCCATTTTTACAGGTATAGGCTCTGCTTTTGCAACTTTGAAAGTTTCTGACTTTGTTAGGGTTGGGCACTGCCCGGTTTGCTGGAAAACTTGAGGCTGCACTTGGGAGGCCGCCTGCTTCTTGCTTAAACTTGGACTAGATGCTTGTGATGTTTCAACTTGTGTCAATGCACAATTTGGCGAGGCAGGTTCAGTCTTTGCTTTCTTGAGTGGAGGGTGATGAATTTGCACTGCTTCGTGCACAGCATTCCAAGATTTTGATGCCAAAGCTACATTTGTCTCGCCTGGATTATTAGAATTGGAAAACTTTCTAGCAGCATTTGCCTGGCCCATCTCCCCTTGATTTGATGACTGTCCATGTCCTGGACGCTGCTGTGATATAATTTGACGAACAGGACCACAAACAGGACACTTAATCTCACGACAATATTGATGATGCCGTAGAAGAATCCTTGATGCATGACATCGAGAATAGGAACATTCAGATTCTTGGCATTTCGTAATGTGCGCCCATAACTTCTGTGCTGTCCAACAATGTGATGTTTGGCATTGGCCTTCAGCAGCTGAGCATTTACTCGCATGGCGCAAAAAAAGTAACCAACGTTGTTGTTTGATATATTGCTGTTGTCGTGCCACAGCCATGCTATTGGGTTGTCCAGTTGGCCCCGTGTTTCCAGATGATGTTTCAATTCTACTTTGATTTGATATAGTTGAAATAGCTCCAGTTGCAGAAGATTGTTGTGGCTGCTGAGTATTTTCAGCTTCATCCTGACTACTTATACTTTGTTCAACTTCTTGGGCTGGACGTTGCTGCTCTGCTAAACATGGAACCTGGTCTGTAGAACATGGAACCTGGTCTGTAGGGTGAAGTTTCTCCTGAGACTGTGATTCTTGCAAGCTTTGAAATGCAGCCTCTATCCGTAACTCTGTGGGAAAGTTATTTGAATCATTTTGTGACTGGGTTTGTTGTTGTTCTTCTGGCGATGATACTTGCTGCTGCTGTAGGTTTTGAGAGAGTGGAGGGCACAATTGCCGAAGATTAGGTGGATCTTGTTGTGTCTGGAGTCCTCTTGACTGAGATTGCTGAGCCTGTGGACCTGTGACTTGCGACTGCAAATTTTCATTTGTGGTTTGTGAGATAAAATGCTGCAATGCTTCAGCTTGGGGCTGCAAACCAAGCACAGAATGTTTTTGCACGGACAACTTTGAATTGGGCAGTACACAATGTACCTCCTCACTTTTTATAAATGGTTGCTGTTGATTTTGACTTTGTTCGTTTTGATGATATTGCTGAAGTTGATGTTGCACATTCTGCTGGTATGGCTGTTGCAGCTGCTGTTGATATTGCTGAATCGACTGACCTCTTGGCAATTGAAAATTAGTTGGTTGAGAATTATCAGGAGGCTGAGATTTATTCTGTTGAACTTGCTGCTGTGAGTGCAGATTTGGTTGCTGAGATGAGAAACCAGGGACAGGGATCATTTTTGACTGTAATCCTAAAGAGTTTGAATTCAAGTTTGTTGCAGCTGCAAGTCCAGCTGATGTTGCTGCATTATACATGTTTCCAGAACCCGAACCCGCAAGGTCAGCCGCATTCATTGCATAGCCATCATTTGCTAGGGGATTATTTTGATGAGATAATGCTGCTTGTAAACCACAACAAAAACAATGTTTGAACCTCAGAATCAAGAAAAAATATTAAGAATAGGTTAGTTTTGAAAGTTGGAAAAGAAATCATCTAAACAAGAAGCAAAAGAGCTATTAGATCACTAAAAAGCCAAACTCACACTGAATTAAATGCCGCTGCCGTTGCTGATTTATATGCTGTTGAGAAGACATTTGAAGATGGCCAAATCTAGAAGCAGTAACATAGCTTCCCGTATTAGAAAGTGAAGTGGTGCCATTCATCAGATGTTGAGTGCCACTCATCAGCTGCATTCCATTATTCATGCTTCCATTTAACAGCCCATAAGAAGAATTTTTTGGCTGCATGTTAATTCCCATTGTACCACCTACTTGACCATTCATGTTATGATACATGCGACTATTTTGGCCTCCACTAAATTGTTGCTGCTGTTGAGCAGCTGTCAGAAGGTCAACATTAGAGTGACCTAATCCACCAGAAGATGCACAACTCATCGGCATAGATTGTGGACTTAATCCAGGAGTTGGAATCATCTGGCTTCCAACTCTTGGTATACTCATTGTAGGCATCATGTGGTTACCTGTGCCTGTGGATATGTTAGTTATTCCTTGCTGGGAGTGAAATGTATTGCTCAACTGTCCTGGCAAGGAAGAGATATTGTCACCACCATTTGAAAAGATGTTGCTAGTAAGGCCAGGAGTAGGCACCATTTTACTTGTGCTGCCATCAGTTCCCATTAATGAGTTACCATGCATTATACTAGCACTATCATTACTATTTGGCATCATGTTTCCCATGCTAATAGTGCTGGGCACCACATTAGCAGTGCCAGGACCATTAACCATGGAAATATCAGTACCTGGTGTAGGAATCATCGAGCTAACATTTACAATTTGTTGCAACCCTGGAGTTGGTATCATTGTTCCCACAGAAGAAGGATTGTGATGACCAAGATTCTGGTTACGACTATTTGATGGATGAAACCGCTTCACCATAATGTGCAAGCGCCTTTCTAGGGTATTCAAGTCCATGTATTCATCCTGCCATAGAAAAGAAAAGATTCCCCTCAACTCAATGACATAATCTAAGGGATGCATGAAAAACTTTAGCTCAGCACACTTATGAATTTTAGTTCAAATAATAAAAAACTACTTCTGAAAATAAAAATTATAATTGTGTTTGCCAATTATAGGTACAAATAGGAGTGAATTGGCAATCAAACTTACTTGGTTACAGAAACAACATTCGCAAGACAATATAATGACTTACTGTAGGATTGGAAAATGACAATTTAAATCCTACGCAGACCAGTAGATAATGGATTTAAAAAACAGCTTTCAATTGGTAAATTGTATACACACCTTTGAGGCGGCCTCCTTGAATAGACCTTCCTCTAGACGCCTCACAAATTCAGGCAATCGTACTTGCCACTCTTGTGAAATTGGGCGCCGCTGAAAAACTTGCCAACTGAGAAGACCAAAAAAACAGAGTAAATTAAACAGAAATGCCACGAGTACATAAAATTATCTAAAGTAATAGTAAACAGAAATCTCACAACTATTCAAAGCACATAAAACTATCCTAGATGAAGCATGAACTTCTTTGTTGATTCATATAAACCAAAATATAATAATTTGGTGGAAAAGCATTGTTCCCATCAGATAAATTCAGATTCTTAATAATGTACAAGCTTTTGAAGTAGCAGCTGTAATTTACAATTATTAATTATATCTTGATGTTTAACAGTTTCTCTGCATGAAATGCACTTTGATTATCTTGGCTAAAAGGCTCGAAACTTTTATCGACATAAACAAAAGAAACTGTTATGATAGAGTTGTATATTAGACATTTTTAGTATATTTTACATAATTCAAAAATAACAGTGACAAGTAGTTGCAGGAATTTTTTGCATCATATATGATTCATTGGCTACATGATGAATAGCCAATTCTCTTACCAATAAATATTACTATTCACAGTATACTTTAAAAAGTCCTTATTGACCTGCATTATTATTATTAAATTTATATACTTTCTATTGCGATGTTTGATATATGACACATCTTCTCCCCTTGGAAAGTTTTCCCCTTTGTTGCATTGTCATAAACATTGTTTGTGACAAGAGACGGTATTATAAAGTCTTTTGTTCTGGATGTAACCGATGATGCCTCAATTTTATTACAGAATGGTGCTGATTTTAAACTTGTTCGAATGTGAAAAATGAGTGCAAGAGATGATTTGATTGTCATGAACATCTCATCTTAAATTGATAAATAGCTGATGCAAACTCATCACAGAGACATTTAAGCTTACTAACCATTCTTCTCCAAAGGTGACATCAAAACCTTTTAGTGGTAATGCATGCATGAATAATTGAAGTGCATCATCAATTTATCTTTATGACCTTGACCTAAGCATGTAAATGTATGGTGATACTAAACTTGAACATCAATTTTCGAAATAGAAACAACATCAGCTGGCGTGTCAACCATATATGAAAAGAAATTTCATATCCCCCAGTTCAACGAGAATTGCTAATTGTGGCTTTAATTTTCCTTGGGATATTAGCATCTCTAGATGCTGATCATATATTCATGCTGCTAAGAATACCCTCGATGAATCATTATCTCAGCTGCCAGTGTTAAACTTACTGCCTTTGTACTTCATTGTCCTTCAATAATAATTTATAAATCCAACAACATGTCGAGAGTAATTATATTGCTACCCATATCACAGGTATTTACCATTATCATATCACCAAATAAAAATATATTATATTTTATCTCTTTTTGAAATATTATCATATATACTAAATTTTGGTGTGCTACACTTTGAGTAAACACCATCAACGACCCCACAAAAAAGGAGAATTTTTCTACTCGGAAGAAAGAAAGAAAGAAAGATTGAGACACGAAAAAGATATAATGTTGAAACAACAAGCACATGTCCAGATAAAGGAAACTAAGGAATAAAAAACTCTTAGCCTCTATATAGAACTCTCAAAAAGAAATCAATAGCAAATTGCAAAACCTCGAAACCTAAATCAAATCATCAGTAAAGACAATACCACCTTGAGAAAAGAAAAAGATCATATGGATGGAATCAAAAAATATGAACAGAGAAAATTTATTAATTCTTTATGTACAAAAGATGACCCAAACTATTGAACAATTCAAACAAAAATTGTCAGAGATGGATGCTATGGTAGCACAAATATAAATTGACAATGAGAAAAGATAAAAGAGGAACAATGGAAAATAAAAGACCATGGAATGACAGAGACTGTACAAAGGAAAAATGACATAAAAAATCAAGACCAAAGTCTTCATAAAGAGATAGACAGCTTAAAGGAACGAGACAGAAAATAAGAAAGGTAGAATTAAATAGAACAAATATCAAAGACAGTGAAAAACCTAAACACTCAAAATCCATAGATGAACAAAAAATGATCGGTTTCAAGGAGATCAAAGGCATTGACGTGAGATGGGTAGAGAAGATGATTACAAATGAAAGGGATTAGGGAAGAACGACCAAGGCGTAAATCCTGATTGAGGGAAAGATGAGACCAAATAATGTGGACGTTAGTTTCAGTGAGGTAATTCAAAAGGACAACAAAGACATAACGAACAAAATTGAATAGTTAGATCAATCTGGAGTCAAAGACAAAAAAAATTAAATAAAATGTTAGATCAACCTGGACTGGCACTCTCGCCATCATGAAAGCCTAATAGATTCAATAAAAAAATGCATACCAACATTGCCACTACTATTAAACTCAAAAATCATGATAACAAAACAGATGGCTACGGTCACACTTCCAATAGAGCTGATGACAAGTTTTGAATGCACATGAATCAAATGAATATTTCCGTTGCAAGAACCTCTGTTTCCCCTTTGAGCAAACCCCCTCCTAAGAAAGATGGCTACAGTCACACTTCCAATAGAACTGATGACAGGTAATGAATACACATGAATCAAATGAATATTTCCGTTGCAAGAACCTCTGTTTCCCCTTTGAGCAAACCCCCTCCTAAGATACTAGATAGATGTTTCTTCTTCAATTCCAATTGTTTCAAATGAATTGTTGATGTGCAATGGTTCTCCGTCAATTATGACATCAGTTTTTACTTCTTGGATCATTGGTCAGAACCTATTCTTCTTTTGTTACAAGCTGCCACACAACAGTAATGGGGAGTCTTGACACAAACTAATTATTATGGTTATCTTGAGAGCCATAGTATCTGCTCTTCAACAAAAAAAAAAACTTATGAGAATCAAAGGACTGAAATTAATTTTCTTCCAAACTTCGTTCAAGAATTATAACCTTTCAAAACCACCCACCCACCCCAGTTCCCACATTCTTCTAAGGGTTAGGTAGAGGTAATGATGTCAGCCACCTTTCAAGCCCCCTCCCCCAAGTTTCCACGTTCTTCAGAGGGTTAGGGAAAGGTGATGATGTCAGCCAACTGGGCTGGAATTGTGATACACAATGAAGCAGGCTAACTTAACTATGGTTATTGCTATGAAGCCAATTGGTAGCCGATATTGTAACATTATTGTATATAAGCATAAAGCAAACAAAGCCACAGAGGCAGATTTCTATCCAAAGTGACCTGTTATAATAAAAGATATTAGTTTCTCTTCTTCGTTTCAATGTCCTATCTTTTGAGCACATTGTAATACCTATATTATTGGCACGGAGCACCAGTAACTTTATAACATCTTTTTTATATTATTAAATTTATGATACAAAATTAGCTTTATAATTTTATTATAAATGTTTCCAAATCCAATTATCAAACATATCATTAAATTTAATCCATAGTGTCCATAGAGCACACAAACATAACAGCATTATAAAGATACGAGTGTGTGTGGACCAACCTATGCCAAAAGGGTTTTTGGTGCAATGATAATCGGCAATAATTGTGAGAGTGTGGCCTAGATAGAAATCTCCCTCACCACAATAAGGTGGCCCAGGACTCCAGCAGACATTTGAGATCGACACGGGTTTCAAATTTTAAGAATGTGATCCAAGCTTACTCTGCACCATATTAAAGATGACCCATAACCCCACCCAAAATTTACCAAGCAGAAAATACACAAAGCCATAAAACTCTCTTTATTCCCATTTTCAGAGCATCAAGATGAACTTTATGGCTTTTATGGTACTAACTATGTTTTTAAGACTTCTAATTTCCACAAAAATCAAACATGAACCAGACGCAATTAAATTAGGGTAGAGGATGACAGACAACAGAAGATTTTAAAGAAAAAAGGTGGTCAGGCCAAGGAAATGGTAATGAAAAATGAAAAGAAGTTGGTGCACGCCATGGGGCGTGGACCAATTGCTCGGACCCCATTTGTTGTCATAGGGCAGTCATATGTGATGCTTTTTTTAATATATTGTAGCTGATTCATTAGCTACAATAGTTTATGCCTGAATACTCAAACTAGAAGACAAATATTTTTATTTTTGAAAAAAAAATGATCCACTTGCAGCCATGCAACCCCGCACGTTAACTTTGAGTGCCTTGGTCACTTGTGCATCACCTCAATCCTCCTTGCATCACACACCTCCTGTGCGGCGCCAGGGAACATGTCGCACAATATCCGTGCTTTGAGCATCTGCATGCAGCCCCTTGCACCATGTACCTATTGTGCAGTGCCAAGAAACATGCCACACAGCTCTTGCACTTTGGGCTCCTCTGTGCAGCTCCTCAAATCTTGGGCCACCCAAACAAAACCAAGATCTACGCAGCACAACTCCGAAGATCATATTGCATTGTGCACTCTATCTCATAGGCACGAAGCACATAAGTGTTGAGGGCTTAGCCCTTGAACTTGAAGGGTTGAGGGGCAATGCCATTGCCGACGTGCCAAAATTTTGAGAATCTATCGAAACACCATTTAGCACAACTCCACATTCTGCATAGCATCTCACAGCACCTCAAAGCCATTCTGCACACAGAACCCACAAAACTCACCTGGCCACATGGACACGCAGCACCATGCCAACTGGCATTTCCAAGGCTTGCATTATACCAGAGCAGCTGACAACATACCACGCACTTGGCAGACAAGCCACGTAACGGTTGGAAGGTGAAGAGTCATAGAAATAAGCCCAAGTGGTTCAACTTTCATAATGGTTATTTATGCCTTCACAACTTTGGAATTTATATATACACATCTACAGCATTAGATAGCAAGCAGATAGATACAAGATAAGCAGCCACACATCTCCCTTCAGAGTATGCCACGTACAGAATGCACATATTATCATACTTTCTGTTTCAGTTTAATTATTTTCTCTGTTTTGTTCCTGTGAATAACATTCCTTCCACATAAACATACAACACATTTAAATCTTCATTTAGAGTGCTGCCCACCGGACCTCTTGGGATCCGAACCAAAAAATAAATAAAGTTTCAATTAGATTAGCCTTAAAATAAAGCAATGAACTTAAAACAATCTTAATATGGTAACTAGTGATGGTTATGAATACTAACAAGGATATCGTACACCAAATATGGCTTATGGGTTATATTGTGATTAGTTGTCATAATGTGATTAGTTGTCTCCCTTTTTATCCACAGTACTATTAGTTACAGAATGTATTTAAATATTTTGTACACAACAGAAACAGATAAGAAAAAACATTGACTGTTCTTGCTCTGGAATATTGAGGGCCCTGAAACACTTACATATTATTCATTATACATTTCCGCGCTTGTTCTACATCAGTGTCTGCTTGCCACAATCTTCGTAAACCTCCATGATTCGATGTCTGAGAAACTAAACTGCTCCCATTCTGCTGTGCCAAACCAGTCAGCTGTCCTACCACTTGACCAGTCTGTCCTGAGACCTGACCTGAAATCTGTGCCTGAGCCTGCATCCTATTGTTCTGGACTTCTAGATCTGAACCGCTAATTCAGAATACCAAGAAAAAACACTTATCCATCTATAACTCTGTGGCATCTGTGAATTTATGATGTAGCAACTTCTGCAAGATAAGCATTTGAAAACTCAAAAAGCAACCCGACCGACTGCACCTCTGCTCTCATCTTCAAATAATTGTCAAGCGCATGTGTCCCCATCAAACAATACAATATAAAAAAAGATTACTCATCTCTAACAGCCTGAATCTAGTGAAGCCCATAAAGAAATGGATCAAATAAACCATGTTCGATGACAAAATAGCATACACCCATATTCAAGATCTCGGAGAATTCTTCAAACACTGAGGAACTGCCTCTTTGCCTTAAGATGGTTAGGTGCAACCCCAAATTCTGCCACCAAAGGATATTGAAATTGAAGCTGTCGGTTAAGGAAAAATCCACCTGAAACAAACTCAACAGTCAGCAAGAAATCCCAAAATCATTTCACATAGATATGCAATGCATCTTTTAGTATTGACATCGGACATATCTGCCAACAGCCCAAAAAATAGTCATTGCCGCAAATTCAATGGATTCATTATGGTTCAAACAAAAAACAGATAACAGTGCAAATACTAGATGGAGCGAGATAGGAATCGAAGTCTACTAAAACCGGAAGCACCCAACAACAATGGAGAACCTGAACATCTATTGCTTATACTGCCAAAATGTGAAAGAACCCCAGCACACCGTAAGTGGATGTGACCGAGTAATATTGCAAAATGCCTTATTTTCAAAATGAATGGGTGAACTTCAGATGACCACACAAAACATTTTCTCCTTTTAAAAAAGAGCATCAATGCATGGTAGTACACTTCAAACACGTGAAAAAAAAGCTCTAGTGCACAAACCCAATATGCAAGACAGTGAGAAACAGGTGCATCTAATGCAATTTAAAAAGCTGGACATGATCTATTAAAGTAATGAAACAAGATGCACAAGACAAACTATCAAAAAGTCGTCATTATTTCAAATCCAACAATAGCACAATCAACACTGACCAACCTTAGGGAATCTAAAAATTAGATGGACCCAACAATAGAGCAATCGGGCATACGATAGGAGATTTTATATTCATAGAAACACTTCCAATTTACCAACAATGATGCATCCAAAAATTTTATTCTCATGCACAACCACAACCACGGTTTGTTTTTCTTAGGAGAGGCTGAGGAAGAGATTGCACAGACTTGCAGGCAGCCGATATTAGTAGCGGTGAGTATTTCCATTGCAATATCAACCGCGATGGCATTGGGCAAGCTAGCTAACATTATTAGGGGCGAGCAAGTCCATTGTGCAGTATCAACCCCATTGACATAGGGCAATCAAGCAGGTATGAGTAGGGACAAGCATATCGATTGTGCCATTATCAACCCAATTGACAGGGGCAATCTAGACAACATTAGTACAGTTGAGCACATCCATTGCCCAATATGAACCATTTTGATACAAGACAATGACATTATTAGGGGCAAGCACGTACATTGTGCAATATCAACCCCATTGACAGAGGACAATTTAGCTGATGTTAGTAGGGACGAGCACAGTCATTGTGCAATATCAACACCATTGGCATAAGGAAAACTAACTGTTATTAGTAGGAGGAAGCACGCCCACTGCACAATATCGAGTCCACGGGCATAGAGCAATCTAGCTGACATTAGTACGAGCAAGCACGTCCATTGTGCATACAACCCCGTTGACATAGGGAACTAAGCTAAATGAGACCACGGGCATGATAAATTACAAATTGTGGGTTTGAAAAATCATGCCCAAATCAACAGCCGATCTAAACAAATAATTTAAAAGAAAAAACTCAAGCACAATCAGAAAAAAAAGTATTGCAACTTAAATTTTAAAAATTTAAAAAAAACGGTGCCAAAAACATAGGAAATTAAAGGAAAAATTACAAACCCCCAAATTGCCAAACTAGAACAAATACCCACAAAGACTAAAAAACATGGTACCTTAATTTAGGATGTGGGTACTGGAGACTTCGTGAAAATTTAATACCACGCGATCAAAAACCAAAACCCTCGCGTTGCCCCCAATCTGCCCAAGCTGGGGCTTCCTCCCGAAATTTCATTTGTGGCATCTCCCCACGCAGATCCAAAATCCAGATTAGAGTACCTAAGCCCCCTGTAAGGGCTTGATTAAATTACGCCAGCAGCAGAAAGAGGGGGGCAGCGGCACCACAGCGTATATATAATATGATATTAGGATGGCATAGGTGCGAGGTTCGAACCCCGGGGACCAACGAGAAAGAAGCAATTTGGCGATATATGCCGCGCGGTTATCGGCTTGAAAACACACGCACGCACCTGGAGAGAGCGGGCACGGACAATTCGGGCTACCAAATTCAGTACGAGTCTTTATTTTTCCTTTTTCTGGCAGAGAATAAATTGTTTTGTAGAGCATATATTTGGGGTTGAATTGGGCCCAAAAGTGGCAGTTTGGAGCGAATGAGAAGATGAGGGAGTCGATCAAAGGTGGGGTAGCCCAGGTGGACTGCTGCTATACAGGCTAAGGGAAGGCAAATGCCCTTTCTTCTCCTCTCTTCATACCCTGCCGCCAAATATATCTCTCATGGTAGGAGCACAAATGGCAAATGTCCTTTATATTCATGAAATAAGTAGCATTTCAATACTTGTTTCTTATATGTTGCTTCATGTAGATATTTGTTTCTTATATGTTGCTTCATGTAGATATTTTTTGTTTTAAACCTGGCAGGGCATACACCGCCATATCCCACAGTTGAGGTATGCAGACTTCTTCGGCTAAGCGGCCAAGGACTGAGGGGTTTCCATTCCGTCAAATTCGTCCGGGGCACGATCCCGGCCTCATCCCTTGTTACGGTATCTCCTGGGTTCACTTTCAACGAGAATTGAATCTTTGGTTCCCTTATTAAGAGCCAAGCATCTTTCACCATTCAGTGAAACACCATTTGATACTTCATGTAGATATTCATGTTTCTTATATGTTGCTTCATGTAGTAGTTAGGGTCCTATCTTGGTTTATGCATATGTTGTGATACTTTGTCATTTACTATTTTAGATGTTGAGATATTTTGTCGCCTACTATTTTAGTGGTAATGTATATAAATGTTGCGATATTTTGTGAAGAGTTCTATTTTGAGAGCGTATGTAGATGTTGTAATAGTGTTGTATGCAAGATGTTTAAATTATTGTAATAAACTCTATTGGTGGTGGTATATACATATGTGATATCTTGTGAGACTTGTCTTGGTGACATTGAATCATGTATGTAAACGTTGTGATATTTTATTAAAGTTCTACTTCGATAGTGTATGTGGATGTTGTGATGTTTTGTTAAAGTTCTACTTCGATAGTGTATGTGGAGGATGTAGATGTTTGTGTTTCTTAGATGTTGCTTCATGTAGTAGTTTTGGTCCTATCTTGGTATATGTAGATGTTGTGATATTTTGTCGCCTATTATTTTAGTGGTAGTGTATATAAATGTTGTGATATTTTGTGAAGAGTTCTATTTTGATAGTATACGTAGATGTTGTAATAGTGTTGTATGCAAGATGTTTAAATTATCGTGTTAAACTCTATTAGTGGTGGTATATATAGATGTGATATTTTGTCAAACTTGTCTTGGTGACATTGTATCGTGTATGTAAATGTTGTGAGATTTTGTTGAAGTTCTAATTCGATAGTGTATGTGGATGTTGTGATATTTTGTTAACGTTCTACTTCAATAGTGTATGTGGATGTTGTAATATTTTGGAGCCCTACACAAGTGGTGTTGTATGCAAGATGTTTAATTTATCATGTTAGCCTCTATTAAAAACTAATTCTAATGACATTGTGAATGTATGTTGGACTCCATAGAGTTCTACCTTGATAGTGTACGTAAATGATGTATTTTGGAGCCCTCCATCACTGATGAACTATATGCAAGATGTTTAAATTATCATGTTGGACTCTATTAAAATCTAATTTTAATGACATTGTGAATATGTTTGTCTTTTGGTGTGTAAATGTCTAGATTGTCTGTTACTTATTGTAAGATGTCTAGATAGATTTTAAGTTAATATAATGGTGGGGGTATATATAAATATTTAGATTAGTTGTCCCTTAGTTTATGATGTCTAAATTGCTTTGCAATTTGTGTAATTTTTTGTAGGACCTTATTCGGTAGTGTTGTATGCAAATATCTAGATTAGTTGTAGGTCAGCCTAATTTCTTGTTACGCGCAAACTTAATATTGTTGTATGAAATTGTCTAAATTGAATGTGGGTTTGTATAATCTCTTGTGAGGCCTTACCTTCGCTAATTTTGTGTGTAGATGTTAAGAAGAAAATAAGTTGCATGTATCTTTATGAGGATGTTTAATATTGTTGTTAGAAGTGTGACACCCATTGACTTAATGACGTAAAAAGTGAAGAGTGCATATCAAAAATTGAAGATACTCGTTGACTTATAATGTAATAAATGAAGAGTGTGTATCAAAAAAACATCTAATAAAAATTTAACCAAAAACAAAACTTATTCAATGATTTTGTATACAAAGATGTAATGATAAAAATAAAATTTAAGTTTTGTGTATTTTTGTTGTTGAAGTGTATTGGTGTAGAGCCTTAGCATGTGTAGAACCCACTATATTGTGAGCATTATAATGAAAACACTCTTAAATATATATATATATATGAATGACACCATGTCGGGTTTATAAACTTTTGAAGGCATATTTTATCATGGTTATCCTAGATTATGGAGTAAATGTATTTTAAATGATACATTGTTGGGTTCATAGAAATTGTATAATGAAAGCTTTCTTAGATTATGAAAGAAAGTTGTCTGGGAAAGTCATTTGTATGTATATTGAATGTATTAATAGTATTAAGTTTATAATTTCTCAACCAAAAGTATTATTCTTTAAATATAGGTAAAGTATGTACAAAATATCTACAATAGTCCAGATCTAATCATGTATATAAATAAATAAAAGAAATTACAATACAAATTTATCAAGTATCATAGAGTATATACAAGTATCATAACGATAGGAGAACGTCCTTCCAAAGTCATCTCTCTTGCAAACTACTAATAGACATATCGTAATACTAAGTTTAAATGTAATTACACAAATGGAAACCTACTACAATTAAAACCTACACATCTCCCATTCTCCGCCAAACTGTAAAACACCCCTCGTAATTTTATTTTAGTAATGGGGTTGAGCTATTGTACAACCATAATGGTATACAATACTAGTAGTAGGAGTTCATTGTTTCTTAAGGAATTTGATCTTCAAGGACCGTGGTATGTAGTGTCATAGCTAACATGGTTTCATCTCAATCTTGAATCTTCAAAACTTCCTAAGGCATGTTGTATTGAGACATGAGACATGAGAGCATGAGTTTCTTGGGTGGACCCAAGACTATGATTAAAATTAAATGGTGACCATTGATTTTGTAAGTTTGTTTAACTCCTCTACTTTCATGTGTATTTAAAGCATGAATAATCCTTGGAGTGAATTCATATGTAATTATGTACTCTTAACTTTATTTCTTGCCATATATGCAATTACATAATATGTTATATTATTTTATTTGTATCTACTCTTAACTTTATTTCTTACAACCTTCTTTTTCTCTTTTTCAAATACATGTTTTAACTTTACGAAGTGTTGCATAATCTATGGGCTTCAAGCCCTAAATTGTACGCTATATAAAGATACAAGTGAAGATATCATTTGTTATAGCCCTAACCATCATCAAACTATTAAATGTTGTGTCCATCATATAAATTTGTTTAATTTTATTGCTAGTGGCTTCAGAAAACTCTTCTTTCCTCACTTGCCTATAGCCAACTATTTGCTCAATCTTTTCTATGTGAAGGTGCACATTTTGTCCCATCTATTAGATAACAAAGGAAGAGTGTGAATTTTAGTGACCTCATCAAACTATGCACAACCTATGATCCACTAATTGTGCAAACATCATTAATGATAGGGACATTCATTTTTTATTTTTTGTGCCTTTCTATCGCATCAACATTCAAAAATTTGAGTTGTTCTAACCAACATATTTTTGTTCATGTCGGTATATCTTCCTCCATATCTTCATTTTCTTCACTAATTTTTTGTTCCATAGCCTTTTTTATATAATCCATGTAGCAAATACATTGGTATGGGATTGATATGTCATGGTGGGTTCTAAGACACTCTTGGTTGGGGTAATGACCAAGTGATAATAGGTGTGAATGATAAAATTGGACAAAGAATGATTTGGAGGATAGGGGTTGGCTCTTCGAATTTAGTAGATGCAGTCAAAAAATTGTCATGATTATTCATTTCTTTTCATTATATCCAAAATGGAATTAATAGTATCACTTCCTTCTATTTACACCCATAAATCAATACATGTAAGATAAGGTACAAGTTATTTCCTTACTTATTATTAGTTGTAATAATGTTACACATAGAATATTATGAATAAATTAATCCACATTAATCATACAATCCAAATTATTGCTATTAATATAGTAAGCAATGATGGAACGATGATGCAATAAGAGTAAAACATCATAAGGGATGAATACTTAGATGTGAAGAAAGGTGTAGAAGTGATATGGGTGCGAAGACTAGTTGAAAATGTTGACTTGATCCTAGAAATGCTTTGTTCCTGAGAGTGTAATTATAAATCACTCCCATCTGGAATTGTACAAATCTAGCTAGGGCATAGTATGGTATGGTGTCACTTTATATAGTTTCAAACCTTTAAATAATTAATCTATGTAAGTTCACTTTCCTATCGATGTTTTGGAAATGGTCGTCATTTTTTGTCGTTAGGGTTTATATGCATTTGACACCTCTTGTAATGGCATGTATCAAATACAAAACCCTGGATAATTACAACAAAATTCCTGAAACAATTAAATAACAAAAGGAAAATTGTGTGTGTGAGTGAGGATAGACTGACCCTAGTAGTCAACCCCTACCGAACCAATACAGGAATTGTCTTACATCCCCTTTAGCGGAGCAAGCCTGATGTAGTTATCTTGGTATTGATGCAAAGAGTGTATGCAATCTAAAGTAGTGGGCATAACTATAGATAAAATAGAGATATATCGAGTGCAGTAGTGATATAGTGTGATGTTATTTAGATTTTTAAATTGGTTCCCTTTGTCCCTTGAGACCTTGGAATGTACTTAGAGTGACTTGTGTAGACACAAAATCTATGCACTTGGGTACATTTTTAGGTCTTAAAGCATGCTAATGTATACATGATTCCTAAGCAAAAAAACTAGTGGTTGACAACTCCTTTTGGCCTTTTGATTGATTTACCTCTTGCACTTTACTAACTTTACACATCTTACAGTATTACTGACACTTGACTGATTTACCTTTTAATGGCCTCAGACATTGCGCCCAGTTAAGATAGAAGTGCCCAAGCGCTCTTGTCCCTCTCCTTATTTTTGTTACTCCTTTGGGTCCTTTTCACTTCTTGGGCACCTTTTAACACTTTGGGTCGGCCTTCTAGTTGTCAATTATGAAATTCAAACAAGGGAATCTCTACACACACACACACACACACACACACACACACACACACACACACACACACACACACACACACACACACACACACACATACACACACACACACACACACACACACACACACACACACACACATAGTTACTTCTCTCAAATAAGGGGCCAAACACTATAAGCATTATCTATCACCACATAAGCTTGTAGAAAGGCACAAGAGCTCTACAGGGCATACATCTAGCACATTCATACAAGGGACAAGGACTACATTGATTTGCATACATTACATAGAAGGGGAGTTCATTCTATTCCATTACACACATTTTGCATACTCGGGACAATCTAGATCTAGCATGTTATCATTGTACAACTTGCACAAGGGAATCCTAGGGCACGGGACATGGATACACACACGTACAAAGAACTACATGGAGTCTAAGATGTAGTGCAATGCTTGGTCATAATTTCACTCTTCGGGTGACCATTGAGGTCATTTTGACTATTCTGCATCTTTTTATTAGATTTGATGTGGTTTATGGGCATGTTCAGCTAATCATTTGTTTTACAGGTTATAGGTGTGATTGGAACCCTAACAATGAAGTTAGAGTGAAAAATTGAATATTGGAGCGAAGACCTTCTGACCCAAAAAAAGTCAGAACCTAAGCATCTATGTAGACACTAGTTCCCGAATAAGTCACTAACGTCTAGGATGCTCCTATCCTCCTATGGGTGCTTCTTTCCTGCATATTTCTATATTTTTGAATCTCCATTGAGTCATTATGACGTTGTTCCGAGCCTGTTCCAATAGATACACAATCCTAATCACTCCCGGATCACACAGAATCAACCAAGTCTTCTTCTTCCCTTCTCATGTTTATGGTTTTACATTATTGAATACTTATTGCTTGTGTATTATTATACTTAATTACCTGAATATCATTTATAGTAGTTAGTCTGAAATAGGATTTAATTTCAATTCAGATTAAATCATTTGGTGAACCCCAACTTATGATTAACTATTTGGATCCTTATTTTGCATATTCTATCAAATTTTTCTTTCCCTAACCCCAAACTCTGGTTGCATCAGGGTTCATATTTCCATCTATTATCTATCATACATATGATATGCATAGTTCTTCCTAAGGTTTCATGCTTGGGTCACTTTTTAGGGCTCTTATTTTACAAATTACCTTTTCTTTCATATCATGGCCTCTAAAGTTCCTCAAGTCTCCTTGTATCAATAGCTTCAAAAGTACCCAGTTTATAAATTTTCTCTCAATAAAGCCACACATATAATGTACCTCCCTCATGATACACCTACCTTCACAAGTAAGTACAATTTTCAATTGTATCTCTGACCCCCTCTTAGCCCTGATAACACAACTAATAAATCCATCTTCAAGTCAATACAAGCTTTTTACCTTTTTTCACAATAAATTTCAAGTTATGGAAACCACAATTACATCCCTCGCAGCTAAAATCCAACATCTCAAGGAAGCTTCTCATTCCCATGCTAGTTCTTCTTCTACACCTCATCCTACTTCTGTAATGAAATTACCTGTATAATTCAAATCATGAGCAGCAATATAACACCAAATAACACAATATTCCAAAATAATGATCTCAATATGCAATTAGAATAGCTTCACCACTTCGAGGGGGCAACCTCCAAACCATACAATAATACTCAAATGCTCCAATGATGATGAATTACTACCTACAATCCCCTATATATACTATTCATATGTTATGGCCATCACCAAGACTAACCTACTAAGCATGAGAAAGTATAAATGATATAATAAAATGATATGGTAAGCCATAAGCTGGCTACTCATATCCTAATACAAGCAATAGATTAAGGGCGTAGCAGCTTCCATGTCTACTGCACGTGCTCATAAAAGCAAGGTCAAGGTCTTCCCATAGCAAACACCTCTCCAATTTGATCGAAATTGTAGGCAACATGATATTCTCTCTGGGCTCCTTAATCACCAATTAGTCACCTTGCCACCTACTCATTACTACCCTTGTTATCGGCTTACAAAAATACAAAGGTCGCATGTTTTACATTATCATAGAATTAATGAACAGTGTGACAACGATTGCTATGTTTTAGAATGAAGAATCGGTCAACTTGATCATCAAGGCTTTATTTCATTTATTACACAACATTCTACTACATGCTCATCTCTAATTACCAAACCCTAATTGGCTCCCGAATTTGATCCCTCTATGTCTAGCGAGTATCACACAATAGTCACCCATGTTCCTTCTCCAGTAATGCAAGAGTCACCACAAGTCCCCATATAAATCCAAACCATCCAAGGAAAAACTACCAATTCCCTTGCCAAAAGCTAAGACCCCTCACCAACCTACTTGCAATTAAACTTATAATTCCTCCTTTTGATCCAAAAAATTCCTATGTCAATGATTGGGACACATTTTAACATCCACCACCATGGCACAATCTCTCTTGTATTGTCAGATAGATCTCCATCACTCTCACACTTGGGGGCATCAAACTTCCCCCTCCCCATATTCACACATTCTAATCAGTAGTTTCATATCCATACTACTCACATACACACCTATACATTATTTTATCTTTACACTTTAAGTCAATCTTTCTAGCAACACTTTCTCTTATCTACACTATGAACACACCTTGCTACATCTATCTATGTTTATGGCTTCCCTTTCTACTCATGTACCACTCCATACACACTTTTATCCTCATGCTTACTTAGGGATCCTTCTATTTATGATACACATACTATTATATATATATGGTGTACATCCTTTCATTCGTCATACATACTTTGGATATTCTTGCTCACAATGATCACATCTACTTGACAAAAACTCTTGATATACACACTTGGGGGCATCAAACTTCACCCCTCCTCACTTGTTTCTTATACCATTACTTCTTCCTATCTATAAAACACTATGTTGCTGCTACACACTCTACTTTATTACCCAATGACACACTCTTCTTCTATGGTTCATACTTAACTGTCAAGGGAGAAATGCTTAAACAAACCTCACATCACACATACTCACTGGGGGAAATGTGGCCCCTCTCATCTACACATATTGAATATCGCATCATACCAACATTCGCACAACATCTAAAAATCTTGGTTGTATTTACTCTTATTAAGCTTATACTATTTATATGTTGCACTTTTTTTCCTATGCTAGTCGGATACTTAGTATGTCATTATAATTTTCTATACACACATGCATGTTCATAAGGTATCTTGAGGTGAATGCATAACTATTACAAATTCTTACATGATGCATGATGCTCAACACTGCTCTTTACTAGTCCTATTGAGGCTCTTAGGGGCATCTACCTTTACTACTCTCCTACTACACATCACAGGTCCTATCATTTCAATATTTACTACTTTTTTTCACTGTCATTTCTATTTCCCTCCTAAATACTTATTTCCCTCTTAATTACCCATTTTAATCCTATTATCATACCTAATCCCATATTAATATTACCTCCCCCCTAATCCCATTTTCCCTATCATTTATTTATCACCCCATCCTTAATCCTAATATTATTATTATTTACCCACCTCTAATTATATTTAATCACCCATAAAACCTATCCACTTTCCTAAGATTCCACCCATAAAGCCCCCCATTTATGGTCCCTAGGATTCCACTTACACCCATTTAATATCCCCTTATCCTCCCACTACCATTTATTCCTCCATGCACCATTAACTCATCCAAAATGAGCTAACCCCCACATTTTGACCCATTTAAGACCTCCACTTTTAAGATTTTCACCTCCACTTCCAAGTGGACAGTCCGTCATAGTCACCATGACCCAGGTGGGTCATTGTCAACCCTATTAATATACCTCCACCCCTCATCTCAAAGGGCTGAAAAATTGTGGGTGTTCGAGTTATCTTGCAAACTTACTATGTCTTTTCCCTTCTCGGGAGCCATAATCTTCAACTTGGTGTCATTTCTTATAATCTTTGCATGTTATCTATGGAGGTTTGAAGGATTTGAAGTTCACTTGGAGTCCTTATCTTTCTTTGTCACCTCTTTCTTTCAGGTTTCAGGTTCATCTTGGAGCTCTATCATTTCATCAACCTTTCTCTAATCCTCTCATAACCCCTTTTCCCATCCATTCAGCTCATCAAAACCCTAAATCCTACCTTGGTCATGGCCGTCAACCCAGCCTAGTTTTCATTGACCTAATCTATGTTAGCTCCCTATTTTCTTTGTCTACATCATCATTTTTCTTTGTATTACAACTCCTCCATCATTCAAAACACTCTGTTTTTGCCACCCATATGCCTAATAGCCATGATCTTGTCTTCTTGGTCCCAGTCTCCATTGAACCCACCAAGTCGCTATCAATCCTATCAATATTCATCAGATCTTACCTTCTATTGCATCCTCTCTGTTCCTCCACCATCCCAACATTAGACTCCAACATCTTGAGATTAGGTTCCAGATTATTTTTCTCCTTATCTTTTTATCAGCTTTGCAGTAGTCACCATCAACCTGTACTAGTCAGTCTCAGGTCGTTGTTGACCGACCTAGGTTTGATTTTGTTTATCAACATTTTCATTATCATATCTTTATTTTAGTATCTCCAACATATCTTATCTATTTTTTCAAATTTTTATACATCTTTTATCTATTATCATTTATCAATCATTTTATCAAAGTGGGTTGACATCCATCCTAGGAAGTTATCACTTCTCGGGACTGACCTTGTCAGGAAACCCACCATCTTATCTACTAATCATTTTCATGTTTAGCTTCTCTTTGTTGTGTAGGTTATCAAGCTTTCCATGGAGAGGATATTTTACACCCATACCTTCATCATCATCATCGCCATCCACATCAAGAGGTAGCCTTAAACCCTCCCATAGTTTTGAGTTTCTTGATTTCTTGTATCCCTTTCATTAACTTGTAATAGGAGCAAGAAATATCGTCAAACATTCTAGCACGCCTGGTGGGACCACCCTTTCTCTTTGGTGAGTTTTTATTTATTTTCATTTCCATTTCCTATTCCATTTCTTTCTTTCACTAACCTTGCAGGTGGGAGCTTTCTTTCTTGCGTCATGTTGTGGGTTTGCTTTCTTGGATCAACAATGTGTGTTTGCTTAAATTAAAAAAATAAAATAAGGAAAATAGTGTTATTCAGGTATTCCTCATTTTGTTCCCTATTTTCTCTTTTTGCATCTTCTCTCCCTTATTTGTTTCTTGATCTCTCATTGAATATAACACTTGGATTTTGGATTTAAAAATAACACCTTCATACTTTCTTGCTCACCTAGTCTAAGTAGGAGGTAATTTGTTGCATCCACTTCTTTCACACACATCCAAACTCACAAATCAAATTTACACATCTGAAACATCTTCTACTAGGTGGAACTATTGGGATTTCATCACCCAATAGGAAATATGTCACCTTGTGGTGTTCTGACTGTGTTATAATTTTTTTGACTATCAGTATATTGGCTAAGCGCTGACACCCTTATCTTTCTGGTGCGTGAAGTGTGGGGGTATGCCCTTATATGAAGCCATGTACTAGTAGTCATCACAGATTTTTGCCTCACGTACCTTCGACTATATGAAGGATGCCATCCTAAACATCCTGAAACCATCCTTAGATTGGCCATTTCTTAGGTTCCCTTTGAGCCTTTCTTTTTCTTCTTCACACTTTTTCTAAATAAACAAGATAATTAAAACACTTTACTTGTTTGATTTGCTTGTCATAGTAATAACCAACATCAGTTCTTGTTTGTTTTTTTCATGTCTTTTTTTACTCGATCTCAAGTTTTAAAAATTGAACAACCTACCTCATCCAACATCGCCACCTCCAACAATCTTTCCCAACAAAAATCTTCTCTTGCCATCGTTTCTTTCGCTCCTTTAATTACTTCCTATACAGTCTCCCAACCTGTCATTTCTATGACCCTTTTTAGCGAACTCCTTATGGTCCAAACCCATTCCCATGTTGAAACTAATCCTTTCATCTACCATCATTCTATTCCTTCTAGACCAACTACACCCCCATCTGCCACTTCCTTAGAGACCTTTGGGCCTCCCATTATCCCTTGCAGATGCTTGGAGTTTCAAGAACTCCTGGATGCTAACCCTGTTTCCCTTCACGACTATCTTATCCGTAAATCCACCAATCTCCCTATCGATGGACCCCCTCTTCAACAAATCTATGCTTATCACTCTTAACCTGAATCCACTCAAGTCCTCACCTCTCAACTCGTTGTCTTCTTTCCTAGAGCCATGAATGATCTTAACATAGCCCAACATGAACATGACTCCCACGAATCTTCCACTATGATCCCCCAACTCATTGATCCACTCAACTATTGGTTCCCATTCCACCCAACCTACCTCGCATCAACGTTGCCCCCACTTCTTCCATCCCCATCACTTCTTCATCCACCATTGTCATTAGTGCCCCTACCAAACTTTACAAGAATCCCATTACTTCTTCCACCACCCAAACAACATGATCAAACTTTGGTTCCTATCTCTACATCCCAAGTCCATGAAAATTTCATCATCCTCAACCCCACCCTTCGGAATCAACCCAAACTCATCAACCTCCTCTCCGAAGTGCCTTCCGCCATATGTTCCCTAATCAGTCTACCCAAAGCTCTCAGCCACCCCTACCTAAGTTCCAACTCATCCCATGAAAAACCAATCCAAATGTCCCCACTCTCAACAACAAAACACAACCATATCCATCTAATTATATCCCCATCTCTCAACAATATCCTATCTCCCAACCTATTCAATCACAACCCTTCAACTATCTTCCCCCTTATCAACCACCCCCATAAACACCTACTTATCCTCAACAACTATCAATCTTACTCTTAACCCAATCCATCCACTTATTACAATCCAAAATCTCATCCATTAGCTTCTCATCCCAAACCTCTAATGGCCCCATGTAGGCTTTGCTAAGTAAGACGACTAATCTTAAAGCCACTACTTTGGGGTCTAAAACCACCTTCTCTTATGAAACAAATTTGTAATGAGCCCATCCATCCATCAGTTCCTGTCAAACCTTATCCTCCACACTGGGAACTCCCTAAGTTTTCTAAATTCAATAGTAAGGAGGACCCTCAACAACACCTTCATGCCTTTAGGAATGCATGTTATCTCATTGCACATGATCAAGACCTCATGCTCTGCACTTTCCCCATGTCATTGGTTGGGCCTGCTTTGGACTGGTACAAACATTCCACAACACTCTCCCTTTTCTCATTTACCCACTCACACAAATCTTTTAGAGAATTTATCCATTAACATTGCATGTAAAATCACCATCACTGACCTCTATGCCATTAAACAATTTGATGATGAATCCATCACATATTTCATTGCTAGGTGGTATGGCATCATTAATAAGTTATCCTTCTCCCTTCCCCAAACTGAGCTTATCAATATTTTCTCTCAATCATGTGCGAAGCATATCTCATCAAATCTTCAAATCCAATATTTTCAAAAAATTGAAGAGGCCTTCACCATGGCTCACAAACTGGAACTCCGTGCCCTTGAGCAAGGCCATGTCAAACTTTGATCCAACAAGCCAAAAACTAAATTCACCAAATCTTCTACCCATAATGAAAAATCTAAAAAATGTGGCCAATGCCATTGTTGTTAAATCTTCTTCTACATCCACCTCTCATGTCGAGCCCCCACAAAGGGCTCCTTGACCTACTCCCAACTATACTCCCCTCAGAGAATCATATAGTTTGATCTTTGATAAACTCATGGCTGCATGTCTCATCCAAATCCCTCCTATCTGCCCCATCGATGACACATGTCCTAAACCCAAGTGGTACTGCAAAGACCACTATTACAAACACCATCAAGTCCGTAGTCATGATATTGAAAAGTGCCACACCTTCAATGTCCTCATCAAATGCCTCATCGATCATGGGGACCTTCAATTGGATAATCCTAACACCCCTCCTAACCAACCATTAGACATATTCAAACAACCCTTCCCTAATCATTCACCAAATAAATAAGCATATCCTTCTACATCTCAAGCACCCAATGCTTATACGATCAATACTTTAAGTCAGGATCAAGCACCATCACCCACTCCCATCATCCCTTCATCCACCATACCCACCTCTACTCCTTCAGACATCTATCTCCACATCTCTAACTATACCAACATCCACACCCATGTCTACATCTATCGTCCCTACATCCACCACATCCGCATCTACTACACCCACATCTCTTGTATCCACATCTGTTACATCTACATCCACTACATCTACATATTTTACACCCACATCTGTTATACCCGTACCCATCCCCACATCTATCTCAACATCTATTTCTACACCCATGCGTACAACTTCTACACCCACACCTTCAATTATATCCATGCCTACATCAACATCTAAATCTACTCCCATATCCACATCATCCCTTCAAAACTACTAAGCAGACACCCTCACTTGATGTAACTACAAAGGATGTCACAATCCCATCTTCGTCCCCAGCAACTACCACCACTTCTATACCAACACCTTCAAAACCCACACAATATATAACTCCTTCTGATCTCATTAAACATATCATCCAAAAACCACTTCCATATTCAATCCCCATATATTCAACAAAACCTACATCTACATAACCTAGTTCCGTCTCTGAGGATCCCTCAGTTGAAATCATCGTGATCCCTGCCAAGGGTAAAACCTCACAATGAAAAATATAAGAACCTTGGTGTCATCCCTATTCAAAAGTCCCTCACCCATCCACATAAGAATTTGGAGCTTCCCCCTTGAAATTTCCCCATCAATCCAAGCTATCAACATCCAAACATCTATCTTAGGGCCTCCACCTTCTATTTTGGGACCAACCCTCTATCTAAAACACCCACCACCACCCAATCTCAATCCAAATCATCTATCCCTCCTCCCAAATCTCATCTAAATCATCTATTCTTCTTCCAAATCTGAATCAAAATCATCCACCCCTCCCCTAAGTCTGAATCACAAGCATCCAAAGAAAAATCTAAATCCAAGGCCCCTACAAAGCCTCACAAGAGTAAGGCACCTCTCTTGCCTTCATCATCTTCCCCCAAACCAAATCCACCCAAAGTCCATAAGACTTCATCTTCACAAACCCCTGTCAGATCTTATACTAAATTCCTTCAGCGTCTCACCCAAGCATCCACAATCACCCTTCCCCTATCAATCCCTTTGACCCATGTGGGCTGAAGCTCACATGGTTTGATTCCAACACCATATGTTCCTACCATCATGTCCCTGGATATGACACAAACACTGTAGGTCCCTCAAAACCCTCATCAAAATATCATCAAATAAAATGATCTTCTCATCAAAGAATACCACCCTCTCCCATCTCCAGCCCATCCACATCTAATCCCAATCCTCCAATCAAGTCTATAACCTCTAAAACCTCTAAATCTACTTCCTCATCCACATCTTTTGTCACCATCCCACCACCAACTTCTACCTCTCCTAAGGATGGTCCTCCTCTTTATATAGATTAACTTTGTATCACCACTCATTCTCTCCCTCACGAGTCCCAACCATCTACCCAATCCAAATCAAAAGTTGTCATTGTTTCTCCTTCTGATGATCCCACTCCATCCCCTTCTTCATCCAAGGCTAAGGTTTCCATCCTAGCCACACCACAAACCCAAAAGCATGCCACCATTGAATAAAGCATCATAAAATAATTACATTAGGCTCCCGTTAAGATATCCCTCTATGAGCTCATCCAAAGCTCACCTAATCATCGAAAATGCTCTTATTGAAAGCCTTACAATGTATCCCGGTCTCATCTGATGAAGCCCAACCCTTCATGACCCTTGTTAGAGCTCTTACCACTTCCACCACCATTTCCTTTGATGATTATGAAATCCTAGACATCTTACCTGAAGATCATGACCTTCCTCTTTTCATCATTGTCTGCATCAATGACACTTTCATCTGCCGCTCTATGATCAATAATGGTGCTAGCATCAATATCATATCATCTCATACCTTTGACCAACTTAAACTTCCAAATCCATTTTTCTCAATCACTCGTGGTTCTTTAGTTTTAATGACCTTTTACCCCCACTTTGGGAATGGTCATTCTCCCTATCCACATTGGTGAAAAACTCCTCCATGAAATCTTCTACATTGTTGAGGGGGAGTTTCAATATAACGTCTTTCTTGGATGCCCATGGATTCTTGCCATGCATTGCATCCCATCCACTCTCCATTTTTGTATCAAATATGAACATGAGGGGACAATCCATACACCCTGCTAACCTCTCTCCATTCAAGGCATGTCATATGACCTATCGGACAAATGATGTGCTCATCCCTAAGCAAGACCCATCCTCTGAAGCATCCACTAGTTCTTTCGTACCTGCATCCAAATTACCTAATGATGAATCTCTCGATAATGTGATGTAACATCTCTCTAGGGGAGTATCGAATCCTCACTCTCAATTATCTTCCCTCACTCAATCGACTTGGTAGACCTGAATAAAGCTCCTATGTATCAACCTAAATGTTAGGGATATCATTTCCTTTGGTCCACCTCATCTCAAAACCAATCTTACCTATGGTGGCATTGATCACCCTTCCTCTCACATCGACAGTCAACCCCACACCAAACCATACACCAATGGCTTTGACTTCCTCTATAACAAATCCTTCACCTATACCTACCTCCATTGTTATGCATGGAAGGGATTCGGTCTTAGGTGTTATGAGCAAGGTATACATGACCTTATTTTTGACCAATCCTACAAGCCTCACAAAAATTTTGGGCCGGGTTTTAAATAACAACCCACTGACTCCCTTGTGCATCCTTCTTCTACATCTCCCATGCACATCGACTTACAATCCACTCCTTCTCCATCCGAAATGCACCATGGATATGGATGACACCATGTCCCTTTCTTCTGATTTTTTTTTAGTCTCCACCATCACTTTAGGACTGAGCACTTACCAGAATGGGGGTGAAACTAGGTCCCTTCCTCTCAAATTCCCTGAGATGATAGAGGAAGATTCCCCTACCATCGACATTCTCCTATGTTATAATGATGATGAATCCATTCTTTCCTACATGGGGGAAGAATATTATTATCTTCATAAGTCCTTACCTCTGACCCATCTACCCTTTTCAATGAATCTACCATTGACATCAGTGTAGGGACTTTGCAAGAGCCCTACATCCTCAAGGTTGGCCAATCCCTTGACCCACAAGAGCTTGAGGATCCTTTACCTCTTTCCTATCTAAGCATAGCTAGGCCTTCACATGGTTGTACACTGACATGTCAGGCCTCAATCCAAAGAATTTTCATCCATAACATCGTCACCATCCCAATGCCAAATCCGGTCAAGTAAAAGTTGTGTTGCATGCATCCCCACATTTCCCTCCTTGTCAAAGAGGAACAGCAATGCCTTCTTTCACCAATTTCATCCAACCCATTATCCATCCCAATGGGTTTCTAACATTGTACCCATTTCCAAAACCTCTGGAAATATCTGCATCTATACCAACTTTTGAGATTTAAATATCACTTTCCCTAAAGATGAATTTCCTCTTCCTAACATCAATTAGCTAGTCGACTTAACAATTGGCCATGAAATGCTTTCTCTTATAGATGGTTTCTCTGGTTACAATCAAATCATCATTGCACAGGAAGACCAACATAAGACATATTTCATCACCCATTGGGAAACCTTCTGTTATTATGTCATGCCCTTCAGTTTGAAATCACGGGGGCCACTTATCAACGTGTCATGACCTATATCTTCCATGACCTCATCCATAAAACTATAGAGGACTATGTCAATGACCTCTTGGGTAAATATAAGCATCGACATGACCATCTTTCTATCCTTGAAATCCTCTTCCAACGTCTTATCCAATTGTTCCTTCATCTCAATCCCACCAAGTGTGTGTTTGGAGTTCTAACTGGTAAACTCCTTGGCTTCATCATTTCTATCAGGGGTATTGAAGTTGACCCCACCAAAATAAAATCCATCCTTGAGATGCCTCCCCCTTCTAATCTAAAGAAACTTTGTAGTCTCCAAGGATGACTTCAATCAGTCTATCACTTCATCTCACAACTTTCTAACCGCTTCCAACCTTTTCATCATCTCCTTCACAAAGACACCCATTTCAATTGGGATGTCAATTTTCAGAATGCCTTTGACAATCTTAAGCAATATCTTCTATCACCACCTATGCTCACACCTCCACACAAGGGGGATCCTTCTACCTCTAAATATCTTCCACTGATCATGCTCTGGGTGCCATGTTGGCACACCGTGATGAGAAAGTAGGTAGGGAAAAGCCATCTATTATATTACTTGTACTCTCCATGATTACAAAACCCGCTACACTAAAGTTGAAATGTTGTGTTGTGTTCTCTTCTTCACCACTTCCAAACTCCACTATTAACTTCTCAATCAAAAAAACCTATGTCAACACTAGCTTCAATCTCCTCAAAACCATGCATTCCAAAGCCTTATCATAATGATCGCATCACTCGATGGCTCATGCTCATGATTGAGTTTGACCTAGAGTTCATCTCTCATAAATAAATCAAGGGCCAGGCTATCATTGATCAAATTTTTGAAGCCCCTCTTCCTGACAATCATCTTCCTCATGAGAAATTCCCCAATGAATCTATCAATACCATCGATCATGAATTATCTCCCCTCAAAATGACACTTTTCTTTGATGGATCTAAGTGTCAGTAAGGGGGAGGTGTTGGTGTTATCATCATTCCTCCTTAGGATACTCCTTTCCCCATCACTTATAAACTTAAATTTGAATGCACCAACAACATGACTGAGTATGAAGCCCTCATACTGGGTTTCCAAATTGCTATCATGATCAATGTCTAAATCCTCAACATCTATGGTGATTCTCAACTTATCATCAATCAATTCAAGGGAACCTATCAATGTAAAAATGAAGTCCTTCAAAAGTACAAGGACATCATTGAATTTCTTCTTGAAGGCCTTCAATCAATATACCATCCAATCTATCCTTCATTCATCCAATTATTTCATAGACACCATGACATCTCTCACATCTCTCATCCCTTGGACAACTGAAGAATTCAAAATCTCCATTGTTGTTCATCACATCAATCAACCATCTCATACCCATGAGCTTCCTTATGTCAATCATGTTGACACTAATCAATCAAATTTCTGGTACTCTTAAATCTTCGACTATCTATCTATATCCAAAATCCCTTCCGACCTATCCAAAAATGGTAGGAGGTCATTCCTTCAACATGCTAACTATTATGCTATCCTTTGGAAGGTCATCCTCTACAAATTTGGATTTGATGGCATTTTTCTACATTGCCTTAAGTCCCATGAATCTACCCGATTTATCCAAGAAGTCCATGATGACATCTGTGGTGGACACTTTAGCAGTTTGGTCATCACCAAGTGCATTCTTCACCTAGGCTATTATTGGCCCACCCTCAATCAAGAATGTACTGTGAATATGTTAAAAAGTGTGTCAAATGCTAGCAACATTCCAATCTCATCTGTATCCCTAGCTAGGCCTTACAGCCGAATCAAGATATTTGGCCTTTCTCATAATGGGGCCTCGACCTCATTGGCCTCATGAATCTATTCTCTTTGAGAAACGTCATCATTCCATCATCACCACTACTGAATACTTCACCAAGTGGGTGGAAGCCATTCCACTCACATCCACCAAAGCTAATAAAATCGTCGATTTCATCTATCAACATATCATCTGTCACTTTGGCGTTCCTCATAAAATCATCATGGATAATGGAAAGTCCTTCAAAAATAAAGATCTTAAGAAGCTTTGCAATTTTTTCAACATCAAACTTAGTTTCTCATCTCCTTACTATCCTCAAGCTAATGGCCAATCTAAATCCATTAACAAGACTCTTGGAAATATTCTTGCCAAAAATATTGATAAACTAGGTCAAAATTGGCATCTTCACATCCCCTTCATCCTTTGAGCTTTTCAAACTAACATCCACACCTCTATGGGTGCTACTTCTTTCTCTCTTCATCTATGGCTCTAAAATTGTTCTTCCCTTCAAAGTTCAAATCTCATATTTACATGTTTTTCTTTGTGACTTCATATCTGACAAGGACTGTCGTCAAGAGCATCTAGCTCAACTTGAATTGCTAGATGAGCATCACTTAATCACTCTTCAACATCATCATGTCTATCAAGAGCACATCAAACGTGCCTATAACAAACATCTAAAAGAACGTGCAACTTTAACATCGGTGACCTTGTCCTCAAAGAAAATCAGAATGTCACTACTCTGGAAAGGAGCCAACGTGGAAAGTTTTCTCCCAACTGGATTGGACCATATATTATCACACATAAGTATGGGTCAGGTAAGCCTATCATCTTAGCCTCCCTTGATGGTAAACTGGAAACTAAAACCTTCAATGCCTTACACTTGCAGTATTTCTATTGTTAACACATCTACTAATGTGACCCTAATCACACTTAATGATCTTGCATCCATCATTCACCTTTTCCATCTCTCATCGTAATGATTTGGAATTATGTGGTCTATCATCAGTATCCTATCTATGACCTTGAATATGGTCACCAAATCTCTACCCATAACATATTCCTCTTGGAAAAGTTTCTCCCTTTTTAGATGGGAACCCCACAACCATTACATCCACTACCTTCTTATCCACCTACTGGAACCATGCCAAGGGTCCATAGATGTCGATTGTACATCTTGTCTTCCCCTCCCCAAGTGGTCTCAAAAGCTATCTTATCCAAAAATAGATTTCTCCCTCGAAAGACAACTTTTCATATAAAGCAAATAACTTAGATCCCTCGAAGGACAACTATCGTGCATATCTTGTCCAGTCATCTAAAAAGCAAAAAGCAAAATCCAAAGCAAAAATCTTGATCATAGACCACTCCCTCAAAGAATGGATACACTTTTATATCATGGCAGAAAAGGTTTCCTGCATTGATCATCCTTCAAAAATGTCAAAAAATCAAAAGCAAACATCCTCAAAAAGCTTCCTGCATCGATCAACTTTCCCATCTACAACTAACTTTCTGCATTGATTAGTTTGTGCCATATTGCTCAGAGCTTGGGCATAATGATTAACTAAAATGTGGAATAATGGTACTTAATCTAACTAGGAACAACAATAAATAACAATAGATAAAAGTAGTAAATAAATATAGAAAGTGACCCAAACAACTAGGCTAATGAAAATAAAAACCCTTATATGCAAAGAAGGGTTAGAAGGAGCTTAGTTGATTCGGTGAACTTGTTGGACTATGTGACAGAGTTGACTGGAGAAACAAGAGGAGGAAATGACTATGTTGAGGTCCAGAAACTTGCAGATATGAGTAATATGAGTGGACTAGGGTGCTTAAGAGAGTATCAGGGTGCCTATGGGCACCTTAGTCTACGTTCTAGGTGCTATGGTCTGTGCAAGAGGTCCAAAAACCAAATTTGTAGGGTCGTTATATGATATGAAGCCTTCACCACCTATCGCACTAGCTTCGTTGCACTACATTATATGTTTTTGGTAATCAATGATGAAGAAGAGACCTGTAAAACCCCAAGACAAACATCAAACCCTAAAAAATAAAGATGCATATGAAGGGGTCAGACTGACATCAACTGCCACAATGGTGGAATTAATAATTGAGCGTTGCACTACATCTTAGACCCAATGTAGTTCTATGTGCAAGTGTGTGTGAACATGCCCTAGGTTCTCTTATTCTAGTCACACTTTGAGAAAGTAACAAAAAATAACTATGTGTAGAAAATGGAATAGAATAAACTTCCCTCATATGGTTGTGTGATGCAAATGAACTAGCCTTGTGTCTTGTGATGGAGCTAGATGGATGCAAATGGAGCCTTTGATGGATGTAACCTTAGGTGATGATAGTAGTGACTAGTGATTGGTCCCTCATTATGGTTTCATAACTTTATATTTATATGGCTCTCTTGTTCTAATTTCGTAATTAACCTCGAAAAGGCCGACCACAAGAAATATGAAATGTTCAAATGGCTAGAAAGTGCCCAAAAAGTGGTGGGAAAGTGGGAAAAGGACTAGGGCACTTCGACTGGGACCAGGGCACATGTTGGCACCTCGATACTAGCCCAGGTGCCCCAGTCAAATGTAAAACAACATGAAACAACAAAAATAGACTGGGCATGCATGTGTGAGAGGTCAGCAGTAACGACATAAAGCAAAGTAAAATGGCCAAAAGACAAGGGTTAATTAGTACTTTCTTCACTCAAAAACCATATGAATGGTAGGATGAAACCGAGACTAAATAATGTCTAAAGTGTTTGATTTTGTGATTACATTTTCCCCCACTTTATGTTGGTGAGCGAAAAGCTCGGTAACATAAAGTAGATAGAGATACACACCTTATAAATCCATGCAGAGTGATGTAGAAACACGCTAAAGGAATAAACAAAGTGTGGAGTGAAAAAAAGATGATGGAGCATGGAAACTAAAGATTTAAAAGCGCAAAAAAGTGATGAGAGTGAACCCAGGGTGGAAACGTGTGTGTAGTTGTCGATGTGTTTGATGTACCTGCATGGTTAGTATGGTGTGTGCTACCACAAAATGTTGTTGTTATTGCCCCCATTATTGTAGTTTTTGTTGTTGATTGTTTGTTTCTCATACAGACAGACCTGCAAGGAGAAAATGATCAAGTAGTCAAATACGCATGTATATGTAAAAACACATGTAAAAAGATGCATGTATATGTAAAGATGCATGTAAAAAGACGCATGTATATGTAATGAAAAGACTGAGATGAAAGTATGAAAAAATGTAAAAGGAACATGTGTACCTGATCCGTGATGAGAGAAAGGGTGTAGAAAGAGTATATCTTGTCCTGGGTTTTTTGAGTGATCCGATGCCATAGGCCGAAGAAGTGTACGGAGAAAGTTCATTATTCTTCAACCTATAACTGATTTCCTGAAGTTGTATGAAGAGATCTTTGTACTGCCTGATTTTTTAGGTGATCCAATGCCACTGGTTGAAGTAGTGTAGAGAGGAATTCTATTGTATCCTCTAACCTGTAACTGCTCTCCATAATGCTAAGGACAACCATGTCCTGTAAAATTTATTGTGTGTGGGGTTTGTAGACTAGTCTGAACCCACTCGATGTATAACCCACAATGTCAAGGGTGGAAATTGACTGAATTGAACCGGTGTAGAAGCGTTGTGTAGTATGTAAAACCCCAAATGATGCCCCCTCTTTAGGGGCGCATAGGATGTCATTGATAGGAGAATGCGGCCCCAAAAGAGGACCAATCACATGAAATTTGTAACTCTGCCCTGTAGGGGGAAAGGAAAGCGCTTGGTAGAAACTAAGGTGCACACAAACAAAAGTCTAGCCAAAGACAAGTGTTAGTACCAATAAACATGCATATATAAGACAATGTTTGATCTACACAAACAATGTATGAGCTACCAAGCAAGATAGCAAAACACTCAAGAAGACAAAGTAAGCCACACAAAGTGGGTTGTAAACATAGGACATCACTCACAATGTCGTAAGACACGCAAGGCCATCATGGCCGCATATAACAAACAAGTGTGCATACCAAACATAAGACAAGGCCCGCATATAATATCAAACAAAACAAGCAAGTGCAAACAACAAATAGCCATGTAAGCAACTAATCTTGCAAAACAAATGTTGTACATGAAGCACCCGTTAGTGTGTTAGAAAAATAATTCATCTGTCAAAAGCGGTATAAACAAGTAATGTAAATTTCTAAGTGTAAAATGAAATAATAGCACATGTGAGAGACGAATGTGGATGCCCCCAGTGACCAAAGTAGGATGGGTAGAAGGTGAGCATCCATGCTGCATGCAAAAGACCTATATCTACGATCATAACTAAACAAAGGCGTGAACACGCATGTGTGTATGGTATAGATAAATGACATATAAAATATCTAACTAGCATGTGTAATAAAGTGACCATACACAAGCAAATGTGAGCAAGAGTAAAAGTAACTAGGATATGTATATGTTGTAGATAGATGGAATGGACTGCAAGATGGAATGATAGGAGCCGCGTGCCCCCCGAATGAATGAAAATGTATGTAATGAGGTTCATTTGGTTTTCCCCATCAACAATCAAGAATGAACCACAAACGAGAGTGCGCCATAGGGAAATTGTCGAAATGTGTGTTGTGTCTAATGCACTGTGATGAATGTGTATGTGTTTGTTGATGAGATGTGACCTAGTAATGAAGTATGTGTGTGACCCATATAGCCGAAGCATTTATTATGACAAGATCATTGAAAGAGTGATGATGTATCCTAAATCGTATATCACTATTAGATGACTAGAGGGAGTGGTGATGTAGCCTAAAGCATATACCACTATAAAGTGAAGGGATAGGTGACCATTTAGCCTAAAGTGTATGTCACTAACCTAGTAATGTTGCATGATAGAAGGTCAAATGATGAATGTATGTCTATGAGAAGGTCCATTTGTGTTATATACCCTCAACAGACTAATATGGACTATGAGATTAGAGTGCATCATTGGGAAATGGTCAAAGTATGTGTATTTAAGCATAATATTTCTTAAGATGCATTATATTGAGTGGATTTTTGAGCAGTTTTCCTAAAAGGGTGGTGAGGCGATAAACTTCACCATCAAGTTTGTCAGCGATAATGGATGAACCAAGCCAATTAGGAACAACATGCTCAAATTTTGATCTTTTAACCAATTCTAAAACATTCCAAATGTGCCTCCAAACTTAGCTCCATATCCAACTTGTCAATGCTCCAAACACCACCAAAAAGAGGGCTTGAAAACCTCCCAACCTTAGGCATCATTGCACACCTTTCCCTAAAGAGAGGGCATGTTAGCTTCCCCCAAGCCCATGGGAAAGAGGGATATCATGCCACCAAGATGCCAAACAACACAAATATCCAACAAAACCAACAAGGATAACAAGTGGGAAGGACCAATTTCCATCAAAATTAAAAGATGAATAAAACACCAAAGGTATCCAAAAACAAGGAAGTGGGAAGAGGGGAAGAATGGATCCCAAAAACTAATAGTGAATGTATGTATAAAGATCATCCTCCAAATATCATATCTCCATAACTCCATATCACCCACCAAACCCCTTATAACTCCATATTATCCTTCATGCCAATGCTTTTCAAGCCTTGCATGTTTCCTTGACAAGGACAGGATGGGGATTTCCAAGCCAAATGGAAATGCATTCTACTTTCCCTAAGGAAGGGAATAGAATACCAAAACCTTCATGGCTTCCCCAAGAAGCCATGAGGATGAAGAAAATATCACTTCCCCTTCCCAAATCCATTTTCCATTAGGGGTGGAGGAACAAAAACAAAATAACATCCCAAGAATAAAGGAAGGCAACAAATTTTACTCCCAAAACCCAAAACAACAATCCCAAACCTTCATCAAATCTTATAAAGATTACATAAATTGCAATTAAAAATAAAACCAAGCAAATGGGGTGATACTCACCTCACAATCAAACCAACCTTCTCAAGCTCCAATGCTCATATGGACTCCACACAAGCTCTTCCTCCAAGAAAACTAAGAATCCTCCTCCAAAGTTCCCCAAAGCTCTCCAAATAGTTCCAAGTCCAAAATCAAAAAGCCAAAAAGTTCCCTACAATAAAAAAATGGGGATATAAATAGAGAAAACTCTCCACGTCCCTAAGCCTATGGGAGGGTGTCATGTGTCACCCTGCCAAGTAGGCAAATCCAAATCATCCAAGTCCCCATCCAAGTACCCTCATAACAATCAATGCCAAAAAGACAAGAATTCAAAAATCAATCTCCCAAAATCGCGGTACCAAATCCCAAGTCACTCACATGAGACAAGGATGGTAACTTGAGAGAGGATTTTGAGAGGGAAAATGCATTTTGGGTTCCCCAAAAGGTCCCTCCATCCATATGTTAGGTATAAGGAGTCTTTTTTAAGGTAATAGGGACCCCATACTTTCCAACTAAGCCTAAAAAATTCTACTTTTTACTCAAATCCGAGATTTGAGAAAAAGTGAAGTATCCAAGGTGCTTGGTGGTCCTCATAAAACAAGGTTAGGTGATCCCAAGACACCACAAAACACCCACTAACAAAAAAAAATCAAATTACCACTATGCAATCCTAGTAAAAGGGTTAATAACAAGATCAATTTACAATGTGAGTGAGGGTGAAAGATTACAAACGAGACCAACACAAACAAATAAGGTGATCATAACAAACTCAACATACTCCAATAATGAAAAGGTAACAACAAGGTGAGGATGGGTTTAGAATAGGTGGCTTATGCATCTTGGTAGTGCTACCACTGAGTCCCATGTTCTCCTTATGGCGCAACCTGTAATCCTGCACACTCAAAGAGAAACCTCATACCTACTTGATCGAAAATCAAATAAACTAACAATGCAAATAATCATGATCATCAAACAAATCTGTATCAACTTAATACAATTAAGCCATGTTTATCTATCCATCAATATATAAATTACGATAAAAATCAATGATACATCCAATATAAAATCATATCCATTTCATCACATAGAATGTCTATAACATGGTTAAGCAAAAAGTGTCACATGTAGTACCCTACTAAGTGTTAGAGTATCATAATCTACATGATGATAAAATATGGAAGTATCTAAGTAATAACTAACATAATCAAATGTCCAATGTCTTCGTATGCAATAATAAACTGATAAAACTGAACATAAGAAAGGTATAAAAGTTGGTGGGTACTACATATTAAATTTGTGCCAAAAACTTGTAAATGTTTGTAAGAATATAAGAATGCTGAGATTTTCTATGAATTTCCCCTAAGATGAAAATATCTAATTTGGGCCATAACATACTATAGTTCCGTCCCTGGTGGTTGATTTTGTACTAATGTAAATTTTGTTCTTTTTTTGTATTTGTTCTTGTTTATAAGGACATATGACCTATATAAATATATGTTTGATTATTGTATTATATATGTACCATATTTATATGTATAATATACCCCAATACATGCCCCCTCTTTTGAGGTCTATGAGATATGGTAATCAAGTGTGTGGCTCAAAAGAAATGATGTGTACCCACGTTGGATAAGTTTGATAATTTGTGTAGGATCACATGGAGAAATGTCATGGTGGCTATTATTAGGATCTTATTCCTAGAAGGGGGTGTGTGTGGTGGAGACCATAGCACATAAAGATAGAAATCAAAGCAACAAGTTATAACTAAACAAGTGATCATGTATAATAGTAAATAGATGCAAAGTCAAACAACTATACAAGTAATGTAACAAACAAGTACATAAGCAATGTTACATATGTTAGTCACGTAAAAGGCCCAAGAGGTTGCAAACATGGGATATTAAGGTGTCACACACAATCATAAGCAAGAGGATAAAGAAGCCATAACCAAGGGACACATAGGTGTCCCTGAACAAACATAGAAAAGGTCATATGCCTCGTATATAAAATCAAATAATCTGTAGTCACACAATCTTGCACTTTAGACATTTATTTATCCCAGTCTCATACTACTATTTATAAGGTTATTGAGTGAAGAAAGTACTAATTAACCCCCGTCTTTTGTCCATCTTGTTTTATTTTATTTCATCATTACTACCCCTTCTCATCAACATGCTCAGTTTGTTTCAGTCTTTTGGCCATCTTTGGTTGGCCTTTTTGGGGTTAATTGAGAAATTAGATGAAGATAACCCTATAAATATAAAGTTATGAGACCATAATGAGGGACCTAACATCACTTACTACTATCACTTCATCTAGAGTTGCATCCATCTATTGCATTGGAGATCACTTGTATCCACATAGCTCCATCATCAAGGCACAAGGCCAAGACATTTGCATCACACTTCATAGGGGAAGGGATTATATTCTATTCCATGCACACATTATACTACATTTTCTACACATAGTTATTGCTCGCTACTTCACAAAGTGCGACTTACACAAGAGCAACCTAGGGCATGTTCACACACACTTGCACATAGAACTACATCGGGTCTAAGATGTAGTACAATGCTTAATTAGTAAGTCCACCATTATGGCAGTCGAGGTCAGTCTGACCCCTTCATATGCATTATTCTTTTTTAGGGTTTGATGCTTGTTTTGGGGTTTTGCAATTTTTTCTTTCATCTTGGAGTATTGACGACATCTAGCGCAAGACAATGAAGTTGATGCGACACACAACGAAGGTTCTAGGTCATCTTCCAGTTCTATGAAGACTAGTTTCAGAGCTTTTTCACAGACCAGGGTGCCTAGATTATAGATTAGAGCACCCACAGGTGCCTTAGTCCTCCTCCAGCTAGATCCTCTAGATCCAACCTTTTTGGGACTTCTACATAGTTGTTCCTGTTCCTGATTTTTCCAGTCACCTCTCTGACACTCTCCGACATGCATCTATTATTCAGTTGAGTTCTTTCCTCTTTATTCTTGCACATTAAGGTTAGCATTTCCTTTTGCATAGTTATTTATCTCATTTACATTCTTATTTACTGCATTTATTTACTTTATTACAACTGTTCATAACTTAGATTAACTATCCCCATACTACATAGTTAGTCCATTTTTAGTTAATCATTTTGGTGAACCCAATCTTCGCACACCATCCCTCTTTGCACTTTTTATTCGTATGCCTGTCACTCATAGTGGTCGTTTTGGAACTTTTCAATATTGTAGCTACCTTCATTCACTCGTAGGGATTCCTAACCAATGGCTAATATATCTAATTCTGTTGCTCCTACTAGCAATCCCTTAGATAGTTCCAATAATGTGCCTCTTCACAAAATTGAGGCACATGATAGTGAAAAATCCTACGATGAAGACACAAACATTGATCAAGACCAACTCAAGGCTATTACTGACTTTCGCTGAGCATTGCGTGAAAACCCTACTCATCTCCCTCATTTCTTGCATGCTCTAATTTCCACTCAGCGGGATCATGATGCTTCAACTACCATAGTTGCTTCCTCTACTCCCATGGTCTCCACTCCGCCCACTTATGTTTCTGCTCCCATTCCTACCACCACCACGTCTCCCACCATTCACTCTGGTACTCCTTTACATCTTGGTTCCTCTTCAAATTCCCCAAATTTGACCTCTTTATATAAGGAATTACAAACATAGATTCAACAGCTTCAACTAGCTACTTCACGTGCATCACCATCTCTAGATTCTACCTCATTACTATATACTCCTTTTGTGCCTACCATATCTACTTATACATTACCACCAAATTTTGTCTCCCCTAAGATACCTATATTTAAAGGCCATGGTGACCCATAAGAGCATCTTTGAGCATTCCATGTAGCATGCCTTGACTATGCAGATGATCATATTGTCTTAGTAAAGATTTTCCTTCATAGTTTGCAAGACTATGGGATGTGTTGGTTTTATGACCTACCTATAAATTTGGTAGTATCTTTCACACATCTGGCCGATGCCTTTCTCATGCATTTCTTTATCAATATTGGCTCTAAGATATCTATGCACTTGACTGGCACAACTCAAACAAGGGTCTAACAAACACTTATCTAATTATGTCTTATGTTATAAAAATAATTTAACCAAGATGTCTAATGTCCTTGCGGATCCCAAGCTTCAGGACTTATTTATTCAGAGTCTATTACCACCTCTATAGGAGAGTGTTCTCTTTGAGACTTCTCCTTCATTTGATCAAATTTTTCATACTCTCAAGCTTCATGAGACTAAACTATTAGCCATAGGCAAACTTAAATATCAAGAGAAAACATCGTCATCCACATTGTTTCAAAGTAAGCCATCATTCAAATCTTCTACAACTAAACCCATGGACAGAAAAACCACTATAAACGTAGTCTCTACTCCTAGGAGCTTCGACCACAACCATACAAATGTACTTTTACTAAGATTAATACACCACTGAGTGTTTTGCTACCACAACTCATCAATAATAATCTTATTACCTTACCATCGCCTCTAAAACTTGATCCATCTCAACCAAAAGGGCGTAATTTCGATGACAGTTCTTTTTTTGATTATCATCAATGCATAGGGAATTCCACTGATCATTGTTTTCAATTACGACATCTCATTTAGGATTTGATTGACAATGGTCAAATTGAGCTTCCGAAATCTACAACATCTACACCTACTAATGAAAATCATAAACTTAAGATTTTTAAGAACCCCTTTCCAAAACATGATATGAAAACAATTGATTCCTTTGCTAATTATGTCTATCACACCATACCTTCTCCCCCATCAGGGGCCCTTGATTTTCTAGTTGCTAACACTGAAGCTTCACCGCCAATCAATTATTTTTCCAAAAATGATTATCACACCAAGTTTACATCTAATCATTTGCATATCCATGCATATATTGGCTCGACCTCCATCAACAATACTAAGGTTTATCCATCATGGCCCATTAGCACATGTTTTATTTCCCTTCTCAAGGTTATTGGGTATCCTTCATCCCAAATCGAATACCCTTTCACAAAACCCTTTGGGGTTGTTCAACTACATGTTACAGTTGGTCCACTCAGTATGCTTGTCCCTTTCCTTGTTGGAAACATAGTTGAGGGATGAAACATGCTTCTTGGTCTCAATTGGATCCGTCGCTCTCCATCTATCCTTTATTTGAATCATTTGTGACTCAAGTTCATTTATAATACACAAGTCATTAATATTGATGGTGTCCCTCCATCTCCTCCATTGTCATCATCTCTGCATACATGCAGTCATGTGTCATCAACATCTTCTAACACATCTCATTCTATATTGCTCCAAGCATCGTCTACTTCTAGTTCGCCTACTAGAATATCGTCTACACGATTTCTCAGTCTGCTAGTCCTACACATTGGCATAGGCCTATTCCTAGAAGAGTCACTGCATCTCGGCATCGATCTCCACCTTGCTTTATTCCATGTGGTTTCTCATCACCTTCACGTTAAGCATCACGTAGATCTTCATCATTGATGCATTTTAGTACGCCCCAACCTTCATCGTATATTCATCCATCACATGCGCATAGAATTAATTCACAAGCATAGTGTTTGTCTACCATACCATCACTATTAGATCAAGGTCCTATGCTTTCATCTTCGCAGACATCGAGTGGAGGACCTTTTTCTTTCACTATTATTGGTTAGTTTACTCATCTCTATATACTTGGGGGGCATAACACCTAATCCCCCCCATCCATTTTATCATAATGACTATCCTCTTTGTATGTTCATATAGGCATCTTTCATCACATGTTTTAGCAACGTCATTACCCGATGAAACACTCTATTACTTCGGTTCAAACTTGACTGTTGAGGGATTACAACTACATTGAACCCCACACATTACACTCTAGGCATTACATACAGTATCTAGTCACACATTGCATGGCATACACTATATACCATAGATTCTCTGCATTCGTCTACAACATTATACAATTTCCACATTCATACATTATACATTATACTAGTCCTCACCTTACGTGTTTTACATCATACAATGTGTGTCTTCGTACTATACTAGTCTTCATCACATATGAGTCTAGCATTACATTCATCCCTACATACTACGTTACTCATCTACATGTATTATGCTAAGTGTTATGCATTACATTTTATACATTCCACACATCTAGCATCACATTCTACACACCGCATTTTCACATATTCTATTCATCACATGGTCGTATTTCATCATTACATATACTATATTGTCTTCTACATGCTGAACTCACTACCCTATGATGCACTTTAGTTCCTCGGTCCATACTCGACTGCCGAGGGTTTACCAATCAAATGGACCTTACACTCATCACACATGTGACAATCCTAGGCTAGTGACATACACTTTAGGCTAAATCATCACCTATTTTATCATTTTGTAGTGGTATACACCTTAGGTTACATCACCACTCCCTCATTTCATCTTGTAGTGATATACACTTAGGGCTAAATCATCACTCATCCGTACATCTTCTAGTGATATACGCTTAGGAAAAATCATCACTTATATGCTCATCTAGTCATGATATATGCTTTGGCTATAGGGTTCACACACACACACATCATTTATAGGTCACATCTCATCACTACACTTACACATTCATCACAACACGTTGGACACAACACACACTACTCGACCATTTTCTGATGATGCACTCTCGTTTATGATTCATTCTTGACTGCTGAGGGGGAAAACAAAATGAACCTCACTACATACAATTCCATTCACTCGAGGGGCACACGACTCCTATCATTCCATCTTGCATTTCATTCCATCCATCCACAACATATTGCATTGTTTTGGGGGCATTTACTCTTGTTTACTAGTGTTTTACATGATCACTTTACTACAAATGTTAGATTGGTTTCTTATATGTCATTATCTATACCATCCACACATGTGCATTCATGTCTTTTCTAGTCACCGATATTTTACATGCAGCAGGGATGCTCGCCTTCTACCCTTCTTACACTGGTCACTGAGGGCATCCACATTCAATTCTCACAGGTGTTATTATTTAATTTTGTACTTAGCACTTTACATCACTTGGTTATTCATGCTTTGACATATTGGTTATTTCTCTAACATGATAATGAGTGTTCCATGTGCAACACTTGTTTTTCAGGATTACATGTTTCCATGACTACTACTTTTGCTTGTCTATCATTGTTTGCTTTTGTATGCAGACATTTCCCTATGTTTGGTGTGCACACTTGTTTGTTGTTTGTGGCCATGATGGCCTTTCGTGTCTTGCAACATTGTGAGTGATGTCCCATGTTTACGACCCACTTTGTGCATTTTACTTGTTTTATTGCATGTTTACACTACTTTGCTTGGTAGTTTTTACACTGTCTACATATTTTACACTTATTTTCTACATGCATGCATTTTTGTACTAACACTTGTTTTGGCTAGCCACCCTTGTTTGTGTGCACCTTGGTTTCTACCAAGTGCATTCCCTTCCCCCTGCAGGGTAGAGTTACAGAGTACATGTGGTTGGTCCTCTTTTGGGGCCGCATTCTCCTATCAGCAACGTCGCATGCACACCCAAAGAGAGGGGCATCATTTGGGGTTTTTCTACATACTAACATAAAGATTCTACACCAGTTCAATTCAGTTATATACACTGAGTGGGTTCAGACCAATCTACAAACCCCATACACAATGGCTTTTACAGGACACAATGTCCTTAGCATTATGGGAAGCAGTTATAGGCTTGGAGGTTATAGTGGGTGTGCCTCTCTACACTACTTCGACCAGTGGCATCGGATCACCCAAAAAACCAGGACTATACATAGATCTCTTCACACACATTCAGGGAAGCGGTTAAAGCTTGGAGGACATCAAGCATTTCCTCCCTACACTTCTTCGGCCAGGGTGGCGTGAGATTGCCCAAAAAACTCGCAGTACAGGATATCCTTCTACACTCTCTTTCTCCACATGGATCAGGTGCACATGTTCCATTTACATTTCCCATGTACATTTTCATATTTTACATATACATATGTCTTTTACATTACGTTTTTACACATACATGCATACATATTTGACTACTTTATCATTTTCTCCTTGCAAGTCCTACCGTATGATAAATAAGTACTCAAATTGAGGGAAACAACAACAACGTCAACAAAAACACTTTACGACATCACACACTTTACTAACCATGTAGGTATATTACAGTCCGTAACAACCACACACACGTTCCGCCCTAGGTTCACTCTCATGACTTTTTCGTTGTGCATTTTTTATCTTTAGTTTCCACACTCCTCCATATTTTTTGTCATTCCACGCTATGTCTGGTCCTTTGTTGCGTTTCTACTACACTCTTCATGGACATCAGGTACGCATATCTATCTACTTTATATTATCAAGCTTTCTTCTCACCAACATAAAGTGGGGACAAAATTTAGTCACAAAATCATGCACTTTAGACATTTATTTATCCTAGTCTCATACTACTATTTAAAAGGTTCTTGAGTGAAGAAAGTACTAATTAACCCTCATCTTTTGTCCATCTTGTTTTATTTTATTTCGTCATTACTGCCCCTTTTCATCCACATGCCCAGTCTATTTCGGTCATTTCCCATTATTTTATCCTTAACTGGGGCGCCCGTACGCGTTGTAGTTCCACCAGGGATGCCTCAACCCTTTTTGCACTTTCCTACCACTTTTTGGGCTCTTTCTAGCCGTTTGAAATCTTTATCTTTCTTGTGGTCGGCCTTTTTGGGGTTAATTACAAAATTAGATCAAGATAACCCTATAAATATAAAGTTATGAGACCATAATGAGGGTAATAGCATCACTTACTACTATCAATCCATCTAGAGTTGCATCCATCTATTGCATTGGAGATCACTTGCATCCACATAACTCCATCATCAAGGCACAAGGCTAGGACATCTGCATCACACTTCATAGGGGGACGTATTCTATTCTATTCCATGCACACATTCTGCTACATTTTCTACACATAGTTATTACTCGGTACTTCACAAAGTGCGACTGACACAAGAGTAACCTAGGGCATGTTCACACACACTTGCACATAGAACTACATCGGGTCTAAGATGTAGTACAATGCTCAATTAGTAAGTCCACCATTATGGCAGCTGAGGTCAGTTTGACCCCTTCATATGCATTATTCCTTTTTAGGGTTTGATGCTTGTTTTGGGGTTTTGTAATTTTTTCTTTCATCTTGTAGTATTGGCGACATATAGCGTAGGACATCGAAGTTGATGTGACACACAACGAAGGTTCCAGGTCATCTTATAGCTCTGTGAAGACCAGTTTCAGAGCTTTTGCATAGACTAGGGCACTCAGATTGTAGACCAGAGCACCCATAGGTGCCTCAGTCCTCCTCCAGGCACTCCAGGTCTAGCTAGATCCTCCAGATCCATCCTTTTTGGGACTTCTGCACAGTCGTTCATGCTCCTAATTTTTCCAGTCACCTCTACGACACTCTCCGATAGTCATTTGTTATTCAATTGAGTTATTTCCTCTTTCTTCTTACACATTAGGGTTAGCATTTCCTTTTGCATAGTTATTTATCTCATTTACATTCTTATTTACTGCATTTATTTACTTTATTACAACTATTCATAACTTAGATTAACTATCCCCGTGCTACATAGTTAGTCCATTTTTAGTTAATCACAATCAAGCAAATTAAAACAACTAATAAATAATAGCCACGAGGCACAGAGAGTAAAATAAGTTAGCACTACACAAGACAAACTTTTGCTAGTCGTGTTAGTCTAAAAGATAACAAATACATAATATAAGTAATTGAGTGTGATGAGGAAGTGAAATTAAATGTAATGAAACAAAATTACATGTATAGTGTGAGAGATGCCCTCAAAAGATCAAGGTCAACTAGGAAGGGTATAGGTCAACACTTTTCATCGTGTATCTATTTTTATATGCCTGCATCAAGCTCAACATACCTCATGAAAATGTGTGTAATGCCTATATATAAAATTATGTTATCCATCAAATAAATATGATAAAAACATATGTAAAGTAGCAATCTAGCCAATCAAGTCACATGTAGGTCCTGTATTTGTGTTTTATTTGAATGTTTTTGGATTATCTTATGATTTGAGTGTTTTTGTATTTTTACAAAATGGAGGTAGAACAAGAGCTACCCTATGAGGGCCTCATTAGGAGGTAGGAGAGACCCATAAATCAAAGGAGGCTCTGGCCTCAAATGTGTCACATGTGTAGTAAGAGGTGGGTGCTCCTTATAAATTCAGGGTTGTATAATCTACGTAGGAGTCATAATATATGTAATAGGAGACCTAAAAGAGGCTTAGGAGGAAGAGGCCTACTAGAAGGAATATGTGCAATGGGAGACTTAATAGGAGGCTTGAGAGGGATAGAGCCAGTAAAAGTAGCATGTACAATAGAGGACCTAGTAGTGGGCTTAGGAGGGAGAGACCCACTAGAAATAACATGTTTAGATATGTTAGGCTTAGAAGTAACAACCATAATTTTTTGATTAAACAATTTAGGTATTAGGGCCTCATATGAGATACCATTGACAATAATAACTTATTGATTGTGAATTAATGTGACACATTGCTGCAAGATAGATGACACAACCTTAAAATTACACAACCAAGGGTAACCTAGATGCATATCACATGAGATAATAAAATCATTAACTAAAAGGGGATAACCCTAATAGTAGAACCAACCATAAGAGGTATAACAATATTTTCAAGAGAGGTCTTTGTATCAAAGGTCATGTGTCACTTAGTATATCATAGAGAAATAAGTAGCTTAAAAGTGCACATGTTAGCACCATTGTTGATCATAACACTATGTATATGATGCTAGCCAATAAAAACATGAATGTATAATGTATTTGAAATAAGATTATGAAGCATATCAGTGTCATAAAATATATTAATAGGCCAATGATGCAATATAGTAGTAATAATACTAATCATAACACCCAATGGATGATCATAATAAGGAGGAGGAGGCATAACACGATAAACATGATGTGCTTCTAAATTGTATTTAAAAGTGTTGTAATTAAGAAGATTGCCATTGAAAATATTTAATTTTGTATTATCATTGGTAGGCTTGGATGATTCATTAGGAACATCCCATTTAATAACATTAGTATCAACAAGATCTTGTCTTGTGTGACGAAGCTTGACACATCTATTAGTAGAATAGCCAAGACATCTATGATAATCAAAAAATGAATTAACATCAATACTTTTACCATAAGGATTGCTTGTATCAACCTTGAGAGCTAGAGGGAGAGATACAAGGTTCCACTCAAGTAATTATTTAAGCACTAGGTGAGGTGCACAAGGAAATCATATGAATTATCATCAAGGCGCTTGTAGTTGAAGCTTTATGGGTTGAGATACAACATTAATAGTAGCATAGTTTTGTTGTCATTATATTTGCATTTGAAAGTAGGTTCTCCTGTAAACTTATGATTATATGTGTTGGGAGAAGTGGTGACATATTTGAATTTATTTATGTTAAGGAGCTTAGCTTTATGCTCTTTTAATTTATGACATAGGTGATCAAATGAGATAAAATGTTCAAAGATAATTGATTCTTGAAAAGGGGCATGAAGGCTTTGAGTGAAGAGATCTTGGAGCTCACTATTGGCTAGAATATTATCCATCTTAGTAAGCACAATTTTGTAGTGGAGGACATATTCATTAATGGGTTCATTAGATCCTTATCATGTATTACACATTTGATCATAGGAAATTGATTATTTAAAGGGGTAAAGGATTGAACTAAATGAATGGAAATATCATTAAGCCATTGTAAATCAAAATCCTTGAGGATTTTAAGAAAGATCTTGGTAAGTAATGTGTAATTATAATCATAATCCATGCAAGTGGAATTGAAAGCACGTAGGTGCCCTTTAGGATTGCCTTTCTCATCATAAATAGGAAGCTTAGAAGTGATAAAACCCATACGTAAAGGATAAGAAACTAATTCAAGTACAAGTGGGTTATGATGAAATTTAGTAGAATCTATGCCACAAGAAGTAGATGCGCCTTGTATTTTTAAAATTTAAGCTTGCACACTATGAACAAGGGTTCTAAGCACTTGTGTGATAGAAGAAGAAGAATGAGAACCAATATGGGTGTATATAAGAGATGTAGGAATAGTAATAGACATAGGTATAAACATAACAACACTATGAAGGGAGGGGATTGGTTTCCCCTAAGAATATAATCATCATAGAAGTAGTAATTGTAGATGTATCCATAGTGGAAGATGCAAGAGGATGCATCCTTTTTTTTTCTCATTATAGGGTTGATCACGAGATAACTTGGAAGCGAGAAGAATCTTGATAATATGTTGAATATGATGAGGATTGTCATAAAGTTGTGAATGAAAAATAAGTTAGAAACACAACATGATCAAGTTCCACACCATTATCATCATCATTAGCAAAATAAGAATGGTGTTCACTCTATGTATCTATATTAGGCAAAGTCTCATCATGGTCATCATGACCAAAGATATGAGGAATATTCTATACATGAAAGGGGGAAGAAGCCATAGGGAATCGACACTTATGAGTAAGAGGAGAAAGCTCAATATTCTCAATGGGTTAATGATAAAGCCAATTACAACACCTAAAAGGTATATAAAGAAAGCATATGTAAAACAAAAATTGAAACCCTGGAACAAATAGGTTTAGAGCAGTATATTTAATCAAGAATCAGGTTTACCAAATGTCTACACCCTAAAATCAATATTTATAAGATAAGATAAGAGTTTTTCCCTTATTTATCATTAGGTGTAAGAATATTATGGGTAGAAAATTTTGAATAAAACAATCCACATTAATCATACAATCTAAAATATAGCCATTAATACATTAAGTGATGGTAAAAAATGAGGTGATAGTGTAAAAAAACAAGAAGAGATGAACACTTAGCTGTGTAGAGAGCTACATAAGTGATCTGGCTGTGAAGACTACCTAAAAAGGATGGAATCATCCTCAAAATGCTTCATTCCCAAGACTATAACGAAAATTTTCTCATGTATGGAACAATACAAATTTTATTAGGGCATAATATGGTCTGGTCTTACTTTACATGGTTTCAAACCTAGAAATATTTGAACTCTATAACTTCATTTGTATGTTGTTATTTTAGAAATGGTTGTCGTTGTTTGTCACTAACGTTCAAACAACTTCTGCACCACTTGTAAGACATAAGAAATAGAAAACCATATATACCTAAAACAAAATTCATGAAATGATTAGAAAACAAAATGAAAAATTCATGTTGAATTGAGGTTAGACTAACCATAGAATTCAACCCCTACTAAACCAATCTGGGCACTACACTACATCCCCCTGAGTGGAAGCAACTAATGTATTTCTCCCAGTGTTAGTGCAAATATTATATGCAATCTAAGCCAACCCCCTATCGTGCCCTTGTTTCTCTTGAGATAATGAGTAGTAGCCATAATTATAGATAGAATAAATATGTACACAATGTGGTAGTGATGTGGTGTGATGGGCTTTATGTGCTAATGTAATTCCCTTTGTTCCTTAAGACCTTTGACAATGCATGGAGTCACTTTCTCTTTCCAAGACATAACGTTAGGACCTTTGAATGCTTGGTAATGGAGCAAGCTAGACTTTTGAACATGGTATGAATGATTTAGACCTATTAGGTGGATACTCTAAAGGATGTACGCCTACTTTAGGAGAGCCTTGAATGCTTTAGTGTTGATATTTACCAATATGAGTGCTTGAGAATTCCAGGTGAGTTATGAAGTGCATATGACTTACTTATAAAGGATTTTGTAGGTTAGGTATAACATTAAGGTCTACCTAAGGAAGGTGAAATAATGCACATAACGTATTCAAATTAAGAAAATCTAAAAGGGTCAGTTAAAGGTAGGAAACATGATAATACATGCCAGCTTAGACCATAGTACAACCTAGTCAAGTAATGTAAAATCCCATACTAGGATCTAGTGATGATAGAGCCAAAGTTTGAGAGATATGTCTAGGGATAGATTACTACTTTGGATAATTAATATTGCATAAATGGACAACATGCTAGTGTGTAGAGAGAAAAGGAAATGTCAATTGAGCTTAAAATGTGAGTATAAGTCTTGGTATAGGAACAAAACCAAACTTGTCATTTCCAAAGGATAAGTTACCAAATTTGAGTGTCTACACCTTCACCAAAATGCATAATAGTCCTTGATGTAAGAAAATAAGGGATTTAGAAAAACAATGTGTAGAATCAACAAGGTAAGGGTTTCTTGGCCTACACACTATAATGTTTTGAAATTGGTAGGTTGTTTATTTGTTTTTAGGATGGGTTATTACTTCTCCTTGATTTTTTAATTCACCTTTGTTATAATTTATCAACATCACCCTCTCTGTCTAAATTTTTTCCCTTTGAAATGAACTCAAAATTATTCCGTGTATAATGTGTAATCACACAACTAAATGTATAGTAGTAAATTTTTTGATGGTGTCATGAAAAGTAGAATATGCATCATTCAGAATGAGCACATGCAAATATTTTCCAAACAATAATATACACTCTTCCCCTCCTCCATTGAAACTAATTGAACTTTTTTTGTGGATTTATGTAATATCTTCATGAGACCTATTTTGGCCACATGTTGTATGAAGACGTTATAATATTTTTTAAGGTTTTTTGGAAGAAAAATGGACTGATAGGGGGGTGAATCAGTCCTATAAATTCCTTATTTCATTTACCATTAATTATAACATCCATTAACTTTCGTCCGTTCACATACATTCAACAATATACTATTAAGTGTGCTCAATACATTCAAATAACCACAACACATAAGAGAAAGCTCATAGACACAAGATTTAAGTGGGAAACCCTTGCGAGGAAGAAAAACCACTGAAAATTTTGTTTGTATCACACACAAAAAAGACTAAAGTGAATATTACACATCACGAGATATTTCTTTAGTGAGGCACTAACCCCATAAGGAGCACCAACCCCTAAACCCTTGTTGATATTACTCACAACAAGAGAATCCTATGAATATGACTCATCATAAGAGATTTTTCAGAAGTATGACCACTGAAAATATGCTTATACCACAGCTGATTGTGATCCCAAAATTCAGCTCCAAATTCCTTCAAACCCTCATCACATTTTCTCTCCTTCAACTCGCTCTATCTTGATCTTTCATGACCTGATTTGGATTCTAACCTTTACACACACCCTCTCTAAAATTATTTATAATTTTTTACACATCATAAAATTTATTTTTATTCCTTCAAACATATTTCACACTCTCATGTTGGTCAGATTTTCCTTCCTAGAGCTCTAGTTCGAAAATGAACTCAAAACACTTGCTTTATAGGATTCTCTTCCTTCAAACACAAGCTAGGTCAGTCCTCCATCATAATTTTGACCAACACAACTTAATAAAATCCCATGAAATTCATTAAAACGTTCACATCTGACCCATATAGGTCGGCCATGCCCAAAACCTTCATACAAGCATAAAAACCACTCAAAACCCCATCACTAGGATGTGTAAAATCCACTAACACCAAAACCATGATTAGTAAAGCTCAAAAATTCATTAAAAATGTGTAATATAGCATTAAAAAATCATCCATGGTTGTTAATTAGATTGGACCAATCAAATAATTCATAACACAAGCCAAAAGGCTCATATCCTTCACTAAACAATTGTTTCCAGTACCCTGTCTTCACCTTTGGGCATTAAGCACTCTCCAAAACAACTTAAATATGGAATGTAACCACTCCATTGAATCCTCGGGGCCTTTACATAATATCCATGTAAGTTAGAGCTCATGAAACATCCATATGTTCAAACCACAATGAATTTCCTCTTCACCAAATCATGTTGCCCATGAAGCAGTTTCACAAAATCAATTGGTTTGAACCCTTTATGTCACTTTCAAGACCTCTAAATGCCTTAAATAGGAACAAAAATAATCCCTTTTCAGTCTCCAATTGATATCAAGCATCAAAACATCCATATCATGCCTCGTTCACCTCAATCTTTCAACACGAGCAAACCTGTCCTGAAAAACTAAATAACTTTCTTCTTCACAAATCAAGTTAGATGACCCATCATATCAACTCACCAAGAAAAAAAAAACATCGCTATAAATCCCTCTGAAACCTCTTTCCAAAACATATTATAACTCATTCGAAATCTAAGTGGAATGCCTTCAACCAATTCTATCTCTACAAATTACTTCTTTAGCCTTTTAGGACTAAAGAACTGACCTTGAGCTCAACTTGCTCCATCACATAAAAAACACTTCCAAGATTAACCAAAGGATGGAACACCCTTATAATTTTTTTCTAATCACTTAGCAACCTTCACCAATCATGAACAACTTAGAAATATCACTTTACCTCTTGAAGCCATTTGACACTCTACTAAAACAAGCATCTTCCAGATTTGACCCTCAAATAATAGGTCATAACTTCTTCATACCATATAAAAAAAAATAGTTTGATACCATTAGAAATATATATTAACTAGGATCACAAAAAAACTTGAATTGAGTTCTAACTCATCATGTAGCTCCTGCAATTCTAATTTTACTACAAGCTGCTCCAAACTGCCCCAAAAGCAGTCTTCATAGATAGGGTACACTTTTACCTTTTTCACTTCAACCATGACCTAAAACTATCACGGGCATCTAGAAAAACTTGGGGGTTAAAAATAATGTCAATTTATTCTTTACCTTCTTTGAAGAACTTTGCCAGAAACTAAACTTCTTCAGAAACAAGCATTTTTCAGGTGGGGTCAACATAGTGTCCAAGCACTAATATACCTTTTTGGAAATATGGAGGAGTCCCCTACAACAAAAAATCATCAGTTTTGAAAAAATAATAAAAAATAGTATGGTAAAATCAACTTCTTCTAAGTCACTTTTAGTTAGGGTTTAACTAGGGTTTCAAAACAACTTATCTTATTAGCGATCATTCATAAAAAAGTGATGATCAAACCACCTCATTATTTTTGTGAAATTATCATAACTCACCTAAAAAGATATTCCAAAGAGCTCAGGTCCCCATGCAAAGCACACAGCTCACAACGAGCATCAAAACATCCACTTTTGCATCAAAATCACGCTGAAAATTACCTAGTTTTACCAAAAATCACATATCTTGACAATCCCTTTTCAGAATGACCTTAAACTTGTCATGAAGCATCATGACAACATCCTCTCACTTTATATAATCATAATTTATCCCAAATATATCTTAAAATCTCCATCCATTAAGAGTTACCTATGCTAAAATGCCTATTCTCACCTATTTGCTTCCCAAGGACCTCAAACATGCACTGTAACTTTGAGTAATGACCTTAAACTCACTATACACCTCATGTACACTGCCACCATGCTTCTACCATGCTCCAAAAAGACTTATCAACTCCAAAAATCATGAGTCCAACTCATTCTGCATGCTCTAATGCTAGGAATAGGCTTGGACTGACCAGACTCAACCATGACAAATATGAACCTACACTTTCATGGCTTCCACACTTTCTTTAAAGAATAAAATTCTCATACCTTTCATTTGGGAAGGAGGATTGCAACCAAATTTACTAGGAGATTCTAATTGAAAATTGTTATGCATTCCTCCCATTTTCTCCAGAAATCATTACAGGAAGGATTTAATCAGGATAAATATGATTCTTGATAGTTTTGGCATCATGAAATATGCTTCTTTCCTTCCTCTCCTTGAAAATTATCTCTTTCGGAGATGTTGTGCTCAAATTCCACTGTGGAATGGTCATTGGTGTTACCAGGGCCATAACTTCTACCTACAAACCTAGTTTTTTAAAGCATTGGATTTGATGGAAAGATATTGGAACCAATGCCATATTTTTCGAGGTTACATATCTCTAAGACCAATTTTATGCCATATTGATGAACTATATTTGAACTATTATTTTGACCACATGGAGGAAAAATTGTTGTAGGCACAACTCAATTTTCGCTTGTCAAACCTTCGTAAATTTTTATGAGGACCTTTTTTTATTAGGAAAGGATCCTTATAATATGATTTGGAAATGTTTTAAAGATATTTTTTTGAAAAAATGAGTTCTAACCTTGTTCTCCCCATTAGTGATGATAACAATGATCACTCAATTTCTAGCAATTAAAAGGGGGGATTGGTACCAAAAGTTGATCTAACATTGACAAGGATATGTTAAAGATATGATTAAGTTAAAATATGCTTTGGTAGAATGGATTCTTGGTACTGATAGATTATTGGATGGATCATAACCAAATATTATCTTCTTATTTTCCCCACCTTCTATTTCTTCGTTGGGAATGCACTTTTGTAAAATTTAGTCACTTCGGTTAAGTGACTTTCTATTCCTTCATTATAAAAGTGCTTTTCTTAAAATAAGGGAAAATAACTTATTTAAAATCCATAATATGAAAAGTCACATGAGAATACAAAGAGTCACATAAAGAGACTATATATTGGAATGAATTATCCATTGCAAAGTATCAAATTTGAGATATAATATCCCTATGGATGTTGCATTCTTCAAAATCTCTGATAACTATTGTTAAGCAACCGTCAATCAAGAAACAGATAGTCGAACAAAACTGTTGAACTGCTTGTCAAAATGAAGCAAGGCCTCTGTGCCTATTGGATTGAGTTGAGAATCATTGTTGAAGGAGCTCAATATCAGAGTTCGTTGTTGTTTCTTAATTGCTCACATTTACCTTGGCCATATATGGATGTTTGTTTCTTCTGATTAAGACATGGAAAAATGACTCCAGATTATTAGTCAATTGATTATTCCTTTTTATTCAATTGACGATCGAGTCTAAGCCTCCTATGTGCTTATAAGAAACAACTCAAACATCCCAACAAGTTCTCTCCTCTCAGACTCAAGGATTCTCCCCTCTCTCATCTGGCTATAGCTTGCAGATTACTAAATAAGGCAAATGTTCATGTGGTCGCAAGTAAAAAAAATAAACGGTCTGTTTTCACGAGCTGTAAAGCTTAGAATTAGTGCAACTTTCTTTGCCTAGTTTGGTGATGCTCCATGGGAGTCGCGACATCTTGATAGTAGGGGGCACACTAGTCCTACGATCGGTGCACATATGCATCGCATATTAGCAATGTCAATCAACATGGTATGGTATTTTGCTAATAAGATTTCAAGATGCTAAATTTATTGAATAGGGCATCTTATCTTTGATTACATATAAACAAAGGTAGCTAAGAAAGAGCTTCTGAGGCATTTCCCATGATCTATGGAGTAGATCTATAGTTAAAATGCACATCTGCAGATCCCTCTCCTCAGGGTGATGGTTCACAGCATAGCGGCTAACACTTATTTGGGACAAATACTTCTAAAGATAAAATACATCACCACGATGGCGAGTAGGCTTAAGAGCACTCTAGATATATTACAAAATTTTGAATTTAGGACCTAGACATGGACTTCCTTTACTGGATGTCTACTGTCCCTCCTGTTGTTCATCACATGGTTTGATAGATAACCTATTTTATACTCTTTACACACACGTGCTTCATGATGGTATATGAGCATGATTCTAGACTTATACTTGGACTCTATCACTATATTCTAGTTCTTGAGGATGCTGTCCTCTTACCCGATGGTCATGCAAATACTGGGGGCATATCCTACACTATGCCAGTAGTTGTTATTTCATGATATCAGTGAAGATGAAGTGTTACCTTCATGATCCTAGATGTTAAGGATTGTGGCCTAAACCATAGGTGGTGCGGACATATGACAATCTCATTTAGCTATGTAAGAGAGACTAATATATCCTTGTATTGGGTGAGTCTCTAGCATATCTTATTTTGAATAGGCATTCCACTATTATCTACTTGGTTCTTATAAGTTATATGCATTGGTGGAGGGGTGTGCTAACTTGTTTGGACTATGGTTACCTAGTATGCAACTTTTGGCATTTTATGTGTGTGCGAAACTTAGGTGTTTCTTGTTTGTGGAGTTAGTTGCCTTTTCTTATGTGATAGTGCATCCCTTGATTATGTGTGTGACATGATTGTGTCCCTTGTATACATCCTCAACCTTCGCTATGACTAACCATATGGCATGTAGTGCCATACTTGTATGCGCGTATGCTATTATTCTTGTATGCTTGTTATCTATGTTATTTATTTGTGTCATGGATTTTACCATGCACTCTCTTGCATGACCTAGTTTTATATGGTGGTTACCAATAAAAATCTTCTATGTGTTCCAATGATGACTGTATGTTACATCTAACATAGACACACTTCCATTATTTTGAGGCAAGTTATAACAAGGTATATCACTCACCTCAGAAGATGGGGCATTTAGTAGGTTTATCACATAAATATAAATGTGTTGGAAAAATAATTTATCGCACTGCAAATTATTGAGTCTTCACCAACAGTACAAGGCCAAGCCCCTCCTTTTTGTGTACGAGGAGTATCTCATTATTAAATGTAAACTACTTAAACTATATAAATGTTGTGGGGTGGCTATTAGGTCAGAGATCACACAGGAAAACTCCAATGAACCTGCGGTAAAGTGTTTGCATGAAGTACAAAGGAGGAATTTGTAGTGAAGAGAGGTAAAGGGGAGTTGGGGAAATAAGGAGAGAGAGGCTTAGTGTTGTGAGTAAACACTAGCAGAGTTCACATACAATAACTATGGTAAGTCCACATCTAATTACAATAACACAACAATATAAACCATGATAAGATGTAACAAATCATCAAAGGTGCAGATACCTTTCTTGGTTTTGCAAGATTGTCATATATCTAAAGTTGGAAAGAGAAAGTAGAGGAACATTGATAAAGAAATAGAAGAATTACATCTTTATTGCTTGATGTAGAAGTGGTAATCTCAACAACATACATTCAATAAAAAATTGCAAATCCCTTGGAATGGAGAAGCCATTCCAATTTATAACATTACAATATGTCCTTTCATCTACCCCCACACGACTCTTCACCTATCCTCATCACTCATGACCTTTCATATTCCTAAGAAGTGAGTCTTTTATTATTATTGGAAAAAGGACTCTTACAATGTTTAGCTAAGTGTCACTTAAGTGAATAGGATGAAATAACAAAAAGTACATTCTTAGTGAGAAATTAGAATATGGAGAGAGAGAGGAGAGAAAAAGAAGGGGTTGATTGATCTGATGAAGATGGAGCTTTGTTGATGAAGAACTTACTAATTTGAAGTATGGTAATCAAAATCTCCTCCTTATGCAAGATTCAGGGACACTCCAGACTACTAAACAAGTGTTTAGGAACAATGTTGTGATACATTTTGATGTGAGCTTGAGATGACTACATACACCACTCATGATGGTTCCTTTGTGATCTCACAGTGAGAGTGAGGATCACTTTCTTACTCCTTAGGATTTCACAAATGACTCCAATGATCATGAGAATTAAATTCATGATCCTCAAACCTCTTGATGTTCATCCTTCTCTTACTGAGATGATTCTTCATTGTGTGGGTGAAAGAATTACCCTTGAGTGAAATCCTTGAGAAGTCAACACTAGTCAGAATGGAATGAGATGATGATAATGTCTTGAGATATGATGACACTACAATTCCTTAGGTGTTTGTTTAAGAACACTACCAAATGGGTGGGAAAAAATGAAACAAAAATTATTGCCCATTCTTGCACACATAATGCTCTGAATGAAGATCATTGCCTTATTACCTTTTTGCCTTCAAAATATGTTTATACACCTCCTATTCACATGCTACTCGTGAGAAGGTTTCCACCATTGATAAAGATACAATTGGATTCCAATGAAGAGAATGAGGCTATGAAGGATCCATCTTACATGAGTCAAGATGTTTTATGGTATCCATAGTGAATCTTGCCGTCTTATGAATCCTCCCAGAATATAGAACCAATTTGCGCTCTCTATTCATTATCTTCCTTTTCAAAGATTCTTGTTCAATGGATATTAGTTGCACTTGTAATATTTTATCCTTGGGGGAGTGACCTCACTAATAGGTTTTTGATTAAGTTTTTAAGAACAATATGACATCAAATAAAATTGGGATGATTTTTTGTTTTTGCATTCATGATGCCACACATGAAGCTCACATATTTGGCCTTTGTTGCTATAGAGTACTTGAATAAAATTAGACTTGGGATGCTTGTATACCTTCGTGCTCAGATACTTTTGATGACAAAGGATGATCCTTTGATTTTTCACATATGATGTCCTGAATACTTTCATGACTTGACTAACACACTTCAACTTACTTCTTGGAGAGATGATGATGGATTCAAGACATGAAGTTTCTTAGATTTCCTGATGAGTTTATAATTTCACTTATGACCATGACGACATCATTTGATGAATATTGAATTCCAATGGGGATCTTGACTCTTGTCAAACTCTTTTCCGACTGCACAATGTCTCTGAATTTCACCTACCAAGCCTTAATATGCTCTGTCTTGCTCCTTGACACAATTGTGAGAAGAGTGGTAATTTAGGAGCAAATAATTTTTTTCACTGAAAACTGAAGCTTTCTATTTTTGACAGGTGGGACCAAGAGCTATTATTTTGGGAATTTTTACCTTTTTTACTAAATTTGTCTTCAAAATATCCTGAAAAACTCAATTCAAATCCATTGATGATGCTTTATCATTTTTAATAAGTTTCTATTTTTAGCAAGTTACTTTTTCAGAATCTGCAATTTTGGGAAAATTGCCTGTTTTACCCTGCTTACTGTTTTACACCTTTTTTGGATGTTTTGAGTGATTAGAGCATGAAATTTTGAGAGGTTTAATAATTTTAACATGTGAGTGTATAGATATTATATATTTTTATATAATGATCATATCAGTTTTAGTTTGCAACAAAAACACCATTGTTGGATTCGGCTCTGCACTGGGATCCTGTGCTCCAATTTTCGTTGTGATCCACCTGTTGGAACTCTTGCAAATAAAAAAGACAAATTTTAGATGGAGGGATTTAGGTTTGATGTTATGTTATGGAAGAAATTAATGGAGGATTGAAGTTTTTACATCAAAAAAATCACCAAAGTGACAAAATATGTGAAAATAATGAGCTTTACTTGTGTTCAACATCACACAGGGATCTTGTGCTTCAATTTTTGGACAGAGAGCCAAGTGCAACACTTAGTATTCAGGGATAGGGAGCATGTTTGTCATATTCTTAAGTTTTTTAAATTTTAAAAGTTTCAAAAATGGTGGATGAATGAACAATGCAAGGTAATTAAGTTAAAAGTGAGTTTACTTTGTTTTCATGTCTTCCCAGCTAATTGCAGTTTGATCATGGGTGAGTAAAAGCTGAGTATGATTGAAACTAGGGCTTGATGGCTTACTCCTGGGTGAATTTTTTGTGTCCCCCTATTTTTCCTTAGAAAAATGGAAAATAGGGACACAAAAATGCACTTTGAGCAAGATGATGCCACTTGGCATGATCTGGTGCATGCTTGGGAAATGAGCTTAGCTAGTTAAGCACTCTGTTGAGCTGAGGAGGGTCGTATGAGGGACCAGAGAGGGGGATTCATCTTGGAATTTTTTTTGTGTCCCCTCTATCCCCTTTGGAAAGGGATAAGAGGGACACAAAAGTGTGCCATGGAGCAAGAAGCTGACATGTGGCACTTCAAAATTTGGCTAAGTATGGGAAACACACCCTACACAAGAGAGGACTTGAAAACATGATTCCCGAAGATTGGAAAGGTATTTTTACATGAAATTTTATATTATTATTACTCAAAGAGACATTATAAGATCAATTAAATATGTTTCAAAACCTTATTCTATTTGCATGTCTAAAAATGGCTCTTTTTTCTTCGCGACAGTGGGGTGTGACTGCAAAGATTGAGCTGCCTCAAGAATCTATTAGGTTTTGGAACAAATGTGATGATTTCAACATGTATATAATTATTTCATACTTCTAATGCATATTTGTTTTAATTATAAATCCTTATGGAGCTCTCAAAATCATTCGAAGATATTCAAGTTCATATTTTGACCCTTCAGTCCTTACACCTGGAAAACCCGGTTTTACACAAACTGTCCCTAAACCACAAAATATTCCATAAATATTCCTAAATCACTTCAAAAACCTTCATGGCTCTCTGATATCACCTCTAGATGATTATGATATTTTGGAACCTTCTCGAAGGGTGTGCACCTGCTTGGATATAGAGCTAGTACTTAGTAGTACCTCACTGAATGAAAAATTTGATCTTGTCACATCATTTAAAACACTTGTACATGCTTGTTCAACATGTTAGGATCACTAAAAATCTAGGGAAAAGTGGGGAAACCCACTTGGAAGTGGTTTTAACCACTTCTAAATAAGGTTTCTCATGTCTGGTTAGGGAGGCTTTTAGGAGGTTGGATGACTAGGATAAAAATGGGTTTAGACAAGTTAAGTGTGATTAAGGAGGTTTTGGATAGGTAGATGGGTTCTATGAGGGGTAAAATATGATTTTATAGGGGTATTTCATGGTTTTGGGATAGTGAAATGGGTGTTGGAATTTTTGAAATGAGAGTGCAAGGGGTGTATCTAGGAAACAAGTGTGCAAAGAAGAATTGTAGGATCTAGATGGTTATATAAAATTAAGTATAAATCCATTGGTAAGATTGAAAAATTCAAGGGAAGATTAGTTACTAGAGGGGTTTCAAAGAAACTTGGTCTAGATTATGTTGAAACCTTTGATCTTGTTGTAAAAATGAGCACTGTTAGAATTCTTCTAGCTCTTGATGCTCAACATGGATGGGATATTCTGAACTCAAGGTCTTGGGCTATTGGTGAGTCACAAGTAGTTTGTGATCATTAACCCAAGTTCCATTCCCATTGAGTTCATTAGATGCTTTTGATAAGTGGACATGGGGACATCTTGAGGTAGGGGTCAAACTTCTCCATATGAACCAAGTGAAACATAGCGGGGCACTCCGAATGCGGATCGCTCAATGGATATTAAGGACCTAAGCACACCCCCATGTCCCACTTAGAAAAATTACTCCTCCACCACTCTAGTTCATAGCTCTGGTATAATAAAAGCATTAAAGGAACCAAATTTTTGCCAATGGGGTCTAGGTGGAATGGTCAAGTTGGATGGTTGTTTTTGGATCCACCCAGGTTCAAATCCCACTGAGGCATGATCCCCGTTCGGGGTGGTAATGTCCAAGGTGGTGTGGTTGGTAGGATGGTTTTGATGAAGGAAATCCTGGATCGAGAAGACTTGCGCTTGAAGATGTGTGGCAGCTCATGATTCACATGTGGTGGTGGGTGCTTGTGCATTGGCTCATGATTTGCTGGATCAAGCATGATGGCTCATAGTTCACTAGTGGTGTGTGCATGCATGGCAGCTCATGTTTTTCCAAGTTGTGTGTTTAAGGTGGCGGCTCATGGTCTGTTGATTGTTGAGCTTAATTGTAATATCTTGGTTGTTGTAAGGGTGGTGTCCCTCAACCCCCTTGTTCATAGCTCTGGTCAAAAGTGTTCACCATATAAATAAAACATGGATGGGAGATTCACCAATTTGATGTTAGAAATGTTTTTTAAAATGGTAAATTGAAAGAATAAATTTACATGCATCAACATAGAGGGTTTGAATGACCTGGTAAGGAATTATATGTGTGTAAACTTAAAAAACCTTTGTACGGTCTTAAACAAGCTCTTAGAGCTTGGTATGTTAAGATAAATAATTTCTTTCACAATCTTGGTTTCAAAAACTATTTTTCTAATAGTGATTTGTTTGTAAAACATGAAAACAGTCACGTTATTATTATTGTCTTATATGTTGATGATCTCTTGATTACTAGTAGTGATAAAAATATAATCCTTAGAATTAAAGAGAAGTTAAGAAAACATTTTGAAATGACTGATTTAGGTCTGTCAAATCATTTCTTAGGCATGATTATTTGTCAAAATCACAAATTTATTGTTACATCTTAAGCACAAGATGCTTATAATCTTTGTAAAATATTTAACATGATTGATTGTAATCCTGTCTCTATTCTTATGGAAGTTGGAATTAAATTAGATCCAAAAATTGCTTGTGATAAATTTAATCCTACTTTATATAGACAACTTCTTGGTAGTTTGATTTATTTGACTATCACTAAGATTGATATATAAATGCAGTTGGAATTGTCTCTAGATTCGTGCAGGATCCTTATAAGGACCATTGGAAAATAGAAAAAAGGATTCTAAGGAATATCAAAGGTACAATAAATTATGGTTTGTATTTTTCTTCTTGTGATAATGTAAATTTATTTGGTTATTGTGATTTTGACCATGCCGCTGATATTGTGGATAGAATATATACTTCTGAATATGTTTTAAAGATGGGTGTAGGTGCAATCACTTGGAGTAGAAAGAAACAACCAAAAACATCTGTCTCTTCTACTGAAGTAGATTATAAAAGTGCTATAGATGCGAAAAAGGAAGCTATGTGGCTGAAAATACTGTTGGATGAAATCCATATAAACATCAAAGGAAGTACTCTTATTCTATGTGATAGGAAAAGTTGCATTGCTATTGCAAACAATCCAGTTCAACATCAAAGGATAAGGCATATTGAGGTTCAGATGCACTTAATTCGAGAGAAAGTTCTGAATGGTGACATAAACCTCAAGTTTTATTCTAATGAAGATCATGTTGTAAACATTTTTACAAAACATTTGTGTGCTACAAAGTTTAACAAATTTCATGCTATATTGGGCATTTCAAATTTTGAGTCAAATGATCATGTGAATGACATTGATCTTCACCTTTGAATCAAATGAGCATGGTTTAAATGATCATGTGAATGACATTGATCTTTACCTCCAAATCAAATGACCATACGATTTTTTGGCTCAAGTGATCATGTAGATGACCTTGATATCCACCTCTAAATCAAATGAGCAAGACTCAAATGATCATGTGAATGCCGTTGATCTTCACCTCTGAATCATATGAGCCTTGGCCTCTCAGAGTTTCTCTTGAGGGGGAAGTAAAGAGGGTTGAGCATGTTCTACATGTTTGTTGCAATTCCACCTCTTTTATAATGCCACAACTTATCGCCCTAATCATGTCAAATGTAAAATATCCATATATTGTTTCCATTTTGTTTGAGTAAATTGTCACTTTATGTGAATTTACTTGTAAATTGTCAAGATAAAGCATTATTTATGAGACTTTTTTAACTCCATAATCTTATGTAAGAATTCAGAGATAATCACTTTATCTTGAGAATTATGTTTTGTTCCTATGTATCGCATGTTTTTGACTTTCCAAAAACTCATAGAAGACTATGTTGTGTATTGCAGAGTTATTATTCTTGCAAAAATTGAGAAACATTTTTGTGTATTGTGGTTCTGACATAACTTGTAGAACACTTGATTTGTAATGCAACTTCTTAAATTCCACAAAACACTAAAGTACTGCATCCTGAATTTTCTAAAAATCTATGGAATTCTTACATTTGGTCCATGGCTTGTTTAATTTTCTGGAATACTGCAACAATGAACCATGACACTGAAGTAGTATATCACAGAGTTACAAAATCTGCAAAACAAATGTTGTGTTTCATACTAGCCTAATTCACTTAGATGGTTTATGGATTGTTATTCCTTTTGTACAAAAAGGTGACTTGACATGTGTTATTTGGAACAAACATTATATTTTTTCATGGTATCCTAAATCTTCATGATTTATGGATTGTAAGTCCTTTTATATTATTGGCGAGGGAATTTTTCGGGTGGACAAATTTGTGAATTCCTTGCCAACGCTCTGAGAATCTAAGTCCCTCTACTTAACTGGTGCAGCTGCCATGTATGCATGCGCGAGAAAGTGTGGATTTCTGTGGTGGCCTTTTGGTCGGGGATCCAATAGGGGCACTCCACTGACCATGCGAAAAATGCTTGTAGTTCTCTGCAAGGGGGAAATTTTCTATGAAGGTGGGAAAGGGAGTGAGAAAAGATTTAGGAGAACTAATGTTGTAGGTAGAAAATCAGATTCCTACACACATTAGTTAGAAACTTTAACACATGCATTTATGAGAAGAAACAACCCTGTAAATGGCAACAAGACGAGATAAAATTGTGAACTCAAAGTTTCTAAAATATCCTCATCAAAAATGCTACAAAATCCTTCTTCTTGTATTGATGCTTAAACATAAGTTGTACATAATGTGGGAAAGGAGGGAAGTAGAAGAAAATGGCTATCTCCTTTGCCTTCTCTAAGTACAATGCACTCTTGAGTTTACAAGATCAATTGCCAACCCTGTACAATGGCGTGAAGAAGCCATTAATTATCTTGCAAGAAATAGTTACAATTTATTCTTGTTAGCCATAAACGGTTTACAATTTTTTTTAAAAAATCATTCACGTTCGTTCAAATTCTTGATTCGTGAAGAAATGCCAATGGCGAGAAAAACCAGACTCTTAATAATGCAGCCATTACACCCATTTTGTAACTTTGAATTTGAACTGTTCATCTTGCCTTTGAAGCTTTAAACCAGAGTCATCCACGTTGGATAAATTTATTGGAGCAGGCGTGGAGGATGCCTTTTGCATTTTTTACATTTTTGGTTCGCTTGCTCGCTTTTGATATGGTCTTAACACGTGGCCTCACTTGATTGATGAAGGAATCGCGGCTCACTTTATGACTTTTAGTCCTTTTTACAAAAAGGCTCAAAAACACAAATCGTTCCGCCGGCCCACCTCCCTACTTTGACCTTCGATGCGGGCTTAGTATTTGAATTTTTCCTTGGCATTGATAGGGCCACGGGTCACTTTTTAATTTTAAGCCCCTTTAATGAAAACAAGGCTCAAATTCTCAAATCTTCCCGACAGCCCGCTTCCCTGCTTTGACTTTCAACGTGAGCTCAACATTTGACTTTCTCCTTTATGTTTGACGGGGCCATATATCTGACCCTGGACACGTGGAGAGCTAGTGCTCATTTGGAACCTACCTTTGGATTTTTCCTTCGAAGTTATGCTAGGATGACACGTGGAGGATTCTGTTGACTCGCTTCCCCACTTTGACCTTTGATGCGGGCTCAACATTTGAATTTTTTTTTTCATAGTGTGATCGGGGCTGCGGGTCACTTTATGACTTTTAGCCCTTTTTACAAAAGGGATTAAAACCTAAATCTCCCCACCGACCTGCTTCCCCGCTTTGACTTTCAATGCGGGCTTAATATTTGACTTTTTCCTTATCACCACAATGCCTCAAAACATAAAAAGGACCCATCTTGTTGCATCTAATTAGATATGTCCACGTACCCGTAGATAATGGGGCTAAAATTTGACGAGGAAGAAAATGCCCATCATTCACGACTATGGAAAAATGCAGAGAAGAAAAAAAAAATCCACCATTTCGCGCCCAATTTTCAAATTTCTTTCGCGAACCAAGGAATTGAAAACAATACAAGGCTTGATGATCCATGCCCATAGAGAGATTGATAATTTCATTCAAATGAGGACAACAATTTTTTTTTCACGCGTCCAAACAGGAAAACGAAAAAATTATCAAAACATGCAGATTGGAGAGTTTAAAAAACTTCAAAGCATGAATTTATCTATCTTTTCAGACTTCCAACTTTACTTGAACACTTTTGGAAGACCTGTGAGCTCAATTTTTTTGAATTTGACTTAAAAAATGAGGGGGGGATTTTGAGGGCGACTACAACTGGCTCTAGCTTGGGGACATGACATGGACTGTGCATAATGAAGACATGACATGGGAATCCACAATCTCAATCTCTAGAACCTGTAATTCGTTGACCAATGCCTTATCCATTGGGCCTTGTAGATTCATATACAAATTTAGGAAAGAAATATCAGAAGAAGGAAACACACAACACACAACAGAAGGGGAAAAAAAACCTCACAACGGAAAGGGAAACACACCTATGGTACAAGGTGGGGGAACAACCCGCTTTCAATGATGATACAATTTCAAGTATTTCCTACTCCGAGGAAATTCCAATGGCATTCTATCTAAGTATGAGAGAAGAAAAGCATTCTCGCCACAAGCTTCACGAATCTAGAATGGACTAAGCCATAATGAATCAAAATTTCCATGGCTGCCTTTTGGTTCTCTTCTCTTGTCCCATAGCAGGATGAAGTCTCCAAATTTGAATTCTTTTGCCTTGGCCTTCTTATCAAAAATCTTCTTTACTTTCAATTGGTGCTCCTTAATGTGATCCACCACTTGGATTCTATTTTCTTCCAGCTTCTCAAGAAAGAGGATCCTCTTGTCGATGGCATCCTTGTACTGACCATCTTCTATTTCCTGTATCAGATTGAGAGCTGGCATCTCGATCGTGAGAGGAATTTTTGCTTCAACTCCATACAGTAGTTGAAATGGTGAGATACCTATTGCCTTCTTAGGAGTGATCCTATCCACCCACAATGCATCGTATAACCTTTTGTGCCAATTCCTTTGATTCTTGTTTACAAGCTTATGGACAATAGTCACAATGTTCTTGTTGCTTGATTTGGCTTGTTCATTTCGTTATGGATAGTAGTCAGAAGAATGAGATAGGCAGATTCTATAGCCATAACAAAACTCAGTCATCTCTCTTAAAGAGAAATAGGGAGCATTATCTGTTATAATCTTCTGTGGCACTCCGAAATGGACTATGATATTCTCCTTAATGAAGTTGCATACTATTTCAGTGTTGGCTTGTTTGGACGAAATGGCTTCCACCCATTTAGTGAAGTAGTATGTTGTTGTGAGTACATAGGTGTGCCCTACGCTTTAGTCAAGGGTTCAGAACACCAATGAAGTCCAGCCCCCACTTTTGAAATGGTTCTTCAATAACCACAGGCCTGAGTGGTAATGCAGTGAGTTGTGGTCTTCCAATGAACTGTTGGCATGCTTTGCATTTAGAAACCCAATCTTGAGTGTCTAAAAAGATGGTGGGCCAATAATACCTTCCTTGGAGGATCTTATGTGCAGTGACCATTTCTAACAAATTTCCACCACATGCTTGGTCATGATATGCTTTAAGCAACTTTTCTTGTTGCTCTTTATCTACGCACCTGAGGAAACAACCATCCAGGCCTCTTTTGTAAAGTGAATGATTCCATATTACAAATTTATCTACCTTCAACTTGAGTGTTATCCTTTTCTTGTAATCAAGATGGGGAGGGCATTCTCTATAAGTTAGGTAATAGGAAATATTAACATACCACTCATAAGTAGTGGTGACAAAGAGAACCTGTGGGTTGTCTTCTAAACAAGTTGAGCAAGAACAATTTTCTTTTCCATATTGAAATTTGAGTGTTTCATCTTCAACAATCAACTTGCACAAACCATTTCCACTTACCAAATTAGAGGGTTGAATATCCAAGTCATATTCTTGAGTCTTTGCAATCCAATTTCCTCTTTTAGCTCTGGGATCCTGCTGTGTCAAGATGGACTTGATTGCACTGTCAGGGACCATCACCACCATATGGGAATTGAGAATGTAAAACCTAAAGTTTTTTATAGCCTTGACCAATGCATAGGCATACTTCTCCAAAACGCTGTATTTTAGCTCATGATTTTTTAAAGGACAACTCATGAAGGAAATTGGTGCTTGTTACACCCTTAATTATATATCTTACATGGGATGGATATAGCCGAATTGTGGCTATCATAACTTCTTATCATGATGTATCTCTTTCATATATGATCTATTATCATTGGTTGGTCGGCCTTGTTGATGGCCATATCGGTTGGTATAAGAATAGTATAAATAGGGGTTATAGGTAGTGGATGATCATGATTTTGAGTATTTGAGTCTTATTATATGTTTTGGAGGTTGCCCCCTCGAAGTGGCCAAGTTATTCTACTTTCATATTGAGAGAACTCATCTACAATATTGTGTTATTTAGTGTTCTATTACTGGTGATAATCATAATTAATCAAGTAATTTCATTACAAGTGGTATCAGAGCTTGATCTCGGCCAGGACGACGTCAAACCCTAATTCTGAAGGTTTGGCTATATCTCAAGATTGGTAGTTAATTTTTTTGCAAATGTTTTTGTGGTGTGCTGAAATAAGTCAAGTAAGCATCTCTCCAAATTTCAATCAGTTCTGACTTGTTTTGTAAAGTTATTATAGTTCTATATTTATTCATAATTTGGCTCCCTAGGGCATAATTTTTGGAAACTTTTCAAATTTATTATATTTTCAGAAACCCCTCAAAAAAATAGCTAGGGTTTCTTTTTTATAAATTCCTATATTCGGCCAAAAAAAATTACGAAACCCTAAACCCAAAAATTATGCCCTATTAAGTCTATCCCTAGGTCCAAACCCTTCGTCATGGCTGGTAGATCTACCTGAGGCCAAGGAAAAGGAAAAGCAACTCCAGGAATGACCCCACATAAGGAAGATATTGCTTCAGATTCTACTGGTTTAGGAGTATCTGAGGTGGTCATCCAACTTTAGGAAAGGGTAAACAATATGGTGAGTAAGGATGACCTTAATGTTGAGCTTCATCAACTGAAAGGTAGCCTTAGGAGTGAGATTCAAAAGGATTTTCATGCAATGCAGTAGGAGTTGTTGCATATTATTTCAAATACAACTTCTAATGCCAGTCATATGGGTTCCACTAGAAATGGTCACACAGATACAAATCACTCCAATCAGGGAGGATCCTTTAATCATTCAAGTGGATCTTCTCACCAATGGAGGGGCATGATTCCAAAAGTTGAAATGCGTAAATTTGATGGAAAGGATCCACTCAATTGGATTACCCAAATGGAAAATTTCTTTGATCTCCATCAGATCCCAGGAGGATAAAAGGTAACTGTGGCATCCTTATACCTAGAACCTGATCAATTTGTTTGGTATCGTTGGTTATGTGCTCAAAGGCAGAAGAATGGCCTAAATGTCACCTAGATAGTTTTCAATGAAGAGCTTCAATTACACTATAGTTCTAGTGTTTCTAAGAATTACTTCAGCCAATTAGCAAAGTTATGCCAAACTAGTTTAGTTAAGGAGTATGTCCATCAATTCCAAACTTTGTCCTTGCGTGTGGAGGATATTACAGAAGAGTATTTGAATGACCTATTTCTAGGGGGTCTTAAGGACCACATTGAGCATGAGGTATGCATGTTTAACCCACTCAAGGTTGCTGATTCTATTATCATGGCACGTCGAGTAGAGGAAAAATTTCTTTCTAGTAGAAGGCAGTCCTTTTCTAGCATAAAAGATCGTAACACCTTGTCTCCTTCTTACCCTCGGCCAATTCGGTTGACACCTCAACAAATTGAAGAAAAAAGAGCCAAAGGGTTATGCTTTAACTGTGATAGCAAATATGGACCAAATCATAAATTTTTTGAGAAAAAATTGTTCTACATTGAAGGATCTGGTGATGAGGAAGAATATGAGGCAACATCAACAGAGGAAGTGGAAAAATTAGAGGAAGAATCTGGAGATCCTCAGCCCACTATTTCATGTCATGCTCTATCAAGGTATTAGTACTCCACAAACCCTTCAAGTTGTGGGTTATATTAAGAAGCAGAAGGTAACAATCTTGATTGATTCAGGGAGCACACATAATTTCATCAATCATAAGTTGGTAGCAAGACTAAATTGTTTCATCTACCCAGCACCTGAATTTCAAGTAATGATTGCAGATGGTGGCACAGTCCAATGTTCAGGTAAATGCCATAAAGTCAAAATCATGATGGGTGATTACACATTGGAATCTATGATGTTTTCTATTCCCATGGGAGGAGCTGATATTGTCTTAGGTGTTCAGTGGCTCACTACTTTGGGCACCATAGAGATAAATTTCCAGGAATTGTTCATGCGCTTTCATTCTGAGGGTAAAAAATTTGAACTTCGAGGTCTACAAGCTAAAGATCCTCTAGTGGTAAGTTCTCACCAAATGCAGAAGATTCTTAAAAAGGGGTCTGAAGGTTTTGTAGCTCGATTATTCTCTATAGAAGTCCAACTGTAAATGAAGGTATTGCATCCTGATCTTCAAAAGGTTATTAATCAACATGTAGTTGTCTTCAAGGAACCAAGAGGATTGCCACCTGAAAGAGAGCATGATCATGCTATTCAGTTGATTCTAGGAAGCCAACCCCCCAACATAGGCCTTATAGATATCCATATGTGCAAAAGAGTGAGATTGAGAAGATGGTGGAGGAAATGTTGGAAATGGGTATTATTCATCACGGTCAGAGTGTCTATTCTGCTCCCATGGTGATGGTGCATCACAAGGATGGAAGATGGTGCATGTGTCTAGATTATAGAGAGCTTAACAAGTTCACTATCAAAGATAAGTTTCCTATTCCCATCATTGATGATTTATTAGATGAGTTGCATGGTGCCATTTATTTTACAAAACTAGATCTGCATTCTGGGTATCACCAAATTAGAGTCAAGCAAGAAGATATTCATAAGACAGCCTTCAGAACTCATCAAGGCCATTATGAATTCCTAGTGATGCCATTTGGTCTTACCAATGCTCCCTCCACATTCCAAAGCTTGATGAATTTAGTATTTAGACCATTCCTAAGAAAGTTTGTCTTAGTATTTTTCGATGATATACTCATCTACAACAAATCATGGGAGAAACACTTACATCACATCAATACTGTCTTAGAAGTCTTAGAGCAACATAAACTTTATGCCAAGCCTTCGAAGTGTTCTTTTGGGGTACAGGAAGTGGAATACTTGGGCCATATTGTTTCTCATGAAGGTGTTAAGGTGGACCCTCACAAGATCCAGGCCATGGTGGAATGGGAAACCCCAAGAACCCTCAAACAATTACGAGGTTTCTTAGGTCTCACAGGGTATTATCGCAGATTTGTCAAAAACTATGGCAGTATAACAACACCACTCACAAAATTATTGAATAAGGACTCCTTTTAGTGGAATGAGGAAGCATCTAGGGCATTTGAAAAATTGAAGGCAGCTATGTGCACCACTCCAGTATTGGCAACCCCAGATTTCTCCAAAAATTTTGTAGTTGAGTGCGATGCTTCAGGAAATGGAATCAGGAGTAGTACTAATGCAATGGAAGGACACCCCATTGCTTTTGAGAGCCAATGAATTTCTAAAAGGAAAGAATTTGTTAAAGCCCACCTATGAAAAGGAAATGATGGCAATACTACATGTAAAAAGTCAAACATGTAAAATGATAAGGTTTAATGGAGACCATACTTGATGGGTAGACATTTTAAGGTAAAATCGGTTTAAAGGTGTGCTGATCATGATAGTTTGAAATATTTCTTAGAGCAATGTCTATCTTCAGAAGAACAACAAAAAAAATGGGTCACTAAGATGTTGGGATATGACTTTGAGATTGTTTATAAGAAAGGAAAGGAAAATTTGGTCACTGATGCTCTGTCTAGGAGGGATGAGTCTGCCGAAGCATTGTTATGTGCCATATCTATACTAAATGCAGATTGGGTAGATCAAGCACATGAAGAATGGAAGAAAGATGCAACCACACATACTCTCATTCAAAATCTCTAGGTAGATCCATCCATATCAGCTCAATTTATATGGAAGGGGGATACATTGTGGTATAAAGATCGGTTATATCTATGTAAGAACTCTACACTTAAACACCATGTTCTTTCAGAGCTACATTCTTCTCCAATAGGTGGCCATGTTGGGGTCCTGAAAACATATCATAGAGTTAAGAAGGATTTCTTTTGGGAGGGGTTGAAAGGAGATGTTCAAAAATTTGTGGCAGAATGTTTGGTTTGCCAAAAAATAAGGGTGAGACCATTAAGACACTTGGTCTTCTCCAACCTCTGTCTATTCCTAGTGAGAGATGGGAAGAGGTATCAATGGATTTCATCACAGGATTACCTAAATCAGAAGGGAAAAGTGTCATCATGGTCATGGTAGATAGACTTACCAAATATGCTCATTTTTGTGCCATGGCTCATCCTTTCACAGCTAGTATAGTTGCCATCTCTTTTATGGATACAGTTCAAAAGCTCCATGGCACGCCAAAAATTATAGTAAGTGATCGTGATCCAATATTTACAAGTAACTTTTGGACTGATTTTTTCTCTTGTCTAGGTACCCAACTAGCCCAGAGTTCCTCTTATCATCCCCAAATAGATGGGAAAACTGAGGTGGTAAATAAATGTTTAGAGGGATATCTTCAATGTTTTACTTTAGATAAACAAGAACGTTGGGTGCAATGGTTGCCACTGGCAGAATGGTGGTACAATACTTCATTTCATACCTCCTCCAAAATGTCTCCATTTCTGGCACTTTATGGGTACCATCCTCCATCACTCATATCTAGCTTGAAGGTCAAACCAAAGGTGAGAGCAGTCGAAGATCACATTCAACATCAACATGAGGTACTCTCTAGTCTTAGAGAAAATTTGGCACGGGCACAAAACCGTATGAAGCAACAGGCTGATCAACATAGAAGTGAGCGACACTTTGAAGAGGGAGACTTTGTTTTTGTAAGGTTACAACCATATAAGTAGTTATCCTTAAAACAACAGCAAAAGGATAATAAGCTTGCTCCTAAATACTATGGTCCTTACCGAGTTTTGCAGAAAATTGGTAGTGTGGCATATAAGCTAGAGCTCCCTCCAGGAAGTAGAATACATCCAATTCTTCCATGTTTCTTGCTTAAAGAAAGTTATTGGGAATCACATTTCCACCCAATTAGTGCTTCCAGAACTAGATGAGGAAGGAAGGATCATATTGGAACCTGAAGGCATTCTTCAGACACGCACCAAAAGACTAAGGACCAGAGTCATTACCGAGTACCTGATCAAGTGGAAGAATATGAATATTGAGGATGCATCATGGGAAGATGAAGCATTCATGCAGCAACATCCAGGGATTCCCAACATTGGGGACAATGTTTCTTTGAAGGGGAGGGGCATGTTACACCCTTAATTATATATCTTACATGGGATGGATATAGCCGACTTGTGGCTATCATAACTTCTTATCATGATGTATCTCTTTCATATATGATCTATTATCATTGGTTGGTCAGCCTTGTTGATGGCTATATCATAGGAATAGTATAAATAGGGGTTATAGGTAGTGGATGATCATTATGTTGAGTATTTGAGTCTTATTATATGTTTTGGAGGTTGCCCCCTCGAAGTGGCCAAGCTATTCTACTTTCATATTGAGAGAACTCATCTACAATATTGTGTTATTTGGTGTTCTATTGCTGGTGATAATCATAATTAATCAAGTAATTTCATTATAGTGCTTCCACGCCTTCATCATTTTTTTGAATGAGAATGACAGAGAGTGTATGTTCTAATGCATAACAATACATGATGAATTCTTTTTTAAAATCTGGAGATACAAGAGTTGGAGCCTTGGCAATGGATTTCTTGATCTCTTCGAATGTTGCCTTCCCTTCATTGTTCCATTTGAAGTTTGCTTGTGGTTTCATCATGAAAGTGATGTGCTTTGTCAACTTAACAAACTTAGGCACAAAAAGACGAAGAAAGTTCACCTTTCCGAAGAATGAATGAACTCCTTTCTTACTTGTGGGCAGGGCTAATGCTTGAATGGATCTAATCCTCTCAGGATCAATGTGTGCTCTATGTTTGTTCACAATGTGCCCCAATAAATTACCTTCTGTGACTCCAAAAATGCACTTTTTTGGATTTAGTGATATGCCATGTTTCCTATACCTTGCAAGTACCTGCTCCAATTGATAGATATGATCTCCCCTCTTCTTTAAAAATACTGTGAGATCATCAAGATATATGAAAATGCAATGCTTCAAGTTTTTGAAGGCCAGATCCATCACCCTTTGGAATGTAGCTCCTACATTGATTAGGCCAAAAGGCTTTCTACTGTAGGCAAAAGTGCCCCAAGGTGTTGTAAAGGTTGTCTTGGTGCAGTCCTCCTCTGCCACTTTGATTTGATTATATCATGAGAATCCATCAAGTAATGAAAGCATTTCAGATCTAGTGACTGCTTACAGGATATGGTCCATGATAGGAAGAGGATAATTGTCCTTTAGTGATGCCTGGTTCAGGTTGCAAAAATCTACACATATCCTTATTTCACCATTCTTCTTCCGCACTGGCACAATTCTAGCTACCCATGTTGAATGGTGGATGGAAAAGATGATCCTTGCATTAAGTATCTTCATTACCTCCTCCTTGATGGTATCAACAATCTTTGGGTTGTATGGCCTTTGTTTCTTCCTGAAGGGCTTAACACCTTGCTTCAAAGGAATTAAGTGATGCATTTCCTTTGGCTGGAAGGATTTGAGTTCATCATAAGAGTAGGCCAAGACATATGAGTATTTCTCGAGTAATGCAAAAAACCTTCTTTTTTCTTCAGGCGAGCAACATTTTCCAATATTGACCATCCTTGGTTTCTCCGGGGTACCAATGTTTTCTTTATCAAAATCAGCTGGGCACCAAGAAGATTGATTTTCTTTCTCTTGAATGAATCTTTCATGTTTGTCAAAGAGGTCTTCTAAAGAGACTAGGCCTTTGGGAATTTTGTTCCCTTTCAATTTGATTACTCCCTCATCATCAATCCCTTCAATTCCTTCTTTCTCTTATTTGGGGACTACTTCTCGGTGTGGATTTTCACCTCCTTCGAAGAAGAGATTACTGAAATTATCCCTTTTCTCTAAAAAGGCTAGAATTTGGTTATCATCATTGAAGACTTGCCAATGATTTGCATTATATGGTACACTAGGCCTGAATACCATTTCAATGGTCACTTTGTCTTTACCAAAAGAAGGATGAGGTGTCACTAGGGAAGTTGACACTGCAAGAGAATCAACCTTTTCATTATGTTCCCTTAGAATAGCTTCAATGGAAAATGCATCAAAAGATTCAATGTAGTCCCACACTCTGTTTCTGTAATGCCGGAGTCTTGGATTCTTCACCTGATATTGTTGGCGGACCTGCTTTACTACAACCTCTACATCACCTTAGCATCTCAGTTTCTTGATTCCCACGTCCTTTGCTTCACTCATGCCTAAGAGTAGTGCTTCATACTCTGCAGTGTTATTTGTATTATCAAATTGCAACTTGTAGGCAAATGGGTACAACTCATTGGAAGGAGAGTACAATACTACACCAACTCCCGAGCCCACACCGAAATGACTACCATCAAATTCCATTGTCCAATTTTGATCTTCCTCTTCCTCCATGAGAAGTGACAAGTTATCCTCTTTTTTTGATGTGAGGAAGTTGTTTCCCAGCCCACAATCTTAAAAGAGAATGTTTTCTTTTGATCATTAGACTTTCATACTGTGAACTTCATCTTTCTTACTGGTAGCAACTTCTTCATCTCTCCTTTTACTAGGATAGTTGCAGATGACCAATCCATTTTTATCTCTCCACCTAGGTCTCTGTAGAAACTCCTACTCAATAGTGTACCAAAGGATGTTGGTATGTCCGCTACCAGTATGGTTAGGAGCACCTTCTTGTCTGGAAAATATGCTAGTGCTACATGTGCATCTTTGATTCTTCCTACCAATGGCACTTGTTTGGATTCCATTGAGTAGTAGGTGCCATTTACCCGGGTCAAGGTGAGGCCTAGAGCATTTGCAACTTTGGCTGGCATCACATTGTCTGAGGCTCCAGAATCTATGATACAATTATTTAGCTAGAAGCCTTTAATGAGGAGTGATAGGTAGAAAGGTTCAACCCTATTGGTTTTGGAGGCACTGAGGGCTAGCATGTTTTGGGAAGGTGGTGTGGATGGTGTGGGCAGTAAGCCTTTAGAATTAGGACTCAAGGATATAGGGTTACCACCACAAACTGTATTAATGAACCTATCAAACTGGGTAGGGTGTGTTTGTAGGTATTCTATTTCTGAGAGTTGGACTTTGGTTTTTCTTGCATGTTCCAAAAAGTCAAATGGGGTTATGGTGAGTGAGGAAGAGGTTCTGGAAATGGAGGAAGATTTACATGGTAGAGGATTTGCTACTTTAGGTGTTGAATTCTCCTTTTTAGGTGTAGAAATTGGCTTGGAAGGGGGTGAGGGTGTAGCTTTTGATTGAACCTTAGATGTTTTTGTAGGAACAACATTTAAAGGAGAATTGTTCTTAGCAACTTTTGAGATGGGAGAAGAATTAGATGACTCACTTGGCATAGTAGCATGATCCCTGACAACTAGTGAGTTTGGTTTTTCTTTGGCCGACTCCATAGAAGGTGCTAATGGTGATCCTCTGATGATGATTTTATTTTTTGTGACCTATGGGGGAGAATCTTCTTTATTCTTCTTATCCTTTACCGTAACCATTGAGGATGAAGCACCTTTCCTGGATTATGCACGAGTGAAAATAACACATGAGAAACTTGGAGATTCTTCATCATTCTCATCTTCATCATCAACATACTCAATTAGGCCATTGTGCATATCAACTTCCTCGACCTCAAGATAGTTTTCATAGTCTTCCATATTTTCTTCTTCAGTTTCATCAATCTCTGCTTCCTCCTCTAGACTCTTTGGTGTCACAGATGGCATTGACTAGTGGTGCTTCAAGAGCAACCTGACGAGGAGGTGGAGAAATCATTGGCCTATCTAGAGGGTTTGGTTTCCTTGAAGCATTCTGTATTGTGATCTGAGATAGCTACTTCTTCAAGGCAACCAAGTCATTTGCCATTTTTTGGAACATCGGATATGTGGTGATAGAGTTTGAATTCTGACCCTTTTGCTTTCCATTGGGGCCTTTCACCTTTTTGGACAAGATTAGATCATCATCGGTTTCTATTGCATGGTCTTGAGCTTCCCTTAATGTTATTGGTTGGGTTCTTCTAAGGAAGAAACCTACTTCTGATGGCAAGGAGCTGATGAAGAATCTCTTCAAATTATTTTTAGGAGGCACCACATCTTTAGGGATTCTTCTTATCACTCTGTTATATATTACTACGAAGTCCCTCATTGACTAAGAGGTTTCTTTCTTCATTTGTACCAATTGGACCAGAAGATCCTGACAATCTTCTATGCTCTTAAACTTGTGTTTGAATGCACTTCTTATATCCTCCCAACAGGTGACGGACCTCAGTGGTAGCATGTAGAACCATTCGACAACTTTCTCTTGAAGTGACTCCACAAAGAGTTTGACTGACACATCTTCATCCTCAACACCCAACACACCACAAGTAATGATAAATGCTGCTACATGCTCTTCAGGGAGTTGAGAACCATCCCCTCTAAATTTTGGGAATTTTTTTCTTGAGCCTCTCGGTAGCTCATGGAGTGGTTGAGCAAGAGCCAATGGACTGGTGTTTCCTCCCCATGGTACATTAGGCCTATGGGCTTCACGATCACGTTCACACTCACGATCACGATCCCCCATTCTATTTCTATTTCTAGCTTCCAACCTTGCTAAGGTTGTGGCTTCTGTTGCTGCTCTTTTGTCTGCCTCGGCTTGAAGTCTCTCAATTTCTTTGAGTTGAGCTCTTATTTCTTCATCGGATCTCACCTCTCTTTCTCTAGCTTCTTCTTCGGTCTTCATGTCAGTGAAGTCTACAAGGTTCTCGTTGATGTATGAAAATTCACCGTCTAAAGGATTGGCAACACTCAGGTTCCCAATGTGACCAGTTTGCTTGAAAAGGAAGCCTCTGGATTCCGAGTATCTCTTGTCTCCTTTGAAGTTCCTCAAAAATGGGATCATTTTGTCCTCCTTTTCTCTGTTGCTGAGTGTATATCTTCTATCCACCAACTTGAAAATCTATGCTCTTCTTTGCGATGCTAAAATTTTTTCTTTTCCTCTCCAATTCAGTAGCATGTTCTTCTTCAAGGTCCAGAATTCTTGTGGCAATGAAGTAGTGATTGGCACTTTGTCTATTATGCTAGATAACTTCCCTCAAATCTAAAGTAATGTCTTCTTGGATGTGGAAGAGAAATTCAGGTCTTTCAACAGGAGGGTTTCCCAGAATAGCCATGATTTGAATCCATGTGGCTCATATAGCCATTTAAATTCTAGAATTTTTTCTCTTTTTTGAATTTTGAATTTTTTGACCTTGCGGTCACATTCAAGTGTAGATACGGCTAAATCTGCCTCATAGTGGGTGCCAAAAACTGTTGGTGAGAGAAATTTTCGGGTGAAAAAATTTGTGAATTCCTTTCCAATGCTCTGGGAATCTAAGTCCCACTACTTAACTGGTGCAGCTGTTATGTATGCATGCACGAGAAAGTGTGAATTTCTGTGGTGGCCTTTCGGCCAGGATCTAATAGGGGCACTCCACTAACCCTGTGGAAACTACTTACAGTTATCTGCAAGGGGGGAAATTTTCTATGAAGGTGGGAAAGGGAGTGAGAAAAGAGGTAGGAGAACTAATGTTGCAGGTAGAAAATCAAATTCCTACACACACTAGTTAGAAACTTAAACACATGCATTTATGAGAAGAAACAACCCTACAAATGACAACAAGATGAGATATGATTGTGAACTCAAAGTTTCTAAAATCTCCTCATCAAAAGGCTACAAAATCCTTCTTCTTGTATTGGTGCTTAAACAAAAGTTGTACATAATGTGGGAATGGAAGAAATTTGAGAGTGGAGGAAAGAAGAAAATGGCTATCTCCTTTGCTTTCTCTAGGTACAATGCACTCTTGAGTTTACAAGATCAATTACCAACCCCTTACAATGGCATGAAGAATCCATTAAATATCTTGCAAGAAATAGTTACAACTTCTTCTTTTTAGCAAGAAATGGTTTACAATATTTTCAATCATTCATGTCCATTCAGATTCTTGATTCATGAAGAAATGCCAATGGTGAGAAAAACTAGACTTTTCATAATGCAACTGTTATACTCATTTTGTAACTTTGAACTTGAACCATTCATCTTGCCTCTGAAACTTTAAACTAGAGTTGTCCATGTGGGAGAAATTTACTGTAGCAGGCGTGGAGGATGCCTTTTGCATTTTGTGACTTTATAGAGATTTGGCATTTTTTACATTTTTGGTCCGCTCCCTCCGACTTTTGATATGGTCTTTACATGTGGCCTCACTTGATTGGTGAAGGAATCGTGGCTCGCTTTATGATTTTTATTCCTTTTTTACAAAAAGGCTCAAAAACACAAATCGTTCCACCGGCCCACCTCCCTACTTTGACCTTCAATGCGGGCTTAGTATTTGAATTTTTCCTTGGCATTGACAGGGCTGCGGGTCACTTTTTAACTTTAAGCCCCTTTAATGAAAACAAGGCTCAAATTCTCAAATCTTCCACGACGGCCCGCTTCCCTGCTTTGACTCTTTCAATGCAGGCTCAACATTTGAATTTCTTGCTTTTGTTTGACGGGGCCGTATATCTGACCCTGGACACGTGGAGAGCTGGCGCTCATTTGGAACTTGCCTTTGGATTTTTCCTTTGAAGTTGCACTAGGATGACACGTGGAGGATTTCACCGACCCGCTTCCCTGATTTGACCTTTGATGCAGGCTCAACATCTGACTTTTTTTTCATAGCGTGATCAGGTCTGTGGGTCACTTTATGAATTTTAGCCATTTTTACAAAAGGGCTCAAAACCTCAAATCTCCCCGCCGACCCGCTTCCCCGCTTTGAATTTCAATGCGGGCTTAATATTTGACTTTTTCCTCATCACCACAATGCCTCAAAATGCAAAAAAAGGACCCGTCCTACCACATCCAATTAGATATGTCCATGTACCTATGGACAATGGGGCCAAAATTTGACGGCGAAGAAAATGCCTGTCATTCATGACTGTGGAAAAATGAAAAAAAAACTCCACCATTTCGCGCCCGATTTTCAAATTTCTTTCGTGAACCAAGGAATTGAAAACAATAAAAAGTTTGACGATCCATGGCCATAGAGAGATAGACAATTTCATTCAAATGAGGACAAAAATAAAATTTTCACGCGTCCAGATAGGAAAATAGAAAATTTATCAAAACATGCAAACTGGAGAGTTTAAACAACTTCAAAGCATGAATTTCTCTTCTTTTCGGACTTCCAACTTTACTTGAACACTTCTGGAGGGCGTGAGCTCAAAATTTTTGAATTTTACTTAAAAATGAGGGGGGGATTTTGAGGGTGACAACATATATAAAAAGGTAATTTGACATGTTTCCCTACTTAATATTGAGAGGGAGTATTGGGGTTGTAAGTTTAAGCGGGAAACTGTCTTAATAGGAAACCCTCCAAAGACTAAAATGGTTTTGGAATTTAAAATATAAAGTGTGGTAGGTTCCATATCGTGTCGACACATTGCTTAAATTTAAAATATAAGAGTGACCCAAAACTGTGCCACCCACCTTGATATAAATCAAGGTGATCTCATCAGAGATTGGTTACATTATAAAACACTATATGTAACAAGGGAGTTAGAAAATAATGCGGGAAATATATGCGAGTCGAGATAAGGTACATGATGTGAATAACGTACTCATGAGTGAATGTATGTGATAATTTAGAATTCCTCCATGAAGGTGTAACTGCTGGAAATAGTGGGAGTGCTGGGTGAAATGTTTATTCTCAATACATATAAGTGGACTTTCAGTGGTTTTGACTGAAAGGTTTTCTCACATAAATCTTGTGTTTTGTGTTGATTAACTTTCATGTTTATGTATGCAATCTAATATATAATTTATTATATGATGTAATCTATCATAATTTATTGTTCAAACATAAACTATAATTTTCGACAATTTAATATGGTGGATAATTAAATCTATGATATTATTTATCCCCATAGTTTCCCTAACAGACCTCAAGTGTATGGTTTTGAATAATATTGATTTCTATCACTTTCCATAGTTGTACCCATTTTTGAGGATCAATACCCTGTAAAAAAATGTGCCCATGTCATGTAATCTACATGTATTGTTTATAGGTGTAGGATATATATTAATCACTGCCCTGTCTTTTGAGGCATGTGCGATAAAGCATTTGAGCTTGCAGATAAAAAGAAACAATGTGTACCCATATAAGCTAAGTCTAATAATTTGTGTTAGATCACATATAAGGCTATAATGGTGGCCATTGTTGGGAACCTATTCTTATAAAAGGGGTCGCGGATGATGGAAACCATGGCACACAAATAACTCAACACACAACATGTAACAAGTAAGAGAACTAATAGTAATCTTGTGTATACAAGTAATAACAATAGTGAAGAGATAGTCAATCAATTTAACATAAAAAAAAGTAGAGAAAATACTCACATGAAAACATAAAACTGCGAACATAGGATACTAAAAAGTGTATACATGTAAAATAGGCATAGAGCCACAAATGTAGGACACCCATGGTGTTGTAAGAAAATCAAGGCACCCAAGTTGCATACAATAACCAATCAAGTAGTCAACATAATCAAGTAAGAAAGTAGTGGAATAAGCAAATATAACAAACAATATGGTAAAAAATCACGTAAAACAAGATAGGTTAGCAATGCAAAAGACATGTGTTAGTCCTATTAGCTTTAAAGATAACATATACATAATATATGTAATCAAGTGTAATGAGGAAATATAAAGTAGGTGAATTAAAACAAAAACATCTATATATTATAGTAGATGCCACCAAACATTAGTGTTATTGAGAAGGGATGAAGCCAAGACATTTCATCATTTATCAATTTGTTTGTGTCTTTCAATAAGCTCGATATACCATGTGAACACATGTGTGTAAAGACAATATAGATAAATATGTTATCTATCAAACCAACATCACAAAAAACACATGTAAAGGAACTAACTAGTCAATCAAATCATGAATAAGTGCTAAATTTGTATTTTTTGCAAATATGTGAATGTTTTTGTATTATGTGATTATTTGAATGTTTTTATACTATTTAAAAGGGGGTATCATGACATTTACTCAATGAGGGCCACATGGGGTGGTAAGGTATACCCATAAAATGAAAGAGTTTTGGGCCTCACATATTTTATGTAGGCCAAAATGTGTCTCAACAACATGCACTCTTACTCATCCATTCAACTAGGGTATTTGAGGTAATGAGTAGGAGACACACATGAACCAACATAAAAGGTGGTAGACTTAAATGGGCTATAGTGAGTGCTAGAGTCACATATCTAGAGGGAAGTAACCCTTACACTAGGTCAACCTAGGGTTTCCAAGGCCAATGATTGAGATAAAGGAAGGAAACCTACTAAGATATCAATGGTTAGGTGTGGAGAGGTAGGGATCAACAATAACAAAAATAAACATGCAATAACTGAAATGAAAGCAACTATGGAGCTGATATTTGATAAGAGTACTAAACTAGATATCATCAGACATGCATAATAGTAAAATAATATAGCAAAATGAAGAAGAGGAAAGGAAATAATCTATACAAAGTGACAAAGAAGGATTAAAGCACTCCCCTGTACCTTTAGGTTGGTCGCTGATGCATCTATATCCCCTAAGAAGTAAGACATAGAGAGAATCACTATTAGGTGGAGTAGTGGAAAACCATGCCTATCCTAAACTCAGTATATGATGACCCAATAGTGTAAGCAATCATCTAAGAAGAGGTTTGTCCAATCCAATCGAAGAAAAATATAAGATGAACCAAAAGTAGAGCGAGTAGATACAAAGATGACACAAAAGAGTAGAGAAAATAGTAGTTCAGATGTCTTAGCTGAGAGATTATTCTGCAAGGATCAAAATGGTGGTGCATGCACATTGACAGGGTTAAAATCCAATGGTGATGAGAAAGCTCCAAGTAATCGGAAAGAAAAATAAAACAATAGAGAATTATGCATAGAAAGAACATGTCTAGTCACTCTCACAGATCAAAAAAGAGGGTACATATAAGAGTGTTGTGTAACTCTCGTGCCTAGACTAATATTCTCTCCAAGAGAGAAAAGAAAGGAGTTTCTATTCCAAAGATGAAAAGTAAATCCTATGACTCTAAGAAACATATGATAATGACATATTTTATGAGAAAATATGTCATATGTCATATGATCCTATGAATTAAGATATCATTGAAGTGAGATGACTCACTATGTGAGATGGAAAAGACCCTAAGTGATGATAAGGAAAGTCACACACACCAACACCCCCCCTTCATCGAAGTTGAGGTAAAGGCCATGGAAAGTTAGAAAATAAAGAGAACTCCCCTATAAAAATAAGAAAGATGCACCATATGGGTCCCAGAAACTAAAGGCCTGATAAGTTACCCATGTACAAATAACATATTTATGGAAAATAAGAAGTGGAGAAGAGGACTAGAAATCCTGAAGAAGATGGGTGGCTGCAGAAGACCTCACCCCAAGAAGAGAGAACAAGTGAAGGAACTTAGATTCAGTGAAGGGTTTGGTGAAAATATCTATAACCTAATTAGTATTATGACAATATTACAAGTCGATGATGTCGTAATGAATTAACTCTCATATGAAGTGCATATGGATCTCAATGCACTTCATTCGTTAATGCTGAATGAGACTTCAAAAAATTGAGATGGCACTCATGTTGTCATAGTAAATGATAGTAGGCCACTGAAAGTGAATACCAAACTCTATCAATATTTCCTATAACCAAACAACTTTTGTGGCAGTGTTAACTACTCCTCTGTATTCTGCCTCTGTAGATGATATCGCAAGTACATTTTGTTTCTTGATAGATTTATGATAATAAAAATCACCAATCCAATAAACATATGTAAATCCAACTAAATCAATATTTCCCCTCCTTGATAGTGAATTTTGTCTGTATAAGTACCACAAACATAGTGAAGGATCCTCTTCGTTGCTCTCCAATGTAACTTGTGGGGTTTCTGCATGAATCTAGACATGATCCCAACAACATATGAAAGATCTGGATGAGTGTGAGTTAAGTAAATACTCCCCACCAACTACTGATAAATGGTACAATCAACTATGGCAGTAGATAAATCAACAACTAACTTAACCCCGGAAAGGAAAGGAGTAGGAGAAGGCTTATAGTCAATCATGTGAAATTGAGAAAACAAGTCAAGAATGTACTTAGGTTATGCAATCACAATTCTTGAGTCATATTGGGAAATCTGAATCCCAATAAAGTAGTGAAACAAGCCTAAGTCTGACATAGAGAACTTATTGGCTAAGGCAATATTCACATAATCAATGATCAAGGAAGAGCTGCTCATAATAAAAAAGTCATCAACATACATAATGAGAATGAGCATGGAGTCATCCTACCATAGAATATAAACATTAGGGTTAGAGTGACACCTAGTGAACCCTGATGTAAGAAGAAAGGATTCCATCTTGGCATACCAAGCTAGAGGGGCTTGTTTATGGCCATAGCGAGACTTCTTTAACTTACAAATGAGGGAGGAATCATGGACATACCATAGGGTTTTTTCCATATATCTCTCTTCCTCTAGGTCCCCATGGATGAAATCACCCTTAATGTCCATCTGATGGACTTCCCATATGTTCACAACATCAATGGTGAGGGTCAGTCAAATGGAATTCATATTCGTAATGGGAGAAAAGGTTTCCAAATAATCAACCCCAGCTACCTGGGAGAAACCCTTAGCTACAAGTTGTGCTTTATACTTCTCGATGTTCCCATATGCTCTATACTTTATTTGGTAAACTCAATTACACTGAACAAGTTTCCTTCCTTTTGGAATAGGTCTGAAATCTCAAATATCATTCTTCATGAGTGAGGAATACTCCTCATCCATGGTAGAATCCCATTCAAGAATCCCAAAAGCCTCTTGGAAATACTGAGGGTCGGACACAGAGGCAAAGAAGGTATGGGGTCCAATGAAATTTTAATGAGTCCATCTATCATATGAAGGATCCCTAATCCATTCTCTAGCACTGTTGTAAAGTTTTCCTAGCCCATTAAGGACTAGGAGGAGAGACAATATTAGAATATGTAGATTCTTCACTCAAGCGAGGTGGGAAAAATTCCTCATTGTCACTACTATCAGAATCAAAAGACTCCAAAGCATACAAATAAGAATGATAATGAGGATTGAGAAGATCAGGTAAAGGAGGAGGATCAACAACATCATCATCTAAATATCAGAGTCATAATTAGTGAAACAGAAGGATGTTAGCTAAAGAGGAAGTAAAATTTGATGATGACTCATAAAACTTAACACTTCTCTCAATATAAACTTGATGCGTAGTAGGGTTCAACAACCTATATCCCTTCATACCACCATAGGATACCCTACAAATATGTAAGGTATGGACTATGGTTCCAAAGCCTTTCACTTATTTTTAGTAATCTAAGCCATAACATTGGATCCAAAGATACGAAAGTGCTTGACATTAGGTTTGCATCCAAACCAAGATTCAAAGGATGTTATCCCTCTTCCAACCTTGTGTGGAACATGGTTATGAATATAACAAACACAGTTCACAGCTTCAGACAAATACTATAGAGGAAGGGACTTCAAGTGAACCATATACGTGGTCATCTCCTTAAGTGTTTAGTTCTTTCTTTCTGTAACTCTATTTTGTGAAGGGTTGTAAAAAACTATACACTACAAATAAATCCCTTCGAAGGTATAGAAATCATCAAACCTATTGCTCACATACTCACCTCCATTTTCAGTTCAAAGAACCTTGATAGATCTTTCAGCCTATTTCTTAACAAGAGCCTTAAAGTGTCAAACGTGATTAAAGACTTTATATTTTTTCTTAAGAAAATATACCAAGTGTAACACATACAATCATCAATGAAGGTAAGAATGTAGAGAGCTCTAATAAATGAAGGAGATGGGAAGGGGCCATAAATGCCACTATAAAAAATATCCAAGGGACGAGAATCTCTCTATGCCTTTTCCTTTGCCAAAAATTTCTTTGGGGTGTTTCCTAAGGGTACAACCCTCACAAATACCCTTAGAAAAATTGACACGAGGTATCCCATTTACCATATCTTTTTGGCTCAATTTCTCAAGGTAACGATAGACAAGATACCCAAAACACTCATGTCATATCTTTCTAACCTCATTTGCATGAGTAAGCAAGGTATTGGGCATCGAATCAAAAGTAAATTAGGAGAAGGTATACAATCATGACCGATGATCCACCTTTCCCTCAGTCACTATAGGGTTATTATGGAGATCACGAACAATCACCGAGTTAGGATTAAATTCCACTTGCATTCCTTCACCAAGATGAGTGATTTGGTAAACCCATAGGATATTGGTAGAGAGAGTGGGAACACTCAACACATGGTTAAATGTTCCACCTTCTACTTCTACCGATCCACTACCGGAAACTGAAACTGAAGTATCATCACCCAAAATGATTTGGTATATGCCACATGGTTTAATGTCATAAACATCAACATGTGAAGGACCTATGTGGTGCGAGGCAGTCAAAATCAATGATCCATGTTAATGAATGAACAACTCTAGCTACAAGGGTGTTTTGTTTCATCTTCTCAAATTTAGACTCCTTTGATTTGAAAGACTCAAACTTTGGAGTATTTTGTTTGATAGATTTAGGAACACCTGTATTATTATTTTCAAGTAAATGAGGTAGTTGATCTTTTTTTTTTCTCATTCATTGATGCTCTTCATGACCAACCTTCTTACAATAGGAACACTTACACTTTTCCTTCTTCTCTTTGGGCCCAGAAGTAGAAGCATTCGTGTTAGATTTGGTTTGGGTTTGGTTGGTCTTGGTTTCCTTCTTCAGTTGGTCCTTTTTATCTTTCTTATTTTTAGGTTTCTTATCTTTTCCCTTACAGTATTTACAAAAAGGGCACGACACTTGGATTTGAGTACTCCCATTTGAGTCAAGTTATACTATTCTTGAATGAGTTGGGATGAAAATTTGTCAAATGAGGGAATTTTCCAAGCATCCCCTAGAGCTTATTTCATGGCATGAAAGGTAGAAAGAAAGACAAAGTATTCAGGACCTAACTTAGAAAGAATTAACAAGATCAAATGGACATCTTTTTTCTCAACTCCACTTTATTTCAAGAGCAATATAGCATGGAAAACTTTGAGAAGAAGGCATATAGGTTATCAAATTTGCTAGGAGTTAATCCTAGTAGTTCATTTTCAAAATTATGTGCTCTCACGTGATCTTATTTTCCAAAAATATTATCAAGAGTTTTCTAGGCTCCAATGGGTGTTTCAGAAGACTCAATGTGGAAGAACAAGTCAAGATAAATGGACATACAAAGAAGACCCAAGGATTCATCACATCAATGTTCATCCACTTATATTTTTTGGGTTCATCATCAAGCTCAGTCTCAACTCTAATAGTGATGCAAAACAACCCTTTACCCCTTAATTTCATAACCATTTTAGATCTCCATTCAAATAAATTAAATGATGTAAGTAAAGGAACTAAAAGAGCATCCATTGTGAGGAGAGAGAAGGAAAGCAGAAGGAAAAGAAGCACACACACATCCCAAAATAATATTTTCACCCCTTGTTTACGATACTTTATAGTTTAGTGCATTGATTACAATCAGATGTGAATGTGCATTATGAAACAGTCGGTCACTCACCTTGTAATCAATGTAATAACACACAAGTGTGGAGACCAAAATCAAGTTAAGACGATCACAATAGTTTGTCACCACAAGAAAGTAAAAAATAATGCCAAAAAAAGAAAAGGGAAGAGAAAACCAAGTCATGTGTGAGAAATAACTATTATCCAAATAACTCTCCTAGTTATCTGGATAACTTATACTTTCATTCTGACCCTGATGTTTCACATTTCAGGTTGCGTGCACTCAAGCTTGATCACATGGCATAATTTGCATGGTTGAAATTCTTCCGCACACCCCGTGTGCCTTGTTTTCATACTTCTGTTCCCCTTCTCTCTACATTTTGATATCTCCTTCTATTTCCCCTTTGCACCTTCCTCTTGCGCGCCCACTTTCTTTCCTATCCTGTCGCATACTCCTTGCATGTACCTCTATAGAAGTGCATTCCAAATCAGCTAAGTCCCTTGATGGCTTCATGCTTACACTCCTTGCACTTCCTCTTTTCCTTATGCTCCTTCATGTGCCCGTATTTCTTTCTTCCACTGCGCATCCTTCCTCATTTAAATGCTTTAGCCCCTTCCCCATACAAGTATTCTCCCATTCCTCCTGCACGCGCACCTACGCATGTGCCTTCCCTCTATTTCCCTTTCACGTACCTACCTTTTGCTTCCATGCCTTATGCGTTCTTCTGTGCCAGTCACTATGCCACGTCATTTTGTTATACTTGAGTGTGCTACATGCAACCTATCAAAGTGCACTAACAGGGCGCCAAATCTAGATAACCAACCGGTGCATGACACGTGGTAGAAAAGACAAAACAAATGAACAGTTGGCTGACTCCTTCAGTCAATGCATGCCATGTGTCATTACATGTCAAAGCAACCTGTAGAATTTTTGACAACCATAACTTCTGCTGCAATGCTTAGATTCCCACGCACCTAGTCTCATTTGAAAGTTGCTGACATCAACTACACGTTGGAATTTTCAAAATCATATTTAGGCGGGATTTGGTAGGAAAAATAATAGGGAAACATATTTTTGATCATCAATGCACACATCTAATCAACCTCAACCACCAAGTTTCAATAAGATATTGCTTTCTTCCTTCTTCCACACGCCAAACAGACATGGGGAAGTGCATCCAAAAATATTACAGGTGGATTTGTAGGCATTTATCACTTGCTATTGGTGGTTGTAGATTTGAATATGAGTTTCCCTCTCTTTCTCCTTCTATTCTCTCCTTCTTCTTCTACAAATAACAAAGTTCTACTTTATAAAAAGGATCCCTCTCTATTATAACAACACCATGCCAAAACGGTGGTCGACTTCTCACGGGTCTCAGACCTTGGTGTGGTATTTGCAATGTATTATCACAGCCTGTCATGAATGTAAATGATTGTGCATCCCTTAAGAAATAAAATCATGTTTTGTGGAACTCTTGTCTTCCCTTTCTCATTTTCATTACATCTCACCTCTCTATTTGCATTTTCTGGCATGTTGTGCATATTCCCGCTTGCAGTCCCCATGTTCATGTGTTGTGTGCATTGGAAGGCTGAGCCCACATGTTGATCTATGGCACGTAGCATCCACCCTCTTTTCCCACACCCTCTCTATTTCCTTCGCCACTCATGGAGAGAGATTAACCCTTTCCCTGGCGCTATCACCTTTAGTAGATTAGGATTTCCCCTTTCTGCACATCCTTCTATCCCTGGTCCCTTGGCATGTTTATTCTAGGATTTTCTTTTAGCATTAGGAGTAGTAGTAGCGTTAGAGGTAGGTAGAGGAACCAGCCTTCTCCAGAGATCCATCCCAAGTGCGTAAGGTCCCACAACTTGGGGACAGTTCCATTGTGGTCTCAAACAGCTCGGCTCTTCCAAATCTGAGATGTGGGTGCACGTTTGAGTGACTAACAATAAAGTCTCACATTGTAAAAGAAACTCCCTTGCCGTAAGGCTATGATGGGTGCACTCACTAGCCCATAAGTAATACTAAGAGTGATACAATGCAAAGACAACTCAGAAATGAGTCTGAAAGCCTCAAAGATGTAAGAAAATCCCCAAAAAGCAAGGAAAAGGTACACACCTCCACAAAGATTAGTGAGAAAAAATGTCCAATAACCTTAATTTTCAAATATATTTTCCTGATTGATTTTTTTAAAAAACAAGAATTTTAATATAGCAAAAAAAAGATATCATGAATAACCTTAATGACCTGCTTAATAATTAATTTCCTTCCTAAAAAAAGCACCCAAGACTTAGATTTTTTTTACAAATTGAGTTTTTAAAAAACGAAACGGGCTAAAAAAAGAGGGAAAAAATAGGGCATGAGAAAGTGCCTAACAACTGCTAGCTTCCAGAACAACCAAGAAATAACCAAAAGGAAAGGCAAGAAAAATCTCAGCGTTCACTAGCTTCTAGAAAAACTAGGAAAAACAACAAAAAATTAGGGCATGAAAAATCCTAGCTGTCGCTAGCTTCTAGAATGACCAATAAAAATAGTGAAAAAGTAGGGCAGGAAAAATCCTAGCGGTCACTAGCTTCAAGAACGACTAATAAATGCAGTGAAAAAGCTGGGAAGGAAAAATCCTAATGGTTTCTAGCTTCCAGAACGGCCATGAAAAATAATGAAAAAGTAGGGAAGGAAAAATCCTAGTGGACGCTAGCCTCTCAGACAATGCAAAGAATAGATTTTGCAATGACTGAGGAAGGTGAGATCTCTAACAGAGCCAAAGGGAAAACAAGGCAGGGCTTAGCTGAGAACAAAACAGGTAGAGGGTTGGGACACCAATGCACACCGAGTGAATAAACAAACAAAATATTAAGAACACAGTTGAGAAAGTTAAATCCCAACATAGAAAACGAGGGGTCCAAGCTGAAAGCAAAGAAAGCCAAGGTGGACAGGGAAAAAAAAGACACACAGAATAGGCTAGGTTGATTTCAATAAAGCCAAGCTTAAATAACAACATGCAAAACTAAACTCCCCAACTGAAACAACTAACTAAATAATAAATGAACTCACAAAGAGTAGAGAGGAGAGGTGCAGGGTAGGGCAGAGTAAAACAAAATACGAGGCTAAAGGAGTTGGAATAGATATTTAAAAAAAAAAAACTTTTAATGAAAAAATCAAATGACCAAAAACCATAGATAATTACCTCCAAACATGCTTTCCACCAAATATAGCTGTGGCAAGCTAGCTGGAAAAATCTTGAAAGTTGTGCAAGAAAAAAAAACCAAAAAACACAATAAAAACTCCAAAAACTAGAATTGTTAAATATGATTAGTAGGATTCCAAAATTGATTAAAATTTACATGAGAAACAATAAAACTATGAAACCAAAAGTAATTAACAATGATGAAAAAATGAGTGCATGTTACTAAATTACAACTCTGATACCATGAGAGATTATTCTATGAGGATCAAGACTATGGTGCATGCACATCGATAGGATTTCACTCCAATGGTGATGAGAAATCTCCAAGTAATCAACAAAAAAAATTGAATAATAGAGAATCATGCATAGAAAGAATAGGTCTACTCATTCTTATAGATTAAACAAGAGGGTACATATAGGAGTGTTGTGTAATTGTTGTGCCTGGACCAATATTTTTTTAAAAGAGAAAAAAAAGAAGTTATTATTCCAAATATGGAAAGTAGATCCTATGTCTTTAAGACGTATATGATAATGACAAATTTTATGAGAAAATATGACATATTTCATATGACCCCATGACCTAAGATCTCACTAAAGTGAGACAACTCACCATGTGAGGTGGAAATGACCCTAAGTGAGATGAAAAGGCAAGTCACACACACCAACATTAGCTTCTTGCTTCTTATGAGTGTCAAATGAGGTGTAGGTATATATAGGACGCCATCACTCGTGGGTGATAGTGTCGGGCATGAGAAAATATAACACAAGGGTGATTGTGTCAGACTAGGATGCAAAAATAAATTAGTGAGTCATGAAAGTGGATGAAAAAGATGTAAAATGGTGGAATGCAAGAAAGAACTCATGAATGTGATATGTATGAGACCTATGAGGAAAATGATACCTAGTGTAAGGAAAACTAAGGCCAAGAAAAAATATCAAAACTGTCTCCGTGTACTATCTCTAACCCATAATTGGTTATGTGGATAACCATTCCCCATTCCCAATAGGCCCCTTAAGTCACCCACTTAGGAAATAGATGCATCAATGACCCTTATCTGCACAAAGGAAATTGTTAGTAACAAGTATGAAAGATGAAAAATTAAAAACTTATGTGTATACATATGCCCCAACCGTTGATCACCGTATGTCACAATAGTGTAACATGGGGTGGTCAACGGAAAAAGACAGTCCGTAACACTGATATTGAAAGTAAGTATTGAAAGAAATGTTGAAAGGACTAGCTAAAATGAAATATACCCACCAATGCATACTTAATAGTGTCACTCATCCTTTCATGTACGGGTGTAATCCATTCTAGAACCTTGGAGAAGCAAAAATGAAAGGAAACAAAAGAGGACCATCAATAAAATAAGACAAATCACCTAGCTAGGGGTCCATGGGAAGGATGTCAAGATATCGTGATGTTTGCGATGTTGTGATGATATGGTGTCAAAAATAGGCTGAAATCGAAGATATTTGAAAGTAATTGTGTAATAGGTTGAAATAAATGGTGTGAGATTAGGTTCAAGATGCAACAAATGACACAAGATATAGAGATTAGGAGTGAAAATGATGGACATTTGAAGATTGAGGCCAATTGCGACTGATTTTGAAAGGAAATTTGAGATTTATATAGTAATTTTGATTGTTATTTTCTTTTTACTATTTATGGAAATGAGAGACCCGAGCTCTGGAACTTAGAAGTTGGGTGAATTTTAGATGATACATCATGCGTACAAGGTGTTGATGGAGGATGACAAGGAGGAGCGTGCGGTGGTGCTCAACCACAAGTAAGTCATCGCATTACATTTTATTGAGTAGATTAGGTGTATTTTAGTTATTTAGTTTTATTGAGTCGTTAGTGCATCAAACTTAGTCAAATTTATGTCATGGGGTAGGTTAGGAAAAAATGCAAAAGGGGTTTGGGAGGGATTCAAATTATAAGAGTGTCATTTTGTCAAATTTTAGAGTCAATTTTTTGAAATTTGTGGCCACAATTTGGCTAGACTTCATCGACCCCCCTGCAACAACAGGACTGATGGTGTCGAGATAGGGAAAAAAGGAGCCAGAGGGCCAATGGCATCTACCAGAGGGCCGATGACACATGAGAAGTTTTCTAGGGGATGATGGCGTAGGGAGGCTATTAGAATGGGTTGCGTGCTTTGATTTTTCACTCCAAAATTGATTTTTCATAGTTCTAATGTTTGCTTGTTGTCACTTTATGGATGCAGGTAGAATGTAGGATCCACCTATGGTGGAGCATAAATGTATCATGGCTCAGTGTGATGGTTGTTAGGTTGACACAAGTAAAGATATCCCAACTACAGGGTTGGGGGCATCATGCATATGCTAAAGATACTGTTGGATATGGACCTAGTACATATGTTTTTGGCTGTATGAGAAACTAGGTCTAACACCTTTTGGTGGTAGATAAGATAGAAGGTGATGGAGATAAATTTGACTTTGGAGGATGTACATGGGATTTTGGGGTTACCGATTGGAGGTACCCATATGTACTGTGATTTGACACTTGATGCCGCAGAGCAGAGAACATTGGCCATATAGGCTACATGGATTAGTACATATGATGAGTGCATGTTATGTGTTTGACTTAGCGCAATGCATGAAACATGGATTATGGATATCTAGAAGGTGGTTATGGGGATCGTGGTGGCATGCATAGTGTGTTATAAGGCCGATGGAGCCGTCCCATTGTTCTTGATAATAATATGCAGGAATGTTGTAGATCAAGGTGTATTGTTCATCCGGGGAACCACCATATGGGTGCAATTGGTTCATGATCTTTATAGGGTGAGGCAAAGAGGCTAGAGGGTCATGGGACCCATCATTTTATTGGAAACATGGATATGTGAATGGTTCCTGATGTAAAAGATGACAAGGACACCACAAGTATTGGTAATAGATGCCTCGAGAGTAATTCAGTGGGCGTAAGGGTTAAAAGTGAGAGCACTTTGGGTATACTGACCACTAGCGCAAGTGGGTCTAGATGACGTGATATGGAAACTCTACATAGGGAACGTGGATTAATGGCCAAGATGGCCCAGAGTAGTGTAGCTAGAGGCATTGATGGAGGTGACGGGACACTATTTGTGTTGGGTGGAGAGACATGTGGTAGAAAAAGTAACGAGACAGTTTGGATGGCCAACACTAGCTATGATACCATCGTTACCACCCTACCAGCGTTGTCATGCTAGAGAGGCTGCAGGAGCAACGGTCTGGGTTTCAACATTATGACATTGTAGGGTACAAGCAATTGGTGTACTAGGGTGGTGAAAATGTTGATGTGGTGGGGATGCTTAGGGAGTATCGTAGATCATATTGGATAGGGGTTCAGAGGAGGGATCCGATGGGGGATCCACAAATATAGGGCCATAGGCTAGAGTAGGTTCTAGCATCATAGGAGTGGGAGTCAGAAAACCACCATTGTGGCTTAGAGAGCATAATATGTAATGGCCAAGAGGGGGATTTTTGACATCATTTGGAGTTCAGATGGCTACGAATCTGAGATAGAGGCCCATACCACAACAAAGAGAGGGAATGATATTAGTTCCCCACAATATGTGGGCATAATACATAGGAGCCATACCTCTTCACGACGATGAGGAAAAGGAGGTATTGGGTGGCTGAGGAAATAATGAGACAATCGTGGAGAGACTCAGGTAGCCATGCATGAGTGATAACATGTTAGTTAGGTGCTTTAGATAGACATATGTGAGATTGTTAGTAATGTATATCAGTTTTTTGTTTTGCAGAGTGGACGACAAAAGACTCACCGATCAAGAGTGTGCATCATGAGATCCTTAGCTCTATGTTAGATGTCTAGGATACTGTAGTCATGATGGATCTAGGAGAACCATCAGCTAAGGATTTAATGTGATCATTTTTCCTAATATGAGAGGCATCTAAGAAACTGTAATAATATAGAGATGTGTTGGCACAAGAGGTTGTGGGAAGCAAAACCATTGAGAGGCAGGTGAATTAGTGTTCCTTAAAACTTAATTTCACATACACTTTACCATTCATCAATTATTATTACAACTTAACCATTAAACATGCATTCACAAAGAATTATAACCATACATGAGCAATGAGAAAACAAGAACACAAGTACACCAGTTATCAGTGGGAAAAAATTGAAGGGAAGAAACACCACTAAAAAAATCTTGAACAACTTGTACTATAAAGTAATGAATCAAATTTAATCGAGCACCATCCTAATAAGGAGCACTAATCCCTAACAATTCAGTAGAGCACCAACCCTACAAGGATCACTAACCCCTAAATTTAGTGAAGAACCAACTCCATAAAGAAGCTACAACTCCCTATATGACTCAACAATAACTCAACCACCTAATTTTTTTTCACCTATATAATGTTTCCACAACTAATTATGGCACCTATTAAGGTCTCCTTTCTTTAATCTTCTTCATCTTTGCCTTCTAGGCTTCTTTACACACTCTCTTCTCAACTAGCGCTAATTAGGTCAAATGATCTAGCTATCCAAAAATAGAACACAACTTAGATCCTTATGAAATAATCTTTGCCATCTCTTTGATGGTCACAAATACCTTATTCACCTCTTCACATTGCCCTCTTACTTGCTCATACCTCTCACACCAACAACATCAAAATAGGTCTTCTTCACTTGCATATATACATGAATCATGATCATACACACCATCTTAGTCAGCCTTCATCGATCAAATTTACTTAAAAATATTAACAAAACATGAACACATCATTCTTTCACCCATCTAGGACATAAATAACATATAAAAGCTCAAATCCTTCATTAGAACTCAATTAGGCCTAAATGCCTAAATCAGATCCTTCGCTAAGTACAGGTATCCTTGGCCCACATGGTCATATTAATCACCTAAAAAATACTTAGATATATTTCCTAAGTCCTCTCCATTACTCCTACTATCATGACTCATCCTACAACCCCATTTCATACTTTGAAACCACTCATTAGGACATAGCCCTAATAACTCTATGCAAACAGAAATAATAGTCTCATAGATAAAGCTAAAATAATAATAAGAAACTACTCAACCATGTAAGTAAACCACATACATAGTTGATACATGACCTCTAACATACCATCACATGATTTAGACATCAACGTATGGACTACAAATGCCCAAGATCCACTTGCCAACTTGCACTCCCAAAACTATCTTTGCACCATGAAAACCAACCAAGGAAACTTGACTATCTAACACCTATGTGGGCACCCTCAAATACCTTATGATGGATGAATATGATACTATAATAACCCCTAATCACTCTTAGAGACATAGAAACTATGGTCCAATGCTAAACATTGGTCTTGCAGACCAATTTCTTCACCCTAACTACCTAGTCCAGAACTAGGCAAAACTAGTCATCTTATGCACACCACTTCACCTCATTTTCTAGCTCAAAGATCTTCTAAAAATCACATATATGCCCTAAAATTCATTAATGACACCTCTAAATTCATAAGACACCACAACTCAGAGCTTAAGTTCCTAAGAGCAATTTTTCAACATGACCACCAAAATTGTCAAACTGCCCTAAAAAACTAGTCTTCATTTATTGACTTCCACAAACCATAGAAGGGATAGAACTTGTTATGAAACACCATAGAAATTTATAATTACTTCAAAAATTCCTCTACCATCCCTTTATTCAACATGTTCAATGAAAAACTTGAGAGAAAACAAAATTCTTCAAAAAATTACCTTTTTATGTGGGGTCCACTCACTTTCATGATACCTCAATGCCACATGGAGATACCTGAGAGAGTCCTTTACAACATACTATCATAAAACTTATTAAAACAATCTATTATGAGAATTTTTGGGCAAAATATTCTCCATCGCTACCTTCATAGTGTTTTAGAAGGGTTTTAGACCACCTTACCTTCTTAACGATTGTTCATAAATCCCGAGGCCTTATATCCTGAGCTATTATCTGGAATGTATTCTTAGGTATATTACCCAAATAACTTGAAGATATTAGGACACCATTAATGGTTCCCATGTGCTAATGAGCATAATAAATTCCTTCTCAGGCTTGGGTTCTCAATTCTATGAGCTCGGTAGAGACCAAAACACATTTTCTTACTAATTCCTACAAACCATGATTTGTAACTTTTCTCACACATTTGAAACAAAATACTACACCTTATTTAATGCTCACCTTTACATCTCCAAGCTTAAATATATCCAACCTACCTCATTAGGCCACCTATAGCTAAATAAAAGGTCAAGATACATACCTAGAATAGAGTCTTTTCCCTATACCTTCATTCCAAGACACACCTAAGAGTCTTTATACCTTATACTCATGCTCTTCATGCACTCACATTGATTAACCAAATTTATGTACCTTTTAACCACCATGACATACCATCCTCCTTCATGTAAGATGACCAAGCCTCCTAACTAGGCTTTTTGATCATGCTTGCACCTTCCATGCTAACTACCTGATGACATCAGTAAATGACACTACCAATAAACCTTCACACATGTCGTCCCTTTCTCATTTTGAAATCAATGACAACTATTGACATCAATGACAACACCACTTGCCAAAAATATCCCCATTTTTCATTGATGGCAAACAAATTGATGAAAAACACATATATAACTCATTCTCTCAAGACACCATCTCATTCTCCCCCTTTTTACATTAATGACAAAGAGTCATGATTGCAACATCTTGGTTCTCTTCTTCTGTCATCACATAAGGGCTCACCATTTGGTTGGAAACATCAAACAAACAAAATAAGGTCCATTTTATCCTTCATCTCTGTTTTAACTCTTTACAACATTAGAGCAACATTGCCCCCCTTAGCAGATGCATGACTTTAAAGAACTTACTTACCTTCCTTTTGAGATGATAATGTACCTGATTAATAACCCCCGAGTCCTTAACACCACTAACATAACCGATAGATAGCAATGCAAATATCCTTAATTTTCCCTTGATGAAAATGATACAAAACTTCTCAAAATAGTGCTAGAGAAATCCTCCTTGACTTCAAGTACTTCATCAACTATACACTCAGACCCATATATGAAATATTAAAACAAGAAATCTTTGCACACCTTGTTCAAAAATCCCCCTAAGACCATACTCTCTTCTTGATCTTAATTTTCTTCCTTCATGAGCTATCATGAAATAGAATTCATATCAACATCATATCAATTAGGTCTTCTCTTCATGCTCCACTATGACACATCTCTGTCACACCCCTTTTTCTTATGCAACCTAATACCATATACTCTACCTTGGATCTCTATACCATAAACACTTCATGTTAGACATCAATGACAAACTTATGTAAGCATACCTTACCTAATTCCACTAATCAATTCTTACTTTACTATACTATGCCCTAATGGACATGCCTAGATTCTGTGTCCTCATGCTAATGTACCTTTCCAACCATCTAATCATACCTCTAAGAGTACACACGTAGGTCCATTTAGGTCCTGAAAACCAGTCTTGTTGAGGAATTCCAACACACTAAAACACACTTTTATCCCAATAAAAATCTTGGAACACTTCACCAAGGTGCTCTACATCAATTTCAAGTGCTCACATGTAGGGGTTATCTGGATAAATTCACACTTACATCGTTGTTTCTTAGACCTTCTTCACATGCTTAATAGAGGAAAATTGCAACATTGTAACTTGGTCTTGAAATCACTTCACCATATCAAGTCAAAGGCTCAAACATGTTTTATTGGACCTATATCAAACATCCATGCTCATAAATTTATTAAACAACATGCATGTGCATCATCATCCCTTCAAACCAACTTGACTAGGTTTGGCTTTTCTATTCCTTTAAGAAGTAGGTTGTCTTGGTTGACCTATTTTTCAAAATTTTTACAAAGAACTTACTTGAAAATTTTCATGGACACTTGGGGAGCTTTCTCCCACATTAGAACTTTCACCTTAAACTCTTCCATGCATGATTGTACAATCAATTTTCTTCAAAACATATGTATTTGAGCACCTTATTAGCTGACCTGGAGAGTGATACCAACACCAAAATGAAGTAGGAGTATTCTACAAGCCAAAATCATCACATCATCTTGCCACATTCATTTCATGACAAGAAAATTTAATTCTCTTCCATCTCTTTAACACATCCTTCATGTTTTCCAAGCCTTGACCATGCTTATTGAGCTACCTCATGCTTTCACTCCACCATACTAGGTCATTATGCTGATTGGGCCTAAGGATTAGGCCTACTGGACCAAGCCAATGTCACTGTCTTCACCCTTGCAACCAGGTCACACCTTGTTTATTTGTGAAATCATCATTCCAAGCTTCCTCTAGTCCTCATACACCTTTGTCATTTATGAGTGCACTCTTTTTTCATCAATGATAATATTAGCACACATATGCAAAAAATCTCCCCCTTTGTCATTGATGGAAAACATCCTAGTTCTTCTCCCCATTTTTACATTAATGATAAACTACTTACTTGAGCACAACCTATTCAAATTTTTTCAACATATTAAGACCCTTTCTTGGTTTGAAACATCACTCAAATTCATCGTGTAAGCACACAAGCTTGTTTTACCTTCCTTGACTCTACTTTGGCCTTATAACATCATTTGAGCACTGCAGATCCCTCTAAACATATACATATTCACATGCCAACAATCATTCTTATCACAAAAAAACATCATTCCTACCTCCTTCATCTATCTCATGTTGGAAATTCTAGGCACCAAGAGGAGGGGTGAATCAGTGCTTACTCAAAATTTTAGATACATTTAAATTTTCTTTACTTTGTTATGATAAGAAAACAACATCATTCAAAAGAAATCAAAGGAGAATACATAAAGAGGCAAGATTTAATGTGGGAAACCTTTCAAGGGAGAGAAACCCACTGAAACCAAAGAACTAACTTAGAAAAAATTCCTATAAATGTTACAATGATTTCACCATTGAGCATCCACTCAACTTGAAGCATCAACTCCAATACTTTAGTCAAGCTGCCACTTGACCTTTAGTAAGCTTCTACTTGCATGGAAGCTTTAACTCACAACACTTCAATCAGGCTTATACTTGATCTTATGTAAGATGCCACTTATAAGGAAGCTTCAACTCCCTATGTGCTAAGCATCCACTTAGTATTCCACATGGTTTTGATCACTCTTAATTGATTGTCTCGCATAATAGGCTGTGACCATTAAATCAGCTCTTGTATCATCTCATTTTAGTCTCCTAATTAAATTTTCTTCTCATCACCTAATCAATTGCAATACTCTGCCATACAAATATTCTTTCACACACATCTTCTTGTCATGATCCACACCTTGAATCACCCTCTCAAGCATCCACATCACACGTGTTCAAGATGCTACAACATTGCAGTTATAAAGGAATTTCTTTCTCACCTTGATCAACCTATTTATCATATCCATAACTTCCTTCAAAAGATTAGACATCAACCATTAATTCTCATATTACATATAGCTTCACTCAACTAGCTCTTACATAAACTCTTCCTTCGTCAACAACTCTCCATTTCTTCAATAACTACCTTCAAGCCCAAGGATGAGTTTATATCATAAGAAAGACATCCTAAAAATACTCTTACACTTCATCTTATATTAAACTTTCACCTACTCACAAAATGAACCATACAAAGGGAGTGGAAGGTCACTTCATACTAAAATGTCATCATATAATGATTATCTCTGTTATACGGATCAATCACTTATACTACCTTTTTCAGTGCTTTGTCAAGATTCTGTGACATGAATAATGACTAGGAATGACTTCTAAACTTTCTGAAACCTATTGAAAAAATTTCATTTGACCCTGCATACCTGTGTTATAATGGTGAATATAGTATTTTCCTCTCCTTTGGCGAGAAAACTTGTCATATAACTCATGAAGGAATCAGTTGCCAAGTGTCACCCATATGCACATGCATTTCATAACCTTCCTTTTCCTTTAACCTTCTTTATGTCTCACCATTCAACCTTCAAGGCATCACTTGGACTTCCATGCACACAACTTTGTAGTCTTGAAATTGTATGTCTTAGATGTATTATGACTTGAAGTCTTACATCACACTTAAATGATATGCATTTGCAAGAGCTCCACACCTTCACAATAAGGTTGAAGATCCTTTGATCAAGGCATGAAGGTATCATTTCAACTAGCCTTCACATTTAGTTCAACACAGTCATGAAGAACTTGACATTTGGTCATGGATGGGCTTGATTAGATACAAGGAATGAAGTTTGAGAACGTTTCAAAGCTTAGGGAGTAAAGAGAATGATCTCTAAACCACCTTCAAATAAATAGGAGTGAAAATATAACTTCAACCTATTCATGAGACACATATTCAAACAGATTACACGCTGATTTTCTTGAACAAGGAGAAATCTTGAAAGGTTTAGCAAACTCTATCACTTATCTAGTTACCCAAGGCTTTAAGAGCACATTTCAAAGACTATATGGATGTTGTGTAACTCTACAAGTCCATATATTGTTTCATTTCATAACAAATAGTTCGAATTTGCATGCTTTCCAAAACACACTCAGCCAAGGGTATAAGAACTAAGAACCAGTCTTGTTTTTGTTTTCATTTTGAATATAAGGCTTATCTTTCATTGTAAACCATTGTAAACACAATTCACCAAGTAGGCATACTCCGTGATCAACCACTCTTCTGAAGGATTAAATGAGAAATGCCAAGTTTACATGCTCAAAAACTTAGTCCTTCTTGACTGTCTTGAGATGACAATTTTAGTCCTTTTGGATCACTCAAGCTTATGCATGCAAGCACTTCATAAAACCAAACCAAACACAATATTAACTCATATGGGACACCTTCATTCTAGCCAAGAATACAAATAATCACTACATTATGCAATTCATCATATATTCCATTGTACCTTCATGAATGGTTTCCCTTCATAGCATTCTCAAGCGGTAGGATTGAAAAATGCACCTATATCATCACATTTATCCAAATGACCAACCCATATGACTTCATGAACATCAAGAGCACATCACAAGGTTTTGGAACACTTTACCTTTCATTGTAACTCCATCATTTGAGCTATGTATGCTGAAATCTCTACAAAACACCTATTTTCTTATGGGGCCCACCATGTGTCATAAGTTACAACCACCATGAACATGACCTATGATGAGTTATATACACACTCAAATAATTTACAATGAAAAACAATTCCATTTGGAGGCATAACTAAACACTTTTGTCCATACCACTTTCAATTGGGGTTTAAGAGGGTTTTAGACAATGCAAAAAAATGTTTAGAACTTACTTGTCTTTCATCCTTTTGACTTCAGAATTTTTGAAAAATATATTTTTCTCTATGTTATTAAAAATTGTCTCTTATGATTTTTCTGAAGAATGCTTGTTAATTCAGATAAAATGCTAAGAAGTTAGGGTACTATTTTAGCATACCTTGTTTATCCTGGTTTTGACAAAATTGTTATTTCTTGCACAAAACTCATCCCATGGTCCTAAAATTTGCTCTATAACTTCATGACTACCTCTTCCATGATCTAAAATGGATAATTTTTCATAAATGTGCATGTAACTTCTTGACCAATCTCATTTGTGCATGCTAGACTTACTTGTCTTGAAGGGCGGTCATACCAATGACCCTAAATATGCCTCTAAGTTTTGATTTATGACCTATAGCTTCATATGAGGACTCTTGACAATGTCCATACACACTTCTCATGCTTGAATTTACTTGATATGGCCTACATTTATTCAAACCCTCATTCTAGGTCCTTGGAATAGGCCTAAATGAGCTAGTTTACAATGTAACTCATCATGTCTGTCATGTTCTTCACTATGTAGTCCCTTAAACATGTCCTATCATGTGTTTCATACCTTTACCATGCTTGTTTAGGCCACTTTGCTAACTAGGACTAGGGATTAGTCCCGTTGAACTGAGCTAGTCTCACCAATTCCACTCATGTACATGTGTATCCATCATTCTGACCATATTTCCTCTCTCTCGTGCCTATAAATACCAACAATTAGTCATTTTCCTCATTTCCCCCTCATTTCCCCCACATTGCTCCATTTCTCTTGGAACTCTGGATTTTTTTTCACAAATTCCTCCACCCTCATTTTTAATTTCCATTCATTCACACATGTTCCCATGATCATGGAGAGATAAGTTTTAAAAAAATCACAATTTTTGAAGGCTCTGAGCACATTTTTCACCTGATTGACTTCGTAGTCGATGAAGAGAAAATATTCATAACTTGAAAACCGGTGTATGAATTGACGTGGAGTGTTTTAAATTATTTTGCATTTACAATCTCCTTGAAGACCCAAGTGAAAGCAATCACATTCACGACCCAATTTTTTTACGGTGAGGAAACCCTGAATTCACGCCCTCATTTTTGTAAAATTTTATTTCCCATTATTCCAGTGATCAGTTTGAGCTAAAAAATTGTATGTGAGATAAAGAGAAAAAACCCATCACAAAAAATTTGGCTCCATTAAAATCTCAGGCCAGGAAAGCCACTTTCTAAAAATAGTATGTCTCTACATAAGAACTTACTATAAATAGTAAGTTATCACAGTGGACAAATTCTTCAAAGACAATGTGTACAAAGAACGTCCAGAGAAACAAACAAGGTGATTGAAGTTGAAAAGGGTGAAAAATGACATTTTCTAAAAATAGTAAATCCTCATTTTGAGTGTTGGAAGTTGCAGTTGGTTCTATCTTCAGTCATCTCTCTACTTTGAAACATCTTCCCAGGGGTGTGCAACAATGGAAAAAGTTCAAACAAGGCAATTCATCCTCTACAGGGATCCCAAGGAATCACTTCTATCACAGTGGAAAATGAGAGGCATCATGCATATGAATGAAAATTCAAAAAGGTTCAAGAGACACAAAGATCATCATTATGAATCTTCAACTAGGTTGAAGGCATCTACTCTCCCCCGATGAGCAAATTAAGTGAGCTTGATGAATTGTCTGAAGTGAGCCAAATTAGTTGAACTAGGTGAGCTAGGTGAGAAAGTTATGTTGAATTCCTCAAGAAAATAAATATCCATCAAGTAAGAGTAATTCATCATAGAAAATTCAAATACTTGAGCATGTGTCCCCGAAGTTTAGAGCTTCCTCGTGGTAATGAAGAACAAATTCCAAAACAATATCTTGAGAATTCTCCAATGGAAGACATCATGTCAACACCTGATGAAACATTCCCATGGATCCTCAAAATGATCAACACTAAGCCAATGAAAACTCAATAGGTTACCGTGCCAAGTCTCGAGGAAATATTAGAGATGTGAAAGCTCAAATGACATCCCACTTCTTCAATGGAGCCTTAGGAAACCAATGTGTGGAAGTTTCTAGACCTAAGTTTGATAAGAATTTTAAGGAAATGGTTCCGTCAAACTATGAATTGGCCTGTGTTTCACTAGGCCAAGCTTCACACGAGGGTGATTCCCATGTATTTAAGGAATCCTCCTCATGTATCCTCACTCAGAATGAATAGTATAAGAAAACAATGTGACAATTAGAGAAACAAGTTAAAGCTCTCAATGCCTACATTCAACCCTTCTTAGAACCTAAATCAACATCTTCCCTTCTGATTAAATACATTCCTCCAATCAGTAGTGTTGACCCTAAAGTGGCTATGAAAGCATGAGGATACATGATGTGGGGGAAGACCATGAGAAGTGGATCGATAAAATCATCGAGGAGGGTAAGGAATTATGTCCAAACATCGTTTCTCTCATCAAGTATGCTCTTGCAACATAATTTTAAGTGAACAAGGAAAAGGAAGAGTTTGCAAAAGAGGTTATTCATTTGGATGAGGCACTCTAATTGGTGTCTGAGATGAGTTCCTTTGAATCTCATGACTTTGTGAGTAAGAAATTATTTGCATCAACTACCAAAGACTTGTCTCAAGTTTGGATCCACATCATGGATGTGAGATATGAAATGCTCAAGAATGCCATACCTGAATTGGACTCCCGTGGTTAATTTTTTTTTGAAATATTGAATGAGGTCTACCATTGTGCTAAAATATTTGGGCTCCCTCTGCTCACTGAGGACTCATCATCAGAAGAGCTCATCATTGCATTCCAAGAGCTGGTGTTACACACACGAGGCTTGGTGGTTTGATTTAAAAAAAACCAAACATTATATTAATACATTATCTCAAAGAAACTTTGAAACAACCTTTATGCTAACACATGACTTATGATTGGAAACATAAAATTTTATTTTTTAAAAAAATTCAAGAAGAACCTTCAAATACCTTATTTAGACACAACATGCACAAGGACATAATGAGAGAAATAGAGCAAACATACCTTTGACTCCATACACATTTGCAGCATGAGAAGTATTTTAATAACACCTAATGATGGTGACTCTACTTCAAGAACACACCAATGCTTCTTTCAAGTAGTATATGCCTTCTAGAAGCCTAGAGAAGGCACTCTATGCTTGTTAGATCACCTCAAAACAGTAGAAAGTCATCAAAGGAACTTGATGACTCATTATTTTATCTATTTGTTCTTGAACCCTTCTCAATATTTGTAGATGAAATTTTAGATGTCATGGTGTCATATCTCCTTCCTTTCTTCTTCTAATTGGATTCCCGATAAGCATACATGATGCATCTCATATATTTTTTCTACCACAGCTAGAGGTAATATTTCTTCTTGGATTTCATTAGGCTTGTCTACTTTCTTCTTTGCTTGATCATCATCTTTTACTAATTTTCTTGAACTTTCCTCTCTTATGATTGTCATTGATTGATTTGTCTCTTCAAACCCTTCCCATAATATTTTATTTTCATCATTTGTCTCTTCAGGCCTAGAGTTGACTTCTTTAACTTTTTATATGTACTTAATATTCTTCTTTCCAGTGTCTCTTTCAACCATGGCTGACTTGGTCTCATTATTATAATTTTCCTTCATCTTGAATGCCTTTTTCCTTGCTTCTTGATTGCATTAAGCCTTCTGATATATCTAGGATATTCATAACAATGTTTTGCAAAATTTCTTCATCTATGACAATTGAAGCACACCACACAGTTCTTTCCTCTAAGACCTTCATATCTCCAATTTTGACTATATGATTTATAGAGACAACACTTGGCATTATGAACCTTCTCTTGATAGTTTAAGCATAATATATTTATAGATCTCTCATCTATGCTATCTCTCCATGTTTGGTTGTCTATGACATGCTTCGTAAACTCCTTTGATCTATGTCTAAAATTGTGACAAGAAAAGTAATAAACATTAAATTTTTTCTCGTAACTTGATGTATTTGGTTTCCTGACTAAGTTTACTCTTATTGATATTGTTTTCTCGATCTCCTTCATGCCTGTTTGTATGCTTGGACCAGCCTTTTTAGCCTCACATTTCTTCATAGGTTCTCCTTTGAATCCTAGTCCTGTCTTGTCTCTTGTTGCTTTCTGACTATCCAAAATTCCATCCAGAACCTTAGAGCTCTTTTCAAGCTTTCCATACATCTTAAGTCTATTGTTTTCATCCTATAACTTAGCCTTCAAGGTTCTCAACTCTTCTTCATGTCTAAGGAAAGCATATTATTTTTCCTTCAGTGCTTTTGCCACATTTTCAACTATAGATTCCATCTCTTTGAGGGCTTGGCCATGATAAGCTTCCATAAGTTTCATTTCCTTCTTCAATCCATCAATCAGGGATTCAACAACCTCATACGTCCTTTTTATAACTACTTCAGCTAGGTTACTGTTATCCAAAATTCACCCCCAGGGTAATTTTGATAACATGCATTAAATACTCAAGTCCCAGGCAGATAAATTGATTCAAGGCAAAAAATCATGTTTCTAGGGTCCCCTTAGATTTTTTCTAACTCTCCTATCCAGGTTGAAAAGAGCAAGTTCTAAGAGAAGGTGAAAAAGTTGCAAAAACAAGCTTGGGCCAGGAAAAATCATGAAAATTGGCTAAGTCCCAGTCCTCGCAAGCAGTCGGGACATGAGGGACGTCTGGGCGCGAATCGGCCGAAAGGCCGCCAGGCAGTCTGCAGGGCAAAGGAACATCCGGGCCGTCAGGACGCGTGGGACGTGGAATGCCGGTTCAGCTGAAAAGGAGAAAATCGACTAACAGTCTGGGACATCTGGGCCACGAGGACGCGAAAAGGCGAAGCGACTGAGAGCAAAGGAAGCCCATTTCAGGCGGTTTGGAAGAATTTGTCCCAGACAGTCTGGGACAGTTGGAACAAATGGACGCGAAGGACACAAACCGACCGGTTTGGCTAAAACGGGGAACTTCAGCACTGGGATAGTTGGGACAAAGGGACGCATGGGATGCGGATAGCTAAAGGAGCCGAAAGCCAATCAAGCAACGCCACGTGTCATCGGCCGAATGAGGGACAAGGAAGCCCATTTCGGGTGGATCGGGAGTTTTTGTCCCAAACAGTTTGGGACATCCGGGACAGAGGGACGCGAAGGGCGCGAAAAGCCGGTAGACCCGCGGACCAATCAAATCACGACACATGTCACAAGGGAGAAAGTCCAAAAGTCAAAGGGCGAGGTTTCAAGCACTGACCCGAGCCAATAAAAAGAGGACACGTGTCCAATGAAGCAGGGAAGGAGAGAGAATTACGCATCCAATCAGCACTTGACACGTGTCATCCAGGTGGCAGAGCGTGGGAAAGATTTTCAAAACACGTTTGCACCTATTTTGTGCCCTAAATCTTCAGATCGTCGTATCTTTCGATCCAGAGCTCGGATTTGCATGTTATTTATATCAATGGAAAGCTGTTGGAATTCTCTACATGATTCTGGGATCAATCTTGCATTTTGGTGTAGTCTGGAGAGAGAAAATTGAGAAAAAGTCCCTAACACATGGTAATGCCAGAAGTGATGCTCCAACAACCAGCTTTAATGCAACAGACAGTTTGCCGCTTCTGTTAGACAGCTTGCCATTTTGCCAGGATTCACCGCTTCTGCCATAATGAGATGATTTAAAATACGACCTAGAAGTGGTTGGGGTAGATTCTTAATTTCCTCTCTTTTCCCTCTCTCATTCTTCCTATATATTGTAAAGAGGAGCTTCTTTCAAAAGGTGGAACATTTTCTGTTTTGCTCCTCCCTTTTTCTCCTATCAGGAGAATTTGTGGAGTTCGAACCTCTCATTTGAACTGTAATAGGACTCTGCCTCTTGGCATTCTATAGTGTATTGTATCAATCTTTGGAGCAAGTAATACATGTCTGTGGATGATTCTCACCCCTCTCTGTGTTCATTTTGCATCCTCCTGGTCTTTCACTGCAAGTTATGTTATCTGTGCATGATCTTATATCACATTTGAATGGTCTGTGTTTGCTGGCAAGATAGGTGTTCTTCATTCCTTGGTGCATCACCATCTTCAGTTAGTTTCAATTTTTGCATTTCTATCCCTACCCCCTGGTCATTTAGAGTAGGATTAGGATCTGAACCTCTGTAGTTTTGCAAAATATAGATCTAAATCAGAGGAGTTTGAGGAACCAGCCTCTAATCTGGAGATTCCTCTCTCAGTTTCACAAGTCCCCACACTTGGAGAGAGGTTTCCATGTTGTGCAATCACACTGGATGCTAGAGTGATCACCCTAGAAGCCTGATCTGCATCTAGGGGTGCTGTGAGTCTGCAACAACAGTTTTGGCACGCCCGGTGGGACTTAGAGGTCTTCCACTTCATCTTTTGCAGGTTGGTGTGTTCTTGTGAAGATTTCAGCCTTTGGAGGCACTTGCAAACACATCTGGTGACTCCATCTGATCAGTAACCCATTTCTGAAGTTGCAGACCTATTTTTCATCCATTCCTATCCATCCTTCTTTCCATCCCTTTCATTCTTTTCCATTCCATGAAGTTGTGCAATCATGACTTCTTTTCCATCATGGAACTCACATTTACAACAACATTATATTCCACCTCCAACACGCATTACAACTCTTTCAAATTAGCATTTTGAACAAATTCAAAATCAGCATGCATACCCATATGAGCAGCAATGCCAAAATCAGTTTGGCTATGGAGCTTTCCAAGAGCAAGAGTATGCATATAATGAAGACAATCAGATGCAAGGTGCTAGTCTGTTGGATAAAATCCAAAAGATGGAGGTAAATATGGTGTAGTCTAGAGCAACAGCTCAAATGAGAGCTTTCAGAATTGGTCGCAGGACTCCTTGTCCATGGGGAGGCCCTTTTCCAAGACACTTCAGCCCTCAGGAGAAGCTGGACTTCATGATGAAGATGCTGCCCTAACTTGCACAATGGAAAGCAAAAATAGAGGCCTATGCACTTGTTGTTGAACAACCTTGTCAATGGGTAAGTTCTACACCATCATCTGGCTTTTCTCTTCCCATTACTCAAGCAGCACCATCTCATTTGGAATTGCAAGTTCTAAACTCCCCATCTACTGTCCCAAGTGTTGAACCCATGTCTCCACCTCTCAGTCTTCCACCACACCTCGATTCTTCTTTCCTTTTTCCTTCCAAACAGTCATCCCCTTCACAAGAGCTAAAAGAAATACCCCCTTCCCCAAAGAAACAAGAGGTTTCACCTCCTCTACCACCACAAGAAATTGCCAAGCCATTTGAGTTACAATCCACTTCTCCTCTCGCATTCCCAAATCCATGTTGGGAGGATGAAAATCAGAATGCCAGTCAAGAAAAACAACAACAAAAGGAGAAACCAAACAAAGATGAAGAAATTCAGAGTCTGAAGAGTTGGGCTCTTAAGTTTGGGATGACGAAGATCCCCTTGATGGTTAAACCTATAGAAGAGGCTAAGGTTGAAAAAATGGTGGTTAGGACTGATTTTGTTGCAGCAGAAGAAGAAGATCTTGCAGTCCCAACTTGTCTTCTAGAACAACAGATTGAAGAGTTTGACTTGACAAACTTCATGCTGGAGGAAGAGTTCAATCAAGAGAAAGATTGTCTTCAAACTTTTGAGGAAGGAGAAGCTGCTCCAGATCCAAAAGAAGAGGAGCACATTCTAGTTGTGGAGGAGAAAAGTGCAGATCCAAGGGCTTTGAGCACAAAGCAGGCTACAGGAGAACCTTCAGTTCTTCTTTTGACTTCATCTCTCTCAAGTTCTAGTACTGAAGAGGAGTTTGATCTCTCAAGCCCAATGTGGAAGGGAGAAAGAAACCATGGTGGTCAAGTCACAGATCAAGAAAACACCATGGGAGAGATTGAGCATTTGAGCAGGACAGCCATGAGGTAGTTTATCTGTCAGATTTGGAGGACTGTTTTGATGGAGAAGAACCGATTGAGTTTCTACCATTATCTCTTTCATCATCCAGACTCCAAACACTTGAGTCTGCTGTCATGAAGGAGAACATTCATTTGCAACATCCTGTATCCTATAACAGATCTTTGGAACCAAGATTGGAAGATTTAAATCTTCCATGTTCTTCATTGGAGGAAGAGAAAGGACAGAGGAATTTCACCATTTCTTCCACACCATCCATTCAGGGTCTACAAGAAGACTCCATTTTTGGAGTTGAAAATAAGAGCTATGGGCATATCAAACGGATCAGACCTTACCCAATCAGGTATTTAGCTTCATTAGAACCAAAGGAGAAGCCACAACCAGTCATGCTTGCTTCTGAGCATGAGGGTGAGCTACAAAGTGCCAAGGATCAGCTGTCATACCTCTTTAATCCAAATGCAGAGCAACTAAAAGAGGTATTGAATTTTCCTTCAGCTGATACCTTGATGATTTGGGTGGAAGACCAGCTTCTTGTTGATTTTCCACTCATCCTAATAGCCATGATCAGCTCCAAATCAATTGCATGGCTGCCACTTTTGAGAAAGGGAAGCTATTTCTCACAACCAATTGCAGGGTTTGTTTAGCTTGCCCTTTGCTTTCAATTAGAATAGAGTAGATAGGTTTGCTTTCAGTAGAAGAAGTTCTTATACACACTCTGCATGTTCCATTTGGAGCATGTATGATTTTCAGTTTTGTACATAGTTTTTGTGGTGCTGGTTTTGCTCTTGCACAGTTCATTCTAGTGGCATTTTGGTGAGAATGACTCTAAGTTCAATGGCTTCAAGTGGCTCAGAGGGAGGTTTTCAAAGTTCAGATCAGTTTGCAGGCTACAACTCATGACTCCATGCCCAATGGATTGCTTCAGGCTACTGATCATTCATCTAGCAGGCAGATAACCCCGCTGAGTCACCAAATTGTTATCCAAAATTCACCCCCAGGGTAATTTTGATAACATGCATTAAATACTCAAGTCCCAGGCAGATAAATTGATTCAAGGCAAAAAATCATGTTTCTAGGGTCCCCTCGGATTTTTTCTAACTCTCCTGTGCAGGTTGAAAAGAGCAAGTTCTGAGAGAAGGTGAAAAAGTTGCAAAAATAAGCTTGGGTCAGGAAAAATCATGAAAATTAGCTAAGTCCTAGTCCTCGCAAGCAGTCGGGACATGAGGGACGTCTGGGCACGAATCAGCTGAAAGGCTGCCAGGCAGTCTGCAGGGCAAAGGAACATCCGGGCTGTCGGGACGCATGGGACGCGGAAAGCTGGTTCGGCGGAAAAGGAGAAAATCGACTAACAGTCTGGGACATCTGGGCCACGAGGACGCGAGAAGGCGAAGCAGCTGAGAGAAAAGGAAGCCCATTTCGGGTGGTTTGGAAGAATTTGTCCTAGACAGTTGGAACAAATGGACGCAAAGGACGCGAACCGGCCGGTTCGGTCGAAACGGGGAACTTCAGCACTGGGATAGTTGGGACAAAGGGACGCGTGGGATGCGGATAGCCGAAGGAGTCGAAAGCCAATCAAGCAACGCCATGTGTCATCGGCCAAATGAGGGATAAGGAAGCCCATTTTGGGTGGATCAGGAGTTTTTTTCCCAAACAGTTTGGGACATCCAGGACAGAGGGACGCGAAGGGCGCGAAAAGCCGGCAGACCCGCGGACCAATCAAATCACGACACATGTCACAAGGGAGAAAGTCCAAAAGTCAAAGGGCGAGGTTTCAAGCACTGAACCGAGCTAATAAAAAGAGGACACATGTCCAATGAAGTAGGGAAGGAGAGAGAATTACGCATCCAATCAGCGCTTGACACGTGTCATCCAGGTGGCAGAGCGCGGGAAAGATTTTCAAAACACGTTTTCACCTGTTTTGTGCCCTAAATCTTCAGATCGTCGTATCTTTCGATCCAGAGCTCGGGTTTGCACGTTCTTTATATCAACGGAAAGCTATTGGAATTCTCTACATGATTCTAGGATCAATCTTGCATTTTGGTGCATTTTTGAGAGATAAAATTGAGAAAATGTCCCTGACGTGTGGTAATGCCAGAAGTGACGCTCCAACAACCAGCTTTAATGCAGCAGACAGTTCGCCGCTTCTGTTAGACAGCCCACCGATTTGCCAGGATTCACCACTTCTGCCATAATGAGATGATTTAAAATACGACCTAGAAGTGGTTGGGGCAGATTCTGAATTTCCTCTCTTTTCCCTCTCTCATTCTTCCTATATATTGTAAAGAGGAGCTTCTTTCAAAAGGTGGAACATTTTCTGTTTTGCTCCTCCCTTTTTCTCCTATCAGGTGAATTTGTGGAGTTCGAGCCTCTCATTTGAACTGTAATACAACTTTTCCTCTTGGCATTCTGTAGTGTATTGTATCAATCTTTGGAGCAAGTAATACATGTCTGTGGATGATTCTCACCCCTCTCTGTGTTCATTTTACATCCTCCTGGTCTTTCACTGCAAGTTATGTTATCTGTGCATGATCTTATATCACATTTGAATGGTCTGTGTTTACTGGCAAGATAGGTGTTCTTCATTCCTCGGTGCATCACCATCTTCAGTTAGTTTCAATTTTTGCATTTCTATCCCTACCCCCTGGCAATTTAGAGTAGGATTAGGATCTGAACCTCTGTAGTTTTACAAAATATAGATCTAAATCAGAGGAGTTTGAGGAACTAGCCTCTAATCTGGAGATTCCTCTCTCAGTTTCACAAGTCCCCACACTTGGAGAGAGGTTTCCATGTTGTGCAATCATACTGGATGCTAGAGTGATCACCCTAGAAGCCTGATCTGCATCCAGGGGTGTTGTGAGTCTGCAACAACAGTTACCCATGCTTGTGCCTCAAGGAAATTCTCAAGGATATTAAACTTGTTGAAAGAGGACCAGGTTCTGATACTAATTATTAGAAATTCTAGGCACTGAGAGGGGGGTGAATCAATGCTTATTAAAATTGTTAGAGACTATTCAATTTTCTTTAATTTGTTATGATAAGGAAACAACATCATTCACAATAAATCAAAGGAGAATACATAAAGAGACAAGATTCAATATGGGAAATCCTTTAAGGGAGAAAAAACCATTGAAGCAAAAGAACTAACTTGGACAAAATGTCCTATAAATGTTACAATGATTGCGCTGTTGAGTATCTAATCAAATTGAAGCATCAACTCGAATACTTTAGTCAAGCTGTCACTTGACCTTTAGCAAGCTTCTACTTGCATGAAAGATTCAACTACCAACACTTCAATCAGGATTCTACTAAATCTTCTATAAGCTCCCACTTACAAAGAAGATTCAAATCCCTATGTACTAAGAATCCACTTAGTTCTCCACATGGTTTTGATCAATCTTAATTGGTTGTCTCACATAACAAGTTGTGACCACTAAATCAGCTCTTGTGTCATCTCATTTCACTCTACTAATTAATTTTTCTTCTCATCACCTAATCAGCTGCAATACACTATTATACAGAGCTTATTTCACACACATCTTCTTGTCACGCTTCACACCTTGAATCACCCTCTCAAGCATCCACTTCATATGTGTTCAAGGTGCTGCAACATTATAGTAATAAATGCATTTCTTGCTCACCTTGATCAACCTATTTTTCATATCCTTAACTTCATTCAAAATACTAGAAATCAACCATTCATTCTCATACTACATATATCTTCACTCAACTATATTTTAAATAAACTTTTCCTTCATCAACAACTCTCCATTTCTTCAACAAATACCTTCTAGCCCAAGGAGGAGTTTATATCATAAGAAATAAATCTTAAAATGAATCTTACACTAAAAGGAATGATAACCAGATTGTGCTAAGGCAAGAACACAGATGCTAATCAAACATCACTATCAATAAGATGAAGTAATTCTCCAAAATAACTTTACATAAACCTTTGCAAACAAATGAGTAGTAATATCATATATTATTATGGAACTCAATGAAATACAAAGAGAATGGGCCTTGCTTATATAAGCAAGGAATAATAATCTAAGAACCAGTCAAGGTCGTAGATCAAGCCATAAATCATGGAAAGAACTAGTCATCAAAGAACTAGTCAAGTCCATAGATTTATGAGAGAACTAGACATCAAGGATCTAGTTAATACCATAGATCTAGGAAAGAACTAGTCAATACCATAGATCAAGGAAAGAAATATACCTAACAACTAGATAATATCTCCTAATATCTAAATAAATAAAAAGAAATATCCACACACATAAGTGGGTGAGGATAAATACAATAATGTACCTAGGTGAACATGAGCTAAGGTAAATACCTACTCTAACAACCCCCCTCAAGTGAAGCTAGGGGCCAAAATAGAAGTGGCATGTCCACAGTATGAGTCCTGGAAACTAGGCCTGATGAGGTACTCATGTATACTATATCCATGAAGAAATCTTGAACCAAAAGAAGGAAAGAATCCTGCTAGAAGGAAAGAGAAAGAAGGAGAAGAAGAAGGAAGATGTTCTCATGAACACCCCCCAAGAACAACTTCCGAAACCCCAAGCATTCCACGCAACTCAAGGTAGCGAGGTGATGCAAAAGGATTTGTAAAGATGTCTGCAACCTACAACTGAGTCAGAATGTACTCCAAGCAAAGAACTCCATCCTGAATGTGCTGACGAATGAAGTGTATGTGTATCTCAATATGCTTGGTCCACTGGTGCTCAAATGAGTTGCGAGAAATGTGAATTGCACTTTGGTTATCACACCAAAGTATAGTCGGTGAATCCTATGGGAATCCGAACTCTGTCAATAACTGGTAAAGCCAAAGAATCTGCTGACTCGCTGTAACTGCTGCCTTGTACTCTACCTCTAAAGATGAAAGTGCAATAGCCTGTTGCTTTTTGCATGCCCAAGAAATTGGAGAAGAACCAAGATAAAAAAGATAGCCAGAAGTGGAATGCCTATCATCAATAGAACCTTCCCAATCTGAATCTGTATACCCATCCAACTGAGTAGAGCCCCTAGTGTAGTGTAAGCCAAAGTGGGAAGTGCCATGCAAATAACGCAAAATCCTTTTAGTAGCCTGCCAACAACCACTATGAGGAGAATGTGCAAATTGAGATACAAGCCCTACTACAAATGAAATATCAAGGTGAGTATGGGTCAAGTACTTGAGACTCCCACCCAACTGCCTATACAATGTAGGATCACAAAGTGTGGTACATGTGGATGTAAGAGTAACTCCAGACTAAAAAGGAGATGGACTTGGCTTGCAATCAACCATATCAAAATGCCTAAGAAGATCATGGGTGTACTTTTGCTGACTCAAATGAATCCTTGAATCTGTCTGAGAAACTTGTAAACCAAGAAAATAATGCAAAATCCCAAGATCTGTCATGTCAAACTGTGTAGAAAGAGCCCTCTGAATACTCTGAATGTGGGAAGAAGAGCTGCCAGTAAGTAATAGATCATCAACATACAAGACAAGTATCACAATATCCTCACCAACATGCTAGAGATACACTATATGATCAGAGTGAAAATGGAAAAAACCATTAGATAGAAGAAAAGAATCCATCTTCTCATACTAAGCTTGAGGGGCTTGTTTAAGACCGTAGAGAGACCTTCGGAGCTGACAAACAAGAGAAGAATCCTGAAAAAATCTAGCCGGCTGCTCCATATATATTTCCTCTTGTAGATCCCCATGTAAGAAGGCACTCTTCATGTCCATTTGGTATACGGGCTACCCCTGTGATGTAGCAATAGCAAGTATAAGGCGTACAGAATCCATCTTTGCAATGGGTGTAAAAGTCTCAGAGTAATCAATACCTTCAACTTGTGAAAAACCCTTTGCAACAAGATGAGCCTTATACTTGTCCATGTACCCATCAGCTACGTATTTGGTTTGGTATACCGACTTACACCTAACCATATTTCTTCCTTTATGAAGAGATACCAAATCCCAAGTATGATTCTTCATCAAAAAAGAATACTCAACTGTCATCACATCATCCCACTCCTGTATCCTATGAGCCTTTGACAAAGACTGTGTATCCTCAAAAAATGCCTGACACAAAAGTCTAGAACTTGTATAATGTGCGTGATGATGCCTAGTGGGTGGAAGGTCCTCTATGAAAGGTGTTGCCTCATAAAATGTAGTATGAGCCCACTTAGGCTAGTGAAAACATCAGTGGGAATAGGGTCCTCAATGACATCTATAACCTCCTCATCAATATCCTGAAAGAAAGGATCCTCAAGATGAGATAAAGAAGAAGAAGGAATGGAAGAAGATGAAGAATCATGAGGAGTGAAATTCTCATCAAACCCGAACATGTGTTCGAAAAATAACATCATGTGTATCAGGATCTAAAAGATGATAAGATTTCATGTCCTCATAATACCCTACACAGATCAAGGGTTTACTCTTCTTATCCAAAGCTTTCCTTTTCTTATTTGGCACAAAGGCCTAAGCATGGCTCCCAAAGAATCGAAAAAAAGAGACATCTGGCTTAGTGTTGGACCAAGCTTCCTCTGGAGTCAAATGCTCAAGTGCTCTATGTGGTGTGTGATTCTGAATATAGTTAGCACAATTAATTGCTTCTACCTAATAGATAGGAGGTATATCTCTAGAATGCATCATACAGTTAGCCATTTCCTTCAAATTTCTATTCTTCATTTCTGCTAAGCCATTATGTTGTAGAGTATGAGGAACAAAATGCTGGTGAATATTACCTTGAGTTGCCAAAAAGTAAGAAAACTCATTACTGAAGTACTCCCCCCATTATCAGTACGAAGGTTCTTTATGCTACTAGAAGATTGTTTCTCGACCAAAGTTTTGAAGACTTTAAAGTGTGAAAAAACATCACTTTTGTACTTGAGAAAATAAACCCAAGTACGCCTCGAGAAATTATCAATAAATGTAAGTGCTTACTTAGCTCCATTGAAAGATGGGGTAGGAAAAACCATCAAGTCACTATGCACAAGCTCAAGTGGTGAAGAAGATCTCTTAGATAAATTCTTAAGAAAAGAATCTTGGTGTTGTTTCCCTAAAGCACAACCATGAAAAACTCCCTCAAGACAAGAAATTCTAGGAAGACCATTTACCATACCATGACTACTCAACTCCTTCAAATATTTGTAATTGAGATGTCCAAATCTTTCATGCCAAAGCTTACTCTCTGAATCTGCATGAGAAACCAATCCTATCCCTATAGAAGAAGTTTCATCAAAACTGTCAAAGTGATATAGTCTAGAACTATGATCAACAATACCTTGAGCAACTAGTGAATGAGGCTCTAAAAAAGTTCGTACTTCTGCTCCATGTAGTGTAAAAGTCACTATTTTTCCTTGACCAGAATGACGAATTTGATATACAAAAAGAAAATTTGTAGTGATGTTAGGAACATAGAGTGCATCTTGGATATTTCCACCATCAAGCTGTATATCACCTTTTCCCTCAACAAAAAGAAAGGAAGAATCTCCAACCTCAATTTTGGAAGTAGAAATCAAACCTAGAGAAATAAAAGACTCCTTGGAAGAAGTCATGTGATGAGAAGCACCAGAATCTATAACTCAATTGCCTGCAAGTGGTGACTGAGATCTTCCAACAATATTAAGTGCTTTTCCATGCTGATTAGAAGGAGGTGGTGTCGAGATAGAAATTTTGTTCTTCATGATTGCATCCTCTAAGGCTTGCATTCATTTATAACACCTATGTTCTTCATGATTACTACCCCCACAAAAAGAGCATGAACGACTAGACTTATTCTTGGATTTAGAAGACTCTTTGGGTTTCAAATTGTTTTCTTTGGGTTTAGGAGCATTTTGAGATGGAGAAGGTGTGGATTTGGTTTTGCTGTTTAGTTTTCCCTTTCCCTTAGGATTAGATGCAACTAATGCCTTTTGAGAAGTGGAATACTCAAGGTGAGACAATTTAGATTCTTCCCTAGTAAGTCTTTCACAAAATGTTTCTAAGTTAGGAATTTTGAATGTGTCACCTAAGGCATCCATGCTAGAGAAAAAGGTAGAAGAAATAATTTGGAATGGTCCTCTCAACTTGGATAGAATCAAGTAAACACACTCTACATCTTTCTTATCTCTTCCACTCCCCTTCAATTGTGTTAACAAATGCTTGAACTTGGTAAGATAGTCTATAATTGTTGGAAAATATTTAGGATTAAAAGAGGTGATCTCAATGTCAAGTTGCATGGCTCTTATATGATCCACCTTACCAAATAAATCCTCCAATTTCTCCCATATTTTGAAAGGAGAGTCACACTTTTCCAAATGAAACAAAAGACTGTCACTTACATAAGTTCCTATCAAACCCATACACTCATCAAATTTGTACTGGTACTGAAATGTGTCATATTCTCTAGTAAAAACTGGTTGTTCTTTAGAAGTTAAAGCCCATAATCCTTTCCGCTTAATTATTATTTCCATTCTTGGTTTCCATGTGTGGTAATTATGTGTTGTTACTAGATTAACATGATCTAATGCAGAAGTAGATGCCATCCTCAAAAAATCACCAAAAGAAATGTAAGAACCAAGCAATGCAACAAGATCCCCAAGCAATGCAACAAGAGCCCCCCAAATTTTGGCACTTTATAATGAGTGTGTGTTACAATATGGCACTTTATAATTATAGTATGATTCTCAAAATAAATATTTCCAATGGAAAGAGTGTAGAAAATAAGAACTTTTTGCAAAAAATGGTACTCAAAACCGAGTTACTGATCAAAAGTTACAAGCTTTTCAATATTATGCTCTTCTATTTATTTTAGTTGCCACTAAAACAAAATACAATGCTCTTACCTTCACCACACAAATAAAATGAAAGGAGGTTGGAGTTAAGCATCTACTAGTAGGAATCACAAGCTTTAAGCCCTCATATGACCATACCATATGACCAGGGGCTAAGAATATGAACTAGTCATCAATGAACTAGTCAAGTCCATAGATTTATGAGAGAACTAGACATCAAGGATCTAGTCAATACCATAGATCTAGGAAAGAACTAGTCAATACCATAGATTAAGGAAAGAACTATACCTAACAACTAGATAATATCTCCTAATATCTAAATAAATAAAAAGAAATATCCACACACATAAGTGGGTGAGGATAAATACAATAATGTACCTAGGTGAACATGAGAGCTAAGGTAACTACCTACTCTAACATACAGTTCATCTTACATTAACCTTTCACCTACTTAAAAAATGAACTGTACAAAGGGAGTGGAAGGTCAATTCATACTAAACTGTCCTCATATAATGATTATCTCTATTATATGGATCAATCACTTATACTAATTTTTCAGTGATTTTTCAAGATGCTCTGACATGAATAATGACAAGGAATTAAACATAAAATCTCTGACACCTATTGCAAAATTTTCATTTGACCATGCAGACTTATTTCCTAATGGTAAACATAGTATTTTCCTATCCTTTGGTGAGAAGACTTGTTATATAACTCATGAAGGAATCAATTACCAAGTGTCACCCACATGCACATGAATTTCATAACCTTCCTTTTACTTCAACCTTCTTCATGTATCACCATTCAATCTACAAGGTATCACTTGGACTTCCATGCATATAACTCTGTAGTCTTGAAATTTTGTGTCTTAGGTGTGTTATAACTTGAATTCTTTCATTATACTTGAATGATATACATTTTTCAGAGCTCTGAACCTTCACAAAAAGATAGATATGTAGACACCCATAATTACGCCCAAGTAATTTAAATACTTAAACTGCGCTAATTATTCCCTTTCTCGCAAATCGACGACATATCGTCAAAAGTGCTCATATTCCCTCTTGTTGTCATTAATTGATTACAATACACTAATTTATTAAGCCACCTATCCAACTAACAACCTAATTAATGACCTTCCATTAATTATTTACCCCTTCTATCGAGACTAATTAATTATTATTAATTAATTAGCCTTTCACTTCATTTAACTAATAAATCAATATTTAATTGATTTAATCCCTTCCTAATGGCCTAGATCGTACTAATATTCCTCTAATTGGCTTCTATAAGCTTCCTGTTGTATATATCTACCCCCCGGGTAAAAACCCGACACAAAAGGAAAATATGTCGGGGAGGTTCAAAAACCCGACACAAAAGGAAAATATGTCGGGGAGGTTCAAAAACCCGACACAAAAGGAAAATATGTTGGGGAGGTTCAAAAACCCGACACAAAGGAAAATCGGGTCTTGGAGTCAGGAAAACATGTTGGGAAAGCATAGGGTGGAAACATGTCGAGCCACCTTCCAAACCCGATGCACATGCAGGTCCATTTTCTGACCCCGAAACAAAGGAAATCTTGGAAATACTGGTGGAAGCGGGTTTCGGGAAAACATAAGCATCAAACACATGTCGAGGCATCCTCCAAACCCGATGCACATGCAGGTCCATTTTCCAACCCCGAAACAAAGGAAATCTTGGAAATACTGGCGAAAGTGGGTTTCGGGAAAACATAAGCATCAAACACATGTCGAGGCATCCTCTAAACCCGATGCAAATGTAGAGGAGAACCCCGAACCTGACAGGCAGAAGACCCTGACGCGGGAAATATTCAGATCGCCATAACTTTTCACAGGGAGCTCGGATTCACACAAGGTTGGAATTTTTGGAAAGCTTACAAGGTCCTCTGCCCAACTATGACTGGATATATTTAATTAGGTGAGAAAAACTTCTTAAAAATGCAAAATATAGTTCGCCATATTTTGAGTTTGTTGGAGATCTCACCTACCGCCATAATGAGATGAGTTAGGTGCAGTCTGGAGGTGGTTGGGGCAGATTTCAAATTCCTCTCTTCTCCCTCTCTTTTTCCTCCTATAAATTGTAAGGAGGTGGTTCTTTCTAAAGGTTGGACATTTTTTGTTTTGCCCCTCCCTTCTTCTCTTTGGCAGGTGAATTTGTGGAGTTAAAACCTCCCATTTAAAACTGTAATGCAACTTTTCCTCTTGGCACCTTGTAGTGTGTTGTATCAATCTTTGGAGCAAATAATGCATGTCTGTGGATGATTCTCAACCCTCTCTGTGATCATTTGCATCCTCTTGATCTTTCACTGCAAATCTGGCTATCTGTGCATGATCTTGTATTGCATTTTTTTTGTTTTGTGTTTATTGGCAAGACAAGTGTTCTTCATTCCTCGGTGCATCACCTTTGTAGTTTAGGTTTTATTTTATGCATTTTCTTACCCTGTCTCCTTGGCAAGTTAGATTAGGTTTTTAGTAAACCCTCTGCATTTTATTTGTGCATCTGAACAAAGGAATAGGAACCGACCTTCATCCGGAGAGCTTTTCCGATTTCGCAAGGTCCCACACTTGAAAAAAGCTCCATGTTATGCAATCATACCGAGAGTCTTAACCCATCATGTTGCAGACATTCAGGGGTGCTGTGATTCACACCAACACTTACACCTACCTATTAGTTAATCACCTTTGATTAATTAAAACACCCCCAACTCCCATGACTTGCTAAGCATAAATTAAACCCTTATAAAGTAAGGTTACCTTTAAAAAAGTAACCTTATCCATTCTTAATCATGTTTTACCTTTATCCCACGTGCAAAGGGATGAAGTGCTTCCTCTATCCATTGGGCTATATAAGGAGCCCTCCTCCTACCTTTATACCGAAACCTAATTCCCTTGAGAAAGCAAAGGAAATCACATAGTCTTGCACTAAAATCCTTTTGCCATTCTCAAGCCCTTCCACCATACATCTTGAAGAGCTAGACCTCACACCCAAGCATCCAAGAAGGATCAAAGCAAGCAATATTGTTGATTGCTATTGGACTACATAGGTCCACTTGATTTAATTAGGCAATTAGAAGAATAGAGTTCTTGATTTACATTATGCTTGATTTCATTATTTCAAAGTTATGATGCTAATGTAGGCCTTGTTCATTTCTTCATCTTGATGGTACTCTCTTCTTGTTTCTAGCTAGGTTAGGGAACTATTTTAGGTGGTAGTTTCTTGATTTCAATCTAACCTAGGAAAAAGAATACTAGTACACATTTGGCACGATTCTCTGTATTGATATTTCCTAATGCTCCCTCTATTGCTCTCTTGTAAGCTCGCGAGTGTCACTTTCATACACTGCACTTCTTGTATGAGAAATTGTTCTCTAGTGGGAGAAGCAGGGATGTATACATGATGATACCCTGTGTCTTCTTCCCCTTGGTTTTCTTGATGGAGTTCATTGATCTTAACCTTAGTCCTCAACTTTTGAATGTTCTTGTTTGTGTCCTTCTGTACATGGGAGGTAAGCAAAGCTAGTTTTTGGCTTACGTTACTGATTTGTTGTTGGATTGTGGCTTTTTCTTCTAAAGGCTCCTCCTCCTCGTATTGTGGAGGTTCTTCACCCGTCTCATGTTCTATCTTGTTTCTTCGTGGCACTTTGATAAAGGGTATTCTATGCCCCACCACTTTATCATTCCCTACGTAAGAAGTGGAAGCATGTTTGTGTGTTAAAATATCTTCCATATTGATAAGGGGACGTTCTTCCTCAGTAGCATCATTTGTAGGTAGTATTGTTTCATTCTCAGTGGGAAATTTGGCCCCTAATTCTACGACCTGTGCCAACACTCTATCTTTGTTTCTGAGAAGAAACTTGTCTAGTAGAGTGGGGTCAAAATCGAATTCTACGTGTGGTGATTCTAATTCATTTCCACTATGATCGACCATCTCTTTTGTTTCTTTTTCTGTAGAAAACAACGGTCCTAGATCATGTCCAATGAAGGGGTTTGACCCTTGTCTGTTAGAGGTTTCCCAATCTTACGCTTGTTGTTCCTTGTATGTCTGTTTCTTTAATCCTAGTCATGTTTTAGGAGCCATGTTTTTGTGATAGTTTCACTAGGGTAAGTTGTAAATGTGTTCAAAGCTTAGTGACCACCCCTAAGTGAGATGCAAGATGTATTTGTTAAGAGTATGAATAATTCAAAAATGTGAGAATACCAATGTGATAGAGTGATAAATCACCAGTGACACAAGTGTTTGGTATCGAAACTTGTTTAAATGAAGTACCTCCTAGACTACATTTCAAAAAGTAGTTTCGTGTCTCAAGATGATTATTAAGATGTTTTCACTTATGCAAAGTTCAAGGGAATGAACAAAACATAAGTCAATGTGACCTCCCAATCAAGATATACGATGAGTGAGCTCAAACTTGATTAAGACCTATGTTTCAAAAAGTGCCAATTACAATTCGTGAATGACACAACAATATCACCAAGATATGTTAACCCACTTTAACAGAAAGTAAGGTATTGATATAACACACACAAATGGTAACACCTAGCACTCTTCGAAATCGAGGTAATAATAGAATCAAGCTAAAAATCTCAAAGTATAGCTAGGGATAGTTAAAAATGTGTGAAGCGTAACCTTACAATATAGATATTTATGTCGAGTTTACAAGAAACAAGATGTAAATATCGAAATTGTAGTGATACGATACAAACAAGCTAACTCTTCTAGGGAAGTCCGCGGTGATGAACCACAACTAACTACAATGACAATCTTGACATGGGTATCAAGATCACAATGGCTACTAATGACGTGAATATGCCTCCGCACACTTTAGACATTTAACTTACCCAGCCGCAAACATGGATGGGCGTAAACAGACATAAAAGTGACAGAAACAGTCAATTGGTAACACAAAGGTAGTCACCCTTATTCTAAAAAAGAAAGTGTCAAAATAATGTGAAGGAAGTAAATCAAAAAAAGGATGAAAAATGCTAGCTTCATTTCGGCAAAGTTTCGCCTCGCCCTAAGGCAAGTAAAAACTAGGCGAAAGTAACGCGTCACACGTTTCTCAATGAAAATACGGTTCACAACTCAACACTATTTTAGAATGGTCAAAGTGGGCTCTTGGCCAAAGTACATTTTCCTAGGTGGTTCTCTTGTCCTAGGTGCTACAAAGATTATCCACGAGTGGGGCGATTTACCTAAAAAGTCACACTGACTAGTCTGGGAGTATCTCGACTTTTCCCCTTTCAAGCACAGTGGATAATAAATACGTCCAAATGTGTACTTAAAAGGGTTGTGTAGGGACAACTTGTAACTCTATCTCACAAAGGATTTACTAGTCAGATAGGTAGTGCAGATCACTTCCCGTTTTGTCCACAAGGTTCTCACTTGTGTGGACTACTTTGGGGTTCTTAGAACCACCCCCATTGTTGTAGCTTAAGGCGTTATGCCAAAGGGGTTATGTTCCAGTTGAGCGGAGAGGGGCGTACCCTTTTCTGAAACCTGTAATACAGTGTTTTGAATATGTTCGTTTTATCTTTTTTTAATTTAGATGTGATTTTCTTGAAGACCGTTTGGCAACCTGTATAACAACTGTATTAGTAGTTTTAGGACTTTTGTTTCGATTCCTCCGTTCTTTGACAAGTGATGCCATTTTGGTCCTGTATGAAAATTTTTAGTAGTTTTCCATCAAAAGAGAATGCATCATTTCTGATTCTCCAGATCATCCAAGGATGCAAGAGAAGAGCATATGTGATTGTCTTCAAAAATCCAAAAAGATATCAAATGGAAAAACACTTTAATTCAACTATGCCAAATTAACCAATTCTAACTCAAATACTCCTAACAACCTCAAAGCATAAAAAAGGACTTAAGAATCATTTCTGATTCTCAAGATCGCCCCAAGGGATGTGAGGGAAGAGTATATGCGATCTTAATCCTATAAGTAAACAACTCAAAATATTACCTAATCATATACAAACATGTAAAAACAACATGCAAAGACAAATATATGATTAGATAAACCTGCAAGAATGTTAGCACATCAACACCCTAATTTCAAAAATGCAAAAGGACACCTACACCCCTTTTTTAGTGCCTGCGTGCAGGTTAGGGCGTATGCGCCACCCTATGTTGTTTCCTAGGGCTAAAGGCCTAATTTAATGCATTAATGAATAAAATCACTAGGCTAGGGTTTGATACTCACAAAGGGGCCATCATCTAGGTGCCGCTGGTATCCCCGGACTGCATCTGCGCACCTCAATCGGTCTCGTGCGATCACCATGGTTCTCCTCAGTATCAGAGCCTCACGGTAAATTTTCTAAACAAATCGGTTAAAATGAATTGGTCGAGATGTTTTTACCCCCCCTTGGTGGGGTATATTAACCTATTTTTCACTGTCAAGAGGGCCGGGAGGCCCGTTTCGATCGTCGTTTTCTCCTTTGTTCACTGTGGAATAATTATTTTTATTAAATAATTATTTTTCTCTTATTTTTCACCGTATTGGAGTATTTTTTGTTGTCTGATACCCCTTTCTTCTCCCTCAGACAATTTTATTGCTCCATAGCGATTTTTATTCTTCTCCACACTCTCGTAAATAATTATTTTTCAAATAATTATTTTTTCTTAATTTTTCCACTAAACAAGGACATTATTTGTCATTTGTTTCTTCTTTCTTCTTCCACATAGGGAACTTTCTATTGCCCCTAGGCCCTTCGCTTTCTTCTTCTATTTTCTTCTACTGTGTACCACAATTTGGAAAGCAAATACAATAAAAACGGTATATATGTTAAAAATCCAAAAGCAGGGCAAAATTTAAAAAAAAAATCCTAAAAAGTAAAAAACCCTACAAAAATGGTAACTTGCTTATTACAGCTGAAACTTGTGTCTTGAACATAGTATTTTCTCCATATCCTGTTGGTTTGTCTCACATCTTCCCTGATTAATATGACTCGCGGATCACCGGATTCACAACCATTCACAAAGCTAGCTGCTTGCTTCATCTGTACTCTGGGGCACTTTTGTTGCCTGGTGCTGTTTCGTTGTGCATAAACTCTTTTCATGGACCCCATGTCCATTGTCATTTCCCCTTGCATATATCCTTGCTAGGGGCATCATTTTTAACCCTTTTCGTCAATCATGAACTTGTGGATCTCTTTAGCACCAATAACAAAATATTTGTACAACTGTCTTGACTGTTGTTGGGTTGGATATGTGCGTTTGTACTTGTTTTCCATGTTAAATGAGCTTGTTTACTTCTCGTATTGCATTGCATTATTGTATGTTACGTGGAGTTGGTATTTTTAGCAAAGGACAATTGTTTGTAGTATGGCTTTTCATGTCATTCTACCATTGTCATATGCTTATATTTTTCATAAGGACCGATGACGTAGCTCTCATGGCAATATGATGACATCTAAATTGTTCCAATAAATAGGGGCTAGAGGCTAAGCTCTTCCCTCCCCTCCTCCATATTTCTTCTACATCACTTCCCTTTCACCCCTAATTTTCTCTTTCACCGGGGCATCCTACCTCTTCCCCATTCTTTTGCCTATTTCTCATCTTTTTCGATCGTCGATCAACTTCTTTCATCACCCCATCGACACTCGAGGGGGCATCTCTCCCTCCTACTAATTTTTCTTCTATCCCTTCAAAATTTTCTTCTATCTACTATCTTTGAAGTGGTGTCACTTATGCCCTCCCAAAGAGGGCCAAATGTAGACACCCATAATTACGCCAAAGCAATTTAAATACTTAAATTGCGCTAATTATTCACTTTCTCACAAATCGACAACATATCATCAAAAGCGCTCATATTCCCTCTTGTTGTCGTTAATTGATTATAATACACTAATTGATTAAGCCACCTATCCAACTAACGACCTTCCGTTAATTATTTACCTCTTCTATCTAGACTAAGTAATTATTATTAATTAAATATCATTTCACTCCATTTAACTAATAAATCAATATTTAATTGATTTAATCCCTTCCTAATGGCCTAGATCGTACTAATATTCCTCTAATTGGTTTCTATAAGCTTACACCTACCTATTAGTTAATCACCTTTGATTAATTAAAACACCCCCCAAATCGCATGACTTACTAAGCATAAATTAAACCCTTCTAAGTAAGGTTACCTTTAATAAAGCAACCTTATCCATTCATAATCATGTTTTACCTTTATCCCACATGCAAAGGGATGAAATGCTTCCTCTACCCATTGGGCTATATAAGGAGCCCTCCTCCTAACTTTATACCTACACCTAATTCCCTTGAGAAATTAAAGGAAATCACATAGTCTTGCACTAAAAGCCTTTTACCATTCTCAAGCCCTTCCACCATCCATCTTGAAGAGCTAGGCCTCACACCCAAGCATCCAAGAAGGATCAAAGCAAGCAATATTGTTGATTGCCATTGGACTACATAGGTCCACTTGATTTAATTAGGCAATTAGAAGAATGGAGTTCTTGATTTGCATTATTATTGATTTCATTATTTCAAAGTTATGATGCTAATGTAGGCCTTGTTCATTTCTTCCTCTTGATAGTACTCTCTTCTTGTTTCTAGCTAGGTTAGGGAACTATTTTAGGTGGTAGTTTCTTGCTTTTAATCTAACCTAGGAAAAATAATACTAGTACATAGATATACATTTTTTGGAGCTCTAAACCTTCACAAAAGGTTAAAGATCCTTTGATCAAGGTATAAAGGTATCATTTCAACTAACTTGCACACTTACTTGCACACAATCACGAATAACTTGAGATTCAGTCATGGATGGGCTTGATTATATATAAGGAATGAATTTTGTGAACATTTCAAATCTTGGGGAGAAAAGAGAATAATCTTTACACCACCTTCAAATAACTAGGAGTGAGAAGATAGCTTCAACCTATTCATGAGACACAGATTCAAACAGGTTACACACATATTTGCATGAACAAGGAGACATCTTGAAAGGTTTAGAAAAATCACTCACTTATCCAATTACTAAAGGATTCAAGAGCACATTTCAAGGAGTACAAGTCCATATCTTGTTTCATTTCATTGCAAATAGATCAACTTTGCATGCTTTCCAAAACACACTCATCCAAGGGTATAAAAACTAAGAACCAGTGTTGTTTTTGTTTGTATTTCACATACAAGGATTCTATTTCATATAAAAAACTTGCACACATAATTCACTAAGTAAACATACTCCATGATCAACCACTCTTTTGAAGGATTTAATGAGAAATGTCAAGTTTACATGCTCAAAAACTCAGTCCTTCTTGACTTTCCTGAGATGACAGTTTTAGTCTTTTTGGATCACTCAATATTATGAATGGAAGCACTTCATAAAACCAAACAAATCACTCTCTTATCTCATATGGTACACGTTCATGTTATTCAGGAATAAAAATAATCACTATATTATACAATTCATCATATATTCTATTGTACCTTCATGTATGGTTTCCCTTCATAGCATTCTCAAGTGGTAGGAATGGAAATGCACATATATCATCACATTTAACCAAAGGACCAACCTATATGACTTTATGAACATCAATATCACATCAAAAGGTTTTTGGAACACTTCACCTTTCATTGTAACTCCATCATTTGAGATTTGTATGTTGAAATATCTACAAAAAACCTGTTTTATTGTGAAGTCCACCATGTGTCATAAGATCAAACCACCATGAACATGACCTATGATGAGTTATATACACACTAAAATCATTTACAAGGAAAAAAAATTCCATTTGGATGCATAACCAAGCACTTTTCTCCATACCGCTTTCAATTGGGGTTTAAGAGGGTTTTAGATAGTGCCATAAAAATGGATAGAACTTTCTTGTCCTTCATCCTTTTGACTTCATAATTTTTGCAAAATATATTTCTCTCTATGAGATTTAAAAATTTATTTTATGAGTTATCTTAATAATTCTTGTCAATTTAGATTGAATGCTAAGAAGTTAGGGAACTATTTTAACATACCTTACTTAGCCTGATTTTGATAAGATTGCAATTTCTTGTAAAAAAATCATCCTCTGGTTCTTAAATTTGGTCCACACCTTCATGAATACCTCTTCCATAATATTAAATGGATAATTTGTCATAAATTCAGATGTAACTTCTTGACCAATCTCATTTGTGCATGCCAGACCCGCTTCTCCTGAAGGGAAGTCATACATATGACCCTAAATATGCTTCTAAGTGTTGATTTATGACCTATAGCTTCATATGAGGACTCTTTAAAATGTCCCTGCACACTTGCCATGTTTGCATTTGATTGATATGGCATGATTTGCTTCCTAACCTCATTCTAGGTCCTTGGAATAGGCCTAAATGAGCTAGTTTACAATGTAACTCATCATGTATGTCTTTTTCTTCACTATATAGTCCCTTTAACATGTCCTATCATGTGTTTCATACCTTTACCATAATTTTCCATTTACCTCATGTCTTCACTCCACCTTTCCATGTCACTTTGCTAACTAGGCCTAGGGATTTGGCCTGCTGAACTAAGCTAGTCTCACCAATTCCAATCATGCACCTATTTATCCATCATTCTGACCATATTTCCTTGTCACATACCTCCTCAATTTACCATTTCATCATATAGGAATGATATCACATCACCAAGAATGTGTGTCTCAACTTGGTGTTCTTAAGCCTTGTCATGTTCTACCTTGTCTGACTTCATTTCAAGCCCCTCTAGCTCTTTGACATTATTCTTTGTCATTAATATTCCCATTGACATCAATGAAAACTCAAAATCCACATGCCAAAATCTCAACTGATAAAATCATCAAGAGGACTTATATCTATCACACATTGGTTGCTAGCACCTTCAGGACCTAGTTTCCTAAAGCATCCTTTTAATACACTTTTGAAAAACTTTGTCAAGTCATAGAGGATCAAATATCACATGAAATTTTTCTTTATCACTCCCCTTGGGAACACACTATCCTCCTCTAACAGAATCTACAAGAATTATACCATATACCCTCATCTCATGTCATATTGATGAGTTAACAATATCAACACAGTCCTAAAGAACTTTTTCAGTGTTCTTTGTCTTCATTTCTTGTGAATTCAACTGATTTAGCCAAAGTCTTTCTCCCCCTTGGAGTAGTCATGCAAAAATCAAAATTTTTTCCTTCCTAGCCTCATTAACACCCATAACTCATAAATAAAGATCAATTTCAGCTCTCTCTCTCTACCTGTAGACAAGTTATCAAACATGTAGCTCACTATTTTTGAGCTCTAACAACCTACTTTATAAGGTATAAGACTTATTTGATCACATTTTTTCTCTCTTTGTCATTGTACCTTGGTGAATCTGTCATTTTAGCTTCTTTGATGCTTAAAAATTCTTGATTGAAGATTGTAGACAACTCCCCCTACCTTAGGTAGTCATCTCAGACATGTAGGTGATTTTTTCAAGCCTTTAATAACCTATTGTACCTGTATACAAAGCAATATTAATTCATGCTAGTCATGTTGCACCTTTTATCATCACTTCCTAGGGATAGTGAGTAATGTAACTTCCTTTCAACAACATAGATAAGTTTAAACCATCATGAAACATTGTGCACAAGCTATAACCAATCTTTTCATGTTCTAATAAATTTTTCACAGTACCCTTAGAAATCTCAAAAGTATACCTATGAGTTTAATGTCTTTCCATCAACTTGTAGTCCTCTATCAAACCTTAATTCTCCATTCTTGACTTGTAAAGCTTGGAAAAAACTCTTGATACCATAAAATCCTATCAGATTCTTTGGTACAAGCCATGAATAACCATCTTCAGGCTTGACATACTGTACACTAAATGGAAAACTCAGTTTTTGATCTTCATAGTCCTTATCAAGTTTCATACTTCTCCATACAACCTTTATGATACACCACCACTCTTAATTCATGAGAAGGAATTATTTTACACCTTTTATGTAGACTTGAATCATAACATCATTACATATCTTATGGTATAGAAAAAGACTTGGGAGACCTCATTCTTCTTATACTTGATGGTTTGATGACAATACCACCTCTTCAATTTAACTTGAACTTGCCTCTTGGAATTATGATCACTTCATGGAATATTGAAACTTGATGCAAAGCTTATCATTCACCAAAACCATTCACACAAGTTTGAATATTCAAACAACTACAATTTGACCTTGGTGCTTACAAAATCCCACTTTTCTTAAGGCTAGGCAATGTTCAAAGATGTAATTTTGGACCCAAATGCTCAAATTAGTTTATGAAAAACTTGAATCATGTTAATCTACCTCCTATAATGATAACACCATCATCAAATTGATTGAAATATCAATAAATATTTAATTTGACTTCCTTTTACTAAAACAACTCCTTAAGCTTCTTAAGGGCAAGGTCCCTGACGAGTTAGTGGTTAGAGCAATATAATAGTAACCTAAACAAAATAAAACCACTTTTGAGTACTCTTTAAGCTCCTTGAGGTGTGGTCAAAATGTTTTAGCTCAACTCCCAATGTAGATGCCATTTATTACTATCTCTCCTTCTAGGCTTATATCTCTTCTACTAGCCCTACCAAATGTCAATTTTTGGTATGAATTCTTCTACTGAGGTTCATCCCACAAAAAAATCACCATTTGAAGTACCCATTTGGTCCTAGAATCACTATGCAAATTTTTAGTGTAGTTTGTTTCACGAAGTTATCTTCAAAATCTATTGTCTTATGGCTTCATTCGGTCTCCTTAACTGGTTTTGATTGAGATTCCAATTTTTCAAAGGTTGTAGTTTATTGAAGCACTTTCAATCTCCGAAACTGTGAAATTCAGTTAAGTTGGGGGCTCTAGAAGTCACATAAAAAGTTTTAACCCCATAAGATGAGTTTTAGAACCTCAATCAAAAAATTTATATAAACCCTAAGAGGATTTCTCTGTGCATCTATCTATAGAAAAATTGGCAATACAACCAAAAAAAGTTGTTCTTAAAGCTTATAACTTATACTATGGATCTGTGTCAATGTGCTTGAGCACAATACCTTGACAGTAGGACCTTTCAAGATAATCTATTGTGATAAAGATTTTGAATTCTATTGTCATGCCCTTCAAAACAGGGTATCACCTCATAACTGTTTGACATTTCATGACATTCCTTGGATCACTGTAGATACAATTTATTGATATGACACATATTTCATTTTAGCATCAAAGGGCTTGAGAAATTATCACTTATTAACTTGTTTTCATAAATAAAGCATCGTTTTCATTCAATCAATACCTTAAAAAGCTCTTTTAGAGATTGGAGATCTTTTAAGAGCACAATGAATACTTATTGACCTAATATGTCTTTTTATAACATTGTTTATCATTAAGAACACCTTACATTTTTCTTCATATACCTGACATACTTTATACCCCATGCAGCCAACCTCCTTACATTATGAAAGTACTGGCTTTACTTTCATAGACCCTTAGACGTGACCATGAAAACCTAAGGTGTTAGAAAGATAAACCCTCTTTGGCCATCTTACATACTTGAATCAACTTGACAAGGCATTATTATCATGTTTTCTCCATACTCAGGTTCGGAGTAACTTTGACTCCTTCATGGAGCCACATAAGACAATGAATGACACAACTATACCTCATGATTGCTTCACATCTTATGTACATACTTCAATGAAACTAGAAGATTTTGAGTGACTTCATGACCTCCTTAACCTTCATCCTTGCACTAGATGGCTTAAAAATCAATCATTTGTATGATTCGGCCTCACTTTCTCTTATCTTTGATTGTATTCTTCTTTCTTCTTAAGAATCAATAGGATTTGATGGATTGATTGTCATAATGGAATTCTTGAGCAAACGTCAACCTTGTTCACTGATCCTAGCAGAACATTTGCTTCATCTCCATGATATACTGTAACTTCACACCTTACATGGCATACCACAATCCTAGAGCATATGTATCTTATTCACATTGATTAACATGAAACCAGACACTTGTTTCTTGACTTTCTAGTCATACTAAGAACCAATTCTTCTTGAAGGCTACAACAACATTTGACAATCATGATAAGTATACACTCTTCTTAGCAAGGAAACTTACTTAAGACCAAACATACCCATTGCAAATCATGACAGACTGTACAATGCTCACTCATCTCACACATTTTTTCTTGAAGCCTAGGATGACTATTGTGTTCAATGACAATTTGTAAAAGCCATGGACATGGGGTAGGAATCTCTAAAGAAACTCCAAAGGATCTTAAAAAACTAGTCAATGGACCATTAGATAAGAAATAAACAAGGATTCATACCTTTGCATGCATTAAAATTGAAATAAACAAGCAACCTAACATATTTAGTAATCCTCTATTCTTGAAAGATTTAACAAATGAACCTAGTAAGGATTCTAAGCAATCAGTTTGTGATTATGAGAATGGGAGCTCACCATTAATGGCTTCAAGGCTAATGGTTCTTCCCATTTACTCGATGCTTGGTGTGTAGTGCAATGGAAAAAGCAATTTAGCTAAATAAAAGAAATAAAATAAGCTCTAAACCCTAAGAAAAATGCTATAGTTTATGTTAGGAAGGAGAGTTCTTAGAAATGGTCTAGGGATAGTGGGCTATTTATAGTTTTCCATTTGGGAAAGTGGGGGAATTTCGGTGCCTGTGGGACAGAAGGATAAACCAAAAGGAACTTTAGATATTCAAAATAAGATTTGACTAGGTTTAGAAGAGGTTAATCATGGTTAGGACTAGTTAAACTAGGTTAGGCTAGATAATCTTGTTTAGAGAGGGATTAGGGTTTTGAAAGAGTTTTGAGAGGTCTAATCAATCGAATGAAATGGACTGATAGTCTAGGAAGTTAGTAAAAGTGGTATAGAAGAGGATGAGAAGATGGTTCAACTAATAAGGGACTATATTAACCCTGTTAGCTGGTTTATAGGATAAATACGACCAAAAGAATGTTGTAAACGATGAGTTAGAGGATTCACGTTGACGAGGTATCATCGATTTGTAGGAAGGAGAATAGTTAGTGCAATATTAGGAATAATAGTGCTTTGACCAAACTACAAATGTCTACAACTATCACAACATGTTACTATGATATGCTTGAATGGATCTTGATGAACTGATTTAAACCAGACTTGACAAGTTATACAAGGGCATGAAAACACTGTTCTTTACTTGGATGAACAACCATGACCTTCAAATACCTTACACAGATCAAACTTGCATATAGACCTTAAGAAAGGGATTAAGCAGACATACCTCTTGCCTATTCATATATTTGTAACATGAGAAGAATTTGATCAGCTCCTGCTGATGGTAACTCACTCTAAGAACATACCATGCTTCTTTCAAATGGTAAGAAACTTCTAGAAGCCTAACGAAGACAAAAAATGCTTGTAGGATCACTACAAAAGTATATAGTCATCCAAAGAGCTTGATGACTCTATTCTCTCTCCTTTTTCCTTTGTGATCTTCATATTATTCTTGGATGCACTTTTAGGTGTAATAATTTCATCTCATATGTCTTCATCCTCTGATTGAATTCTTGATAAACATACATGATACACCTCATTCACTTGCTCTATCATAGTTAGGGGTAAGAGTTCTTCATGACTAGTACTAGGTTTTCTTTCTTCCTTCTTGTTTTGATTAACACTTTTTGACATCATGCTTGATCTAGGTTCTACTATGTATGTCTCTGATTTCTTCTCCTTTCTATCATCTACACACACTATCTGCTTGTCATTCTTTTCTTCTTTAAACCTAGAATTGGCTTCCTTGACCTTACTTTTATGCTCAACAATCTTCTATTCCATGACTATCTCATGGATGACTGATTTAGACTCATTATTAATATTTTTTATTCATTTTGTATACATTCTTAAATTTCCCTTTGAATGCTTGATTTATGCTACTATGCCTAGGAGGTTGATTTTGATAACAATGCCTTACAAAATGTCCAAGTCCATGACAATTGAAAAACATAACATAATTCTTTCCTCTAGTACCTTCTTTTCTCCAAATTTGACTATATGCTTCATAGAGACAATACTTAGAAGTATGACCCTTCTCTTGATAGTTGAAGAAAACTATATTCCTTTCTCTCTCATCTCTGATATCCTTCCATGGATGCTCATCTTTGACATGATTCCTACACTCCTTAGCTCTATGTCTAAAATTTTGAAAAGAAAATAAATAGCCATTAAAGTTTCTTTCATATCTGGATGCATTTGGTTGTTTAATTGATTTAGACCTTCTTGATCTTATCTCCTTTGCCTTGTTCATCATTTATTTTCTGCTTGATCTTGCCTTGTCATCTTCACACTTCTCCATATGCTCTCTTGTGAATCATAGACCCATCTTATCACTTGTTTCTCTTTGACGTTCCAAAATTTCATCAAGAACCTCAAAGATCTTTTTCATCTTTCGATACATATTCAATCTATCATTTTATTCTTCTAATTTGGATTTAAATATCTCAATTATTATTCATTCTTGAGGTAATCATCTTCTTTGTATTTTAGAGATTTTGACACATTCTCAACTAAAGATTCCATCTCCTTGAGGGTTTGACCATGCTCAACTTCCATATACTTAATTTCCTTTTTCAATCCATCAATCAAGGACTCAAAAATCTCAAACTTACTTTTAAGAACTACTTCAACTAGTTTACCCATGCTTGTGATTCAAGGATCTCCTCCAAGTTTTTAAAATTGTTCCAAGGGGACCTGAATCTGATACCAATTATTAGAAAACATGAGAATTGAGAGGGGAGGAATTAATGCTCCTCAAAACTTTAAAAACATTTCAATAACTTAGTAATCCAATAAATTTGGATTATCCTTTACCATGAGAATACAATAACATTCACATATAAGCAATTGAAGAGAAATTACACATAAACACAGTGTTTGATGTGGGAAACCCTTAAAGGGAGAAAAACCCATTGAAATCAATGCACTATGAGGATAATTGTGCCATAAAAGGTTATAAGTGATACAACCTAGAATTTGCAAGATAACATCCTAGTCGCACTAGCCTATCACTCAGCCTAGACTGAGCACTCACCCAAAGCGCGCAAAGGTACCAGATTCCTCTTTAGGGTTGCTGTAACAGGATGTTAGCATGATGAAGATGGAAACATATAGATTCACAACTAATCCATCATTCTATAGTGCATGCTACTCACAGATTTATGAAAGAATAAGCTTGAACGGTAACCATGATTGAAATACTAACATGCACTACACAATTACACAGAATAACACTTAGATTCAGCCAATATCTTCCATCTATTAATAAGTATAGAAGCTCCTTACAGTACTGTCAATTCATCTAAGTGCATATGGATCTGATACACGTATTCATAATCACTGTGTTACAGATCTCTCTCTTTACTATGCACCTAACCTAATATATCATATATATATATGGTGGGGACTTTCCCTTCACTGCTTAACTACTCCAGAAATAGGTTGCATGCTATTAATAGCCACACGCCATTTACAATTATAGCCACACATGCAAGTGCGCTATCTATAGTTTTCTTACAGATAACTGAAGTGTTCATTCTATTCCTAGCTTGTCTTCATGCATAGACACTTTGAACCGCTTCTCCAAATATAGATAATGCATGGCGCGCGTGTCCCTGCTTCGTTGGTGTGTTCCACACGCCATCTCCTAAATATAGATCTTCTAGCTCAAAATCGGCTAAGTCCTGAAATCTGAACTTGCCTTCCATGTGCGGGTCCTTCCTATCTTTCCGCACCTTCAATCCTGGCCTTCTATCCCACACGGACTCCTTGTGTGATCTTTGCCAAGTATTCTTTGATCAACATTACCCCACACTAGTCTCATTGTCGTCCCGACAATGGAAATTTCCAAAAATTTGAAGTAAAGAATATCAATGAAAGAATAAGAATGAAGAATGTGGAAGAATAAAGAATTTATATGAGGTTATTCAAGCAACCTCCTCTGTATCAGTTGTCAGCATCAGCTCTGGATACTCCTCTTTTATTGTTGCCTCTAAATCCTGCCATTCAGTGAGTGCCTCTTTTGCTTTCTCTGGAATGTCCACAGTAATGGATTCCAACTCATCCCACTCAATTTCCCCTTTCTCATTTTGCAGAACCAACACAACACTAGACATAGATGTCATCCTTCCTTCCAAAAGGTCCATCTTCTATGCAATCAGCTTTCCAAGCTCTTCCAGCCTAGTCTTATGCGGCTCTTGTGCTGCTATTAGGGCCTCACGCTTTTGTTTAACTATTGCCAACCTTTCTGCGTGGCCCAATGTCTCATCCTTCATGGCCTTCTGGACCTCATTATTCTCTTCCAAGGTCTTAGTGTTGATGAGCGCCTCTGGAGCTGTGCATATATTCAAAGCTTGATCCACCTTTTTCAAGACTTCTTGTAATGCCTGCAACAACCCCTCATAGGATGAAATTTTCCACATCACAGATGCTTTCTCCCGCTCTGCATCCTTCTCTGATTGTTCTGGCACTTGCATACGTAGAGTTTCATCTTCAAGCACCAAGTCCACCAACTTTCCCACATAGTGTATTGCTGAAGGAAATGTCTGTGGTACCTTAGGTTCTAAGTGTGGCCTTGTTTTGATTACAGTGTCCCCAATCTCCTCTGCAATGCTTATAAAATCATCATTCTTCCTCTATGTGAAGTCCTTTTCCTGGGTTAAGCGCGCTATCTCCTCGTCTTTTTTCTTTACCTCTTCACGCAACACTCTAATTGTGGCAGCTTTATCCATGTTCCTTCTAGCCACTTCAGTAGAAATTTTTACTAGTGCATTGCTAACCTGCTCGTCTGACATGACAGTAGGCTTTACTATCATGTGTCTAGCCTGAGGCACCTTCTTCAATCACCTTGACATGCATGATTCTTCACATACATCAAAATCAGGCTCGTCCATGTGGGTGTGCATTGACCAGGATATTTACTTTCGTGTTCACATGGTCACCATATCTTCATCCATCAAATCCCAGCCAAACAGATCCTCCTGCATGATTGTGCTCTGGAAGCGGGTGCAGACAATATTTCCTGTGTCTTCTGCATACCCCATGGCTGGTGGAATGTGCTCTCCACTCACCCTTCTAGACCTCTATTGCTTAGGAACCCTAGCCTCCAAATTTGGAGCTTGCATCTCCATGTCCTATGTTTCTCTTGTAGTTGTTTCCTCTAGCCTTCTCTCTTCTCCATCCTTCTCCTTTGATGCCTCACCCTTTTCTTTTGTGTGCTCTAGGGGTGTAGGAGATGTAGGTGCACTCTCCTCAGATTCTTCTGCCTCCTCACTCAACTTCATCTTCCTCCTTCTCTACGTGGTTGCTTCCTTCTGCGGGGAGAGCCGGGGTGATTTACGCACAGTAGTCGGGGTAGCACCTTGGGTCCTTGTTCTCCTGAATACCCTTTTAAATCTATGCTCCCCTTGGACTGTACTCAAGTCCTCTTCATCCCCCTCTTATGGCTGAGGTGGTGTAATAGCATGCTCAGTGTCTTTCTGACTTGTAGGATGTCTCCTACCCCGATGGTCCAAACCACCACTATCTTCGTGCTCTTCCTCCTCATCCTGTATCTCGATTTTCTCTATAGGCTTGGGCATTGGGACATTCTCCATTGTATGCTTCCCCTTAGGTGGTGCAGGAAGCACAAACTCACCTTCCACGTATTTATTGTTCTCCATCTTTGGCTTCAACTGGAGATATACTAACGCTGCCCCCACATCTACCACAGCCAAGCTTATTGGCTTGATTTTCAACACCTCTAAAATAATTCTCTGTATGTATGAACTTCTTCCAGGATACACATACTTCTTTCATAATGTATGGTAGTCACAGTCTACCTTGTCTACATTGAAATTTAGTCTTCGTGTGTCTGTAAACCTATGCATGGAAGCTTGAAAATACCTCGCGGTGAATGTGTAAGGCAACTTGCACCAAGGGATCTAGGCTCCATCTTTCATTGGAAAGCGCATGATGCAGAAGTGCTGGTATACAGCAAACTAAACTTGTTTTCCTACCACTACTTGTAGGTCCTTTGGAATGTGTCATTCCTCCCCAAATGCCACACGGAGCCTATCATACCACTTCTCCGCCCTTTGTCTTACTTCATCTGTCATGGCCCCCCTGCATAAGTACTTACTGAACCTTTTAGTTGGGGACTTATTGTCCATGGGGTATTCCCATATCTTCTCTTTTGGTCCATCTGGTACTCCAATTTCCATGAAGACCAGTGACAGTAAGACAACCCCAAAGCTGATCTTTCCTCCAGTGTGTGCTTCTTCAACTATCTGCTCTACAATATAGCCTGCAATGTTGTAGATCATCCCTTCCAACATCCTTCACGCCACATGCAGCCACATAGTGTTTACCTATGACCACCGCTCCTGATCATTCAACTTGGTAACCAAGTGTGCTACAGCTTGTACAACTGGGCAGTTCTTCAACTTATCTATGTCCATTCTGCGTGGACCCTTCAGGTATCCCAACTCCTGTTTGGTCTTCAAAATCATGGATTTATCTGTAAGGTCACTTTTTATATCTTCTCTCGTGGCCTTCAGACCTGTTACTGATGAAACGAGTGCAGATGAAACTCTAACTCTGCGTCCTACAAAGTAGAAGAAGTCTTCGTGTACCCTGCTCATAAGCCACTGGTACAAGGGTTCATACTTCCCAAAATATGGCAGCTCATACAACTGATATACCCCAATTCTCTTCAAAAGTTTCTCACCCACATCATCATATATTGGCATGTCATCTGTCGTGTGCGCTTGTTTGTTCTAGTCATCAGTAAAGAATCAAGCTCCTTCTTGTTTTCTGACGTCCTGTGGTTGTATTCGCTCACTTTTCTTTTTCTAATGGGTGAATCCCATTCTTGTCCGACAATAACCCCTTCTGGGTATTGCATTTATGAGAAATGGCTTTCAGGTGCCATTTCTTCTTCCTCAACAACTACCTTTTTCTTTCCTTTTACTGCTGCTACAGATGCCTTCTTTGGTGTCATTTTTACCTTGCAAATATTTCTTCTTCAACCCTGTAACTCTGCGAATCAAACCCTAGCTTGATCCAACTCTGCCTTAGGTGGAAACCTTGTAACCTAACTCTCTTTTTTCTCCCTGCTTCACTCAAACCCTTCACCACTGGGGATGTAAGCTTCTTAAAGCACAGATCTGGTTACCATGCTCGACTTCACACCCTTCGCACCTTAAATCGATCACTCGGCTCTTCGTACTTGGCTCTTCTCATGAATACTCTTAGTTACAATGGTAAAAATGAATCCACATCCCTTCCTTATATAATTTTTTCAAATTTTGATGCATTTATTGCTCCTCACCTACCAAATATCCCTTCATTTATTGACCAAATCCACTCATTCTGTGTGGTACATCTTCACGCCCAGCTATAACCTTCTAGCATGCCTTCCTACCTTCTGGTCACAGACTTCTCTTCAAGCATGTGCTCCTGCACCTGAGTACCTCGTCACTGCACCTTCTCTGGTAGTTAACATGGCCTACGCTTACCTCGCGTTATACTATTCCTTCATCCATCTTCATCCTTGGTCACCTTTTGATACGCAATCATCTTTAAAGCACACATGTAGTAGCTTATTTCTTTTACCTTCCAAGTCCCTCAGTCCTTTTCTTGAATAACGACAACCACCCCACACTAAAAGTATGTGCAGTCCTCTACGCATAAACATTCTTCATATAGTAATTAGCTTCATGCACGCAAGTGTGCTTATTACCCAAACAACAATGAAATTGACAAAGCATAGCGATAATGAAAGAAATACATTAAGGAAATACCGAATTGAAAACCTAAACTAAATGGAAACACTGCCTTATTACAAACACCAAGAAGACTTATTTATAGTAGGGCTTCAACCTACTCCCATTAAAGTAACTGGGTAGCCGTGTTCCATCAAGTGCATCTAATTGGCATGCACTTGAGTCAAGTATAGAAGTTATAACATACGGCCCCAACCAGTGTACTTTGAGCTTGCCTAGATGGCACAAGAACTTTGAGTCATAAAGAAGAACCATTTGTCCAATGTCAAACTTCTTATCTCTTATGTTTCTGTCATGCCATGCTTTCTGCCTGGCCTTTTCCTACTTCTGACTCCACTGTGTTATGGCTCGGCACTCATCCAGTTGAATCATCTTTTCAATCCATTCTTCTAAAGCATGTTCATCAGCCAGACCTCCAGCGCGTAATGCACAAAGAAGGTAACATAAATTCTATAGGAAGAACAGCTTCCACGCTAAATACTAACTAAAACGATGTGGCTTTGTTCAATCTCTTGTAAGTTGTTCTATATGTACAAAGCACAACTAACACCTTGTCATCCCAATCATTTCTCCCAACATCACATATTTTGGTCAAAGTCTGGCTCAAAATCTTGTTGAAGGCCTCAGCAGTTCCATTTTCCTGAGGATGATATGGTGTAGTTTTATGGTGGGCCACCATAAACTCATCTAATAGGATTCTGATTGTCTCATTCAAAAAGTGTGTACCTCTATCACTTGTTAAGCTCAAAGGACACCCATATCATGTAAGAACATTTTCCCATAGAAACCTAGCTGTTGTAGCTGTTGTACAGTCTTTCGTAGGGGCTGTTTCTACCCACCATGTGAGATAATCTATGCAAGTAATGATATAGCATGATCCAGTCCTACGCGTAGCTGGTGAAATAGGTCCTACAAAATCAATGGCCCATTTCTCAAATGGTTTGGCACTAGTAATTGGTCTCAAAGGCATCTCATCTCTCTGCCCTAGTTTTCCTAGGCATTAACAATGGTCACATGCCTTACAGTAGTCTTTACAATCTTTATACATTGTCTCCCACCATAATCCAGAAATTAAGCTCTTCCGGGAAGTCACATCACCTGTATAATGGCCTCCTACAATACCACCATGTGCTTCTTCCATGATATCCTTGCGCTCATGCTCCAACACACAACGACGTAATACCTCATCTCTACCTAACTTGTAAAGGTCACCACTGATCAACATAAATGGTGTCATGCATATAGCAACTACTTTTCTTTTCCAATGATGTCATTCCCTCTGGGGCCATACCTATTCGTAGAAAGACAACAATGTCTTCTAGTTCCATGGGCACGCATTGCAACCTGTATAACTATGCATCTGGCAGTGTCTCTTCAATTGTCTGTGCCTCCTCTCCTGTATTGATTCTAGATAAATGGTCTGGTCCAGAGTTGTTTTTCCCTGGCTTTACTACAACTGTGAATTCAAATTCTTGAAATAGGAGCACCCATCTACATATGCACCCTTGTAAAATATAGCTTGTTTACTAAGTACTTCAATGCCATGTGATCTGTATAAAACACAAATGGTGTTGCTAACAGGTACTGTCAAAACTTGTATAATGCATAAATCATTGACAAAGCTTCGCACTTTGTAGTTATATAATTCCTTTCAGTAGGAGTCAGCTTCCTACTAGCAAAATAGATTGGATGATCAATAATACCTTCACCAGGATGAGCTAACACAACGCCAATGGCCATACCAGAAGCATCCACATGCACATGAAATGGTTTATCCCATGAGGGAAAGCACAAAATGGGTGCGGTAGTAAGTCTCTCTTTTAATACCTCAAACGTGCGATGCTGCGGTTCTCCCCAATAAAATGTACCTTTTCCTTTCAGCAATTCTTCCAAGGGTGCTACAATTCTGGCATATCCTTTTATAAACTTTCTATAATATCCTGTATGACCCAAAAATGTGCACACCTCACTTTGACTGGTAGGCACTTCCAGGCCTAATATGACCACAACCTTGGCTGGATCAACTAGCAAACCTTCCTTGCAGATTATATGCCCTAACAGTATCCCGAATGGCGTAGCAAATATGCACTTCTTAATATTCAAAGAGATACTCAATTTTCTGCATCGTTCAAACATTAAGCACAGATTGTCACAATGATCTTTCACAAGCCCATATATTGTCCAATCATCTAGATATACCTGTAAGAAGTTATGAATAAAATCCTTGAACGCCTGAACAACTATGCGTGAGAATACAGCAAGTGTGTTTTTCAATCCGAAGGGCATCACAGTATAGGAAAAACTGCCCCATTCAGTTGTAAATGTTTTCTTTTCTTGATCCTCCCGCTCGATCCTAACCTGATGATACCCAGAAAATCTATCTGTGAAAGAATAGATTTCGCGCCTTGTAACTCCTTCTAGTATTTCCTCAAGGAAAGGTGTAGGGAAAGGATATGTAATGCATGCAGCATTCAGCTCCTTGTAGTCCACACATATCCTAATCCACCCATCCTTCTTGATACTGATCACCATTGGGCTAACCCATTCTGACTCATCAAGGGGCTTGATAATTCCAGATTTCAACATTTTATCAATTTCTTCCTTTACCTTTTTGCATAAATTAGGATTCATCCTATAAGGCCTCTTCCTAACTAGCTGCATGCACCATCCTTAAGTTTGATCTTCATTTCCCCAAGTGATTCATGCACACCTTTCAGTTCATGATATCCTCTAGGGAATAAGTCCTGATAATCCCGAAGTAACTCGATGATCTTTACTACCTCCGAGTCTGACCAGTAGTCTCCAATGATGGCCTCCTTAAGCTCAGCCTCTGAACCTATATTCACCTTCTTTTTCTTCATGGGTTCATGGTAGGCACACGCATCCTTGTCTACATTATCCAAGACCTCACGCACCCCATCGTGAATGTTCAATATCCAGGTTCTCAACCTCCTCGCCTTCCATGAGTTAGACCATCTTCCTTTTCTCTTTCTCAAGGCAAGCATGCTCAAGTAGTAAGGAGTCTATTTCTTCTTACTTTGCAAAACATGCTCTAAATTTGACCTCGTTAAACAATTCCTGAATATGCACTTCTACTTTTGCACTATCTCCCATAGTTAAGCACTTGAAAAATTTTAATGCCTCCACTACTAGAGGTTGAGCTAAGAAATAATCAAAGGTCTGGGTCATACTTGCAGTCAAATTTTTTCAGTTCCTTGGTTTCTCTATGTAGTTTTGCATATACATACCAAGTGTGTGCACATCCTTGGAGTGTGGAATACAATTTATGTACCCCGAGTGATGATGGTAATGCTTCTTGTCCTACTGTCCAGAGTCTCTCACATTGTTGAATGTGATGTTGAACAGGTTGATTACCATGATAAGTACAGATTTGCATAGGTGCATTGTGCCTTATAAACCTGGTAGATAAATCTATTCCAATCTCTTCCCAGTTTATAAGATTATCTTTGTGGACTACCCACCAGCGCGTTGTTGTCCCGTGCAGTGTATATACTAACATATCCCTCCATTTAACTGGATCTACCCACTGTGTTTCCATAGCCTTCAGAAAGGTAGAAATATCTTTTGTCCCTATATACCAAGATATTGTGCCACCGATCTGTCGAATTGAGTGAGATCTATTCATGCACTTAACTACACTTTTCACCTCATGCCCTACCAGTTCATATGTACCATGAGCCCAATTGTCACAAGCAATACTCGTAGTATCACTAATAGAATGAGAATCTTCCCACTACAGAATGCCTTCTTTTGATGGCTTGTTGACCTCTAGATCCTGAATAGCACGTACATAGACTCTATTCAAATCCTCCTCACTTAGAGGTTCTACATAGGGCATAGACTTCCCATCTTTCAAGGGTATCACAACCCTTTCCTCCTTGTTTTCAAAGCTGATGTATCCCTTATTGAATCTCAAGTCAGCATTATTTGCATAACACCAAGGGTGTCCAAGAAAGGCTAGAAAATTATCTGCTTCTACAAGTGCTAACACCTCAAAATCCCCAGTAAACTTGGCCCCTTGTATAGTTATAGACGCATTCTTCAACACTCCTATGGGATTGTCCTAGTCCAGTTTTCCATAAACAACACATTAGATAATGGCTGCAATGGGGGCCTCCCTATTTATACCCAAGCATCTAATGTCAGCACATTTACTTCCGCACATGTATCAATCAATATATTTCTCGACAACCACCCATCCACAACATCATTCAGAGTAATTTCTTTTTCATAATCAATGCTATCAGGGGGAATATTGGCATGAAGAATTTTCCATCCAGTCTCAAGACTTGCGTGCAGAGTGTTCCCTTTCAGCCAACTCCCCAATAGTGGAATAATGTTCTCCTGAGCGCAACATCTTGCATGCCTCCCGCAGATCATCGATACCAATTTGAACTATCTCTGATGCTTTCTTCTGTGCTCCTTTAGGTATTGTATCTCACCCTGAAGATTCCTTAGCACCTCCATGGTATCCTGGTAAACTTCTTTCTGATGAGCAAGATCTGGGTACCTCACATTGCAAAACTTCCTCCTTGGTAATCGTAGGCTTCCAATGCAATGCCTCTCGTGTGTGTTGCTTCAGTGCATGTAGTGATCTTTACTGTTAATGCCTCAGGTCCCTCTGTTATCTTGGGCATCCATTGTTCTTCTACCGCACGCTAGATTCTAACCATTTTGGCACCTTTTTTTTCTTTCTTATGTTGTTTGCTCAGATGCTCATATAGGTCCGGGCACTCTTCATAGCTATGGTTCTTCCCAGCAGAAAGAACATGCATTATTATGAGGAAATTCACACCTATAGTGGTCAGAAGATCCACACGTATAACATGTTCCATGAGGAAACTCTCCTCTTCCTCCACCACGGCCGCATCTTCCATATCCACCATGATATCCACGTCCCCTTCCACGACCCCCTTTAAAACGCCCCTCATTCCTTTCATAGCGCGTTTGAGTATTACCCTGATCTTGGTGCTCATTCCTACCCTTAGAATTGTTTGTTATACATGTCTGTCGTACTCTAATGTCTATGGCATCCTGGATCTGACCAATCAACCGATAATCCTCAGTATCATGGGTCATGGACCTACAAATCTTGCAAAAGTAATATACATTCTTCCTTATCACACACTGTAATAAAGGACAATGGCTAGCATCATGATTCAAATAGAAAATCTCACAGTCCAATAGTAATGAGCATATAGATACTAGTGAAGGCAACTATCCTTGGTGTGACCTTCCACTTCACAATCTATACACCAAATTCCTGAGTGTGTTTCATAGGTTGAATTTGCTGACAGATTTTCTAACTACTTAGCCATAACTGTGATCTGTGCCTCTAGGAATGGACTGACCCCAGTGTCAATGCTCCTAATTGCCTCAGCGTGTAAAGATACTTCAAGTGGTTCACATGGGTCTGTGTAGGTCTTATGTGACAGCGCCCTCCTAAAAGGTGTAATCAATCCTCCAATGAACCATTATGCATGTTGGCTAGCGTGGATATCATAAGACAACTTAGATTTAAGTGTCATAAAATGAGCATCATACTCATGTACACTCTCAATAGTGCCTTGCTTGATATCTTTGAGCATGCACTTATACTCTTCTACTCAAACTCAAGGACATGGAACTCTTTTAAGAACGCATCTTTCAGTGTTGCATAATCCACGCAAGTTTGATCAGGGTCAAACTTCCTATACCAGCTGTGTGCACGCCCCTGTAATGTAGTAGCGAATTGACTTGCCTTTTGCTCAGCAGTTGTAACCCCTTTAGCGCGCCACAGAATTTCACACATATGCACATGATCGAGCAACATCCTCTATACCTCTATATTCTGGAAGATGAAGAGACATATCCATATAGATATTTTATGGTTGCTGTGGACCTTGACCACCTGACCCGGAACCTCCTATATTTCCTTTGCCTCTAAAACCACCAGATCCACCAGAACTTTAGAACCACACTGATACCATCTTGTTCCACCACCTGTAGTTTGGAATAGAAACAATATCCTATGGATGTACTCCCTGTGCTCTAGGCAACAATAGTACTATACATAACCCCTACAATCTATGAGGAAGTCAAGACCACTTAGGAGAGAACTTAGAGGTGAATCCAACATTCTGCAACTAGATAATATCTTGCTAAATAAGTTTTGTGCAGATGATGTGCCTAAAAAGGTTCCTCCAAATAACATTGAAGACCATTTTTCCTACCATGATGTACTCGATCCCTAACTTACTCATGTCCTCCTACTTCCCAAGTTAGCTTGTTGATTACTTGTCGTACTAGATACTGAAAAACCAAGCACAAAAGCGAGGTCACCAGGTGGATTAAGATGCGTGCCTAACGGCCCAAAGTAGTCTCTGTTGGCATGCCTACTTCCATGTGAGGCCAAGATGGGGTCTCTATCATGCTTTCCAAGATGGGGGAGTTCCTGTTGCTCTGGCTCCACATCTTCCACATGAGCCGTAAATCCTGCACGAGCTAGCTCTCTCCTCAATGCCATACTTTCTGCAATGGAACATTGCTTCTCTATTTCCCTCTCGTGCACCTCATTATACTTAAGTTGCCTTTCCTCTCTCTGCTTTTCTACCACTAGGTCTGCCATCTTAATACCAAATTTTTCCCTGCCTTCGTGTATGGTGAAATTTAGCTAGCCATCGGTTTACTTTCCAGGTTCAAAGTTACCATTAAGATCTTGATCGCCAGCAGAATACCATGCAAATATATCCCTCTCAGATACCTCAAAAACTAGAATTCAGTTACCTCTAGGCAAGAGTACGTCAAAATTGAATAGTCCAAAATATAATTGTTTAGAGCACCACGGAACCGCGTATCCACCGCGCAAGTCTACATCAGGTCAGCATCATAAAGGGCCTGAAATTCTTCTTGTGTCCAGAAAAGTGTGTGATACCTCCAATTCTGCTAAGATGCATAAGCAGTAAGCCACTCGTATAGTTCTACTGGAAAGATAGCGAAAATCTCTCATATAAACTGTCATACATGTTCTGTTCTACCCAAGTTCATGCGTTAAACTCAGATCCACTACTAAACCAATGTGTATACTCTTCTTCCAGATCGTGTATCCATTCCTCAATACTTGCTAGATTTATTCGGTACGTCTTCATCTCGAACCATCCTGAAATCAACTGAAAAAGAGGTCCTAGCCATGGAACCAATGATGCAGCCTAGAATTTGCAAGATAACACACTAATCATGCTGGCACATCACTTAGCCTAGACTGAGTGCTCACCCAAAGCGCACAAAGGTACCAAATTCCTCTTTAGGGTTGTTGTAACGGGATGACACATGATGAAGAAAGAACCATAAAGACTCATGACTAATCCATCATTCTATAGTGCATGTTACCCATAGATTTATGAAATAATAAGCTTGAACAGTAACCATGATTGAAAATACTAACATGCACTACATAATTACACAAAATAACACTTAGATTCAGCCAATATCTTCCATCTATTAATAAGTATAGAAGCTCCTTACAGTACTGTCAATTTACATCAATGTGCGTATGGATCTAATACACACATATATCACTCTTTGTGTTACATGACATTCCTCTTTCTCTCTCTCTCTCTTACTATACATCTAACCTCATATATATATGGTGGTGACTTGCCCTTCACCGCTTAACTACTCCAAAAATAGGTCGCATGCTCTTGATAGCCACACGTTGTTTACAATTATAGCGACATGTGCAAGTGCGCTATCTATAGTCCTCTTGCAGATAATTGAAGTGTTCATTCTATTCTTAGCTTGTCTTCATGCATAGACTCTTTGAACCGCTTCTCCAAATATAGACAATGCATGGCACACGTGTCCCTGCTTCGTTGGTGTGTTCCGCACGCCATATTCCAAAAAGAGATCCTCATACCCAAAATCGGTTAAGTCCTAAAATCTAAACTTGTGTTCCACGCGCGGGTCCCTCCTATCCTTCTGCACCTTCAATCCTGGCCTTCTATCCCGCGTGGACTCCTTGTGTGATCTTTTCCAAGTATTCTTTGATCAACATTACCCCACACTATTCTCATTGTCATCCCGACAATATGATCAATGTTTTAATAGTTATAGTAAACAACTCCATACTTACCTCTTGGATGGCATGAATTGATGCTTATTTCATGGTTCCATGAATCCTCATTCTTGAAGTACCTACACTCTTTTTACCTATGACAAAACTCATTACATGCATAAAAATAACCATTGAAATATTTTTCATACCTTATTGTATTAGGCTTCCTAACAAGGTTAGATGTATTGTTTTCCATGCTAGCATCTTCCTTGTTCTAAACAACATCTTCTTGTCTTGTGATTTGAGTCACCTTTTCACTCTTTAGGCGTTCCTTGAATCCTATACCTTTCCTATAACCTGAAGTATTTTGACTATCTAGGAGATCATCTAGATCCTTAGAAATCTTCTCAAACTTCTGAAAGGTTATTACCTTGATTTTTGCTTCAGTCACTTATGCCTTTAGGGACTCCATTTATTTTTCATACCTGATGTACTCTTCCTCCTTAAATATCAAGCTTACAACTATAGTATCTATTTGAGTTTATAATTGTTTGATGATATCATCATACTTCTGGGTGTCAATCCCATGTCTCTCTTCAAGAAAATGAATCTTGTCTTCAATCCTTGGCCCATGTCTTTAGTTTCTTGTTCTTCTTATTTGAATGCTTCAACTCTTCTAGGACACTTATTAAATCAAATTCAAAATATTCTTCCTTTGAATCCACACATAAACCTATAAATATGGAAGCTTATCTTTTAGAGCTCCCAGGTACTTTGGCCATAAACATGATTTCATTTCTAACATCATCAACATCATCATCAAAATAACTAGTTTCATCGCTTACCTAAAATGAGCTGCAATCCTCCTTGGAAAATAAGATTCTCTTGAACTTCTTCTTGCCTTAAAACTTTCTAAACTTCTTATTGATCTTATTAGACTTGTGGGACCTTTTATCATCATCATTATGTTATACATTATCTTCATCCTTAAGCTTGTGAGGACACTTGTTTGTAAAATTCCCTATCTCACCACAGTTGAAGCACTTGAAGGGAAACTTACCCTTATACTTGAACATGTCTCCAACTTCCTTGAAAACATAGCAATTAATTCATCATCATCTATATATGAAACATCATTAATTTTGATATTCTTACCTTTTGACTTCTTTTTAGCTTTAAAGGTTGCTTCCTTCTTGGGAGGTTTGTCATCACATGTTCTCATCTCATAGGCTGTGAAGATACCATGGAGTTTATCCATCTGCAATTTACTTAGATCCTTGGATTCCTCTATAGCTAAGACTTTAGGATCAAATTTAGGAGCTAGAGATCCCAGATCCTTCTATACCATCGGTTCTTTCACTTCTTCTCTTAATCCTCTAATAGTATTGATCACTTTAACTACCCTGAGGAGATATGTTGCAATGTTTTCTTCTTCCTTTGTCTTCAAGCATTCAAACTGACTCCTATAGGTTTGAAGCTTTCCCACTTCAAATTAGTGCCACATTCATAAATGACATGTATCTTATCCCACATATCCTTAGTTTTAGTACATTGCATTACCTCGAGAAATTCCAACTCTTCCAATCCACAAAAAATGGCATTCATTTCTTTAGTGTTATCATTACTTACATTCTTTCCTATTATACCAGTTGGAGGAGTTTAAGGAATAATGTACCCATCTACAACTAACTGCCAAATATCACATCCCAAGGACCTTATATGAATCTTCATCCTAATGCTCCAAAAGGCATAATTTTTCCCATTGAACAAAGGATATTTGATAGTTGAGGAGCCACTTTGCTAACTGACCATATCTTTGATTCTAGGATCACCTCAAACTTGTTAAGCTTTCTTCTGAGGACTCTCTATGATACCAATTGTTAGAAGCACAACCAATAAGAGGGGGGGTGAACCACTGTGCCCTAAAAATTACTTTTACATACAATTTACCATTCATCAATTTTTATTACAACTTAACCATTAAACATGCATTCACCATGAATTATAAGCATACATGAGAAATGAGAACACAAGTACACTAGATATAAGTGGGAAACCATTGAAGGGAAGAAAACCAAATAAAATAAATCTTGGAAAAATTTTCCTATAAAAAATGAATCAAATTTAGTTGAGCATCAACCCAAGCATGAACACCAACCCTTAATTGTTTAGTAGAGCACCAACCCTACAAGGAGCACCAACCCCTACATTTAGTGACACACCAACTCCACAAGGAAGTTACAACTCCGTAGATGACACAAAATGAAATAACCACCTGATTTTTTCTCACCTATAGAATGTTTTCACAACAACTGATGATGACACCTATTCAAATCGCCTTTCTTCTATCTTCTTCAACTTTTCCTTCTAAGCTTCTCTACACACTCTCTTCTCAACCAACGCTAATTAGGTCAAGTGACCTAACTCTCCAACAATAGAAGAAAAATTATATCCTCATGAAATAATGTCTTCCCTATATTTAATGTTCACAAATACCTTCTTAACCTCTTCACACTACCCTCTTACTTGCTCATACCTCTTATACCAACAACATCAAAATAGGTCTTCTTCACTTGCATATATATATGAATCATAATCATACACACCATATTAGTTAGCCTTAATATATCAAATTCACTCTAAAAAATATGAATAAATCATGAAAACATCATTAATTCACCCATCTATGTCGGAAATAACATATGAAAGCTCAAATCCTTCATTAGGACTTAATTAGCCTAAATGCCTAAATCAACTCCTTCACCAAGTATGGGTCTCCTTAGTCCACATGGCCATATTCATCACTTCAAAAATATTTAGATATATTTTAAAATTCCACTCCATTAATCTTACAATCTTGACTCATCCTTTAACCCTATTTTATACTTTGAAACCACTCATTAGGCCATAGCCCTAATAGGTCTATACACTCAGAAAAAATAGTCTTCATAGATGAAGCTGAACCAATACTCAAAACCTCTTAACCATGAAATTAAACCATGTAAAAAGTTGATACATGAAATTTGGCATACCATCACATGATTTAGACACCAACATATGGTCTATAAGCTCCCAAGATCCACTTGCCAACTTGCACTCCCAGAACTGTCTTTGCACTATGGAAACTAGTCAAGGAAACTTGATTATCGAACACATGTGGGGGCACCTCCAATACCTTCTAATGGATTGATATGATAATATAAAAACCATTTATCACTATCAGAGAGATATACACTATGGTCCAATGCAAAACATTGGTCTTGCAGACTAATCTCTTCACCCTAACTACCTAGTCTAGAACTAGTCATTTTGTGCACACCACTTCATCACATTTTTTGGCTCACAGAGATTCTCCAAAGAACATACATGTGATAAAATTCATAAATGAAAACTATAAATTACTTAGAAACCACAACTCAGAGCTTAAGTTCTTGCGAGAAACTTTTCATCATGACCACCAAAAGTGTCAAACTACCCCTAAAAATTAGCCTTCCTTTATTGAATTCCACAGACCATCTAAGGGGTAAAAATTGTTTTGAAACCACCATAGACATGTATAATGAATTCCCAAATTTGTCTACCATCCATTTTTTCAACATGTTTAATGAAAAAATTGATATCAAACACAACTTCTTTAGAGACTTACCTTTTTATGTGGGGACCACTCATTATCATGATTCCTCAATGCCACCTAGACATAGCTGAGAGAGTACCTTACAATCTTCAATCATCATACTTTGTAAACCAATCCATTCTGATCATGCTTGGGAAAAATATTCTCCGTCGCTACTATTGGTCATCAAACTTGCACCCGTGTCTCGGATCTAGAGGAACCAAGTCATTTGAGATCACAATGGAACCATCTTCAAGTTGTGTGACCTTGCATGCTTGGGATAGATCTTCGAGAGAAGGCCGGTTCCTCTATCTAATTATACTGCTACTACTACTCCTAGTGCTAAAAGGGAAAACTAAGCTAATAATACCAAGGGACAAAGGATAGAAGGATAACATGAAAGGAAACTACACTAAAAGATTATAGCACTAGAAAAATAGTGATGAACACTATCTGTTCTGAAGAGAAAATGAAAGGTAAATGTGTGAAAGAAGGATAGACACGTGTAGCACATACTTAAAACATATTTACAATATCAATTTCGTAGAACACAAATCAATAAGGAACTGTAAGGGATGTGAGAAAGGAAAAATGTGTACGCAATGCAAAAGAAAAGGAAATAAGAAGGAATGCAAACACGTTAGGATAGAGAATAGTCATAAAACGATGTTTCTATTACTTTTAGAAATGCACAAAGTTTTTACAATCGCGAAAGAGGTCCAATATCCACATGCAAGAGCTAGATCTATAGGTCTGCAACTCAAAATACATAAAATATGAAGTCCTTAAAAAAGTGCGTAAGGACCCAAAGTTTCCAATGTTAATAATGAGCCCACCTCTTACATTTATAGATGAATACATTGAAGAAGAAGAAGGAGGGGGAAAACCTGAATTTGAAAAAAAACCACCAACAAGAAGTATTCAATGCCTGTAAATCTGCCTGCAAATCTATCAAATACGTTTTCCCAAGTCTGATTGGTGTGTTGGACAAGGATAGGAGGGGTAGATCATATCAAATCGGGTGGTTGAAGCAATTAAATATGCTCATTAATGTTTAGAAAGACATTTTCCCATTTCTCACCTACCAGATCCACCAAGAATTTGAATTTTAATGTTTAGCACTATAGCCTATGTCAGTAGCTATCTGATTGAGTCCAGGTGTGTGTCGATTGGATATCTGTAGCAAAGATATACGGTTGTCAAAAAATTTCCAGAATTGTCTCTACACACGCATGACACATGGCACGCATGGATTAGCTAAAAGGACGGATAATTGTGTAATTGTTCTTGTTATTTCTACCATGCTGTCATTCATTGATTTGTTGCAAGGCAATGATTTGGTGCACTTTGACTGGTCATGAGTGTGGCATACTCAAGCATGTCAAAATGACATGGCACACGGAAGGGTGCAAATGAGGGCACAAAGATATGCACATGGAAAAATGAGGTACAGGAGGAAGGTAAGAGGAAGGCACATGCAACATGCACAAGGAAATAAGGAAAAATATTGATTGAAGAATGCATGGTCAAGGCACATCTATTACAAAGTAATGTGTGAGGCGTACAAGAAGGTCTAGGGACTTGGCTGATTGAAGCAAGTGTGAGGTGCACACGGGGTAAATGGACTACTAGGAAGAAGATGAGATTCACAAAGGATACACGTAAGCACATGAGTGAAACAAAAAGGAAAAGGAAAATGGAGAGGGGAGAAGGGGAAGTGCGCAAGGGTGCATGAGGAAAAGAAGGGGGTGCATGTAAGGAAAATGTAACCAAGGGAATGTGCCAAGTGAATTTGAGCACGCGCAACCTTGAAATGAAGAGCTCAGAGGAAGAATATGTATAGAAGTTACCCAAATAACTATGAGATTTATTTAGATAATAGTTTTGGTAATTTTTGAGGGTCATCTTCCTGCTAGATGAAGGAGATCAGTAGCCTAGAGCATCCATTAGGCATGAATTCTATTATGTAATCATGAAATTATGATTTTTAACTTTGAAGAACTACCCTTGAAGTCACTTGAAGGATCATTTCTTGACTTTATTATGAATCCTACAACTTACTGAAAATTGTCAACATCCTAGAAGCAAAAAGAAGAGCGTGCACACGAAGCGCGCGAGAAGAAATAACTATGTACAAACAAACAATGTGCACACACACTTAGAGGAATTGAAACTACTCTTAATATTTACAAAAAGATGCAACAAACTTAATGGAATGGTTTTAGATAGATCCCATTTACTGGGATTTGTAGCATGCCTTCATTAAGATGAGTTAACTCAAAAGAGTTAGCCTCTTTGCATGATCTGATGATGTATCGGCCACTCCAAAGTGCATCAAACTTTGAATGATGCCCCAATTTAGCTCTGTCAACATCCCAGTTCAAAACCAAGTCCCCAACTTTGAAAGCTTGAGGCCTAGCCTTTCTGTAAAACCATTTATTTTTTCTTTCTGATGTTGTTCTAGCTTGATCATGGAAAATTTCTTTGACCCTTCAAGATTAACTAGTTCCTACCATTCATATTTCTCTCTGGTCTGCACCTTCAAACTCTAACTATCAGGAAAGCTGCCAATGAATTCAATTCTAGCATCAAAGGAATGCTATCCTCCTTTCCATAGACAAACTTGTAAGGTGAATTTCTTATTACCTTTTTAATTGTGATTTTGTCTACCTAGAGCATGTATGCAAGACCTTTGTATGCCACTATCTTTGGCTGATATTCATTGTGCACTTCATGATTTTAATCAGGTTCTTATTTGTTGAATCTATTAGAACTTTTCCTTAGGGGTAATAGTTGGAAGATGTTTTCATATAAATGCCCAAATTTAGATCCCAATCATTGATTCTAGTTCCAAGGAAGGATTTTGTCATTATCAGAGATAATGGTTTGAGGAACGCCAAACCTTATGACTATGACTTCAATAAAGTCAAGGATAACTGACTCGGTTGATTCTTTGATCATGACAGCTTCTGTCCATCTACTAAAAAAGTCCGTAGCTATCAGGACCCACTTGTGTCTAGCGCTTGAAGGTAGATTGATCATGCCTATGAAGTTGATACCCCCATTACACAAAAGGCTGATCCACTTGGATTTTTTAGTCGAAGGAGAAGCACTGCCAATCTCTTCTTACCTATAAAGAAATTACATTCTTTGCATTTTGTGACCCACGTGTCTACATTTGTAAACAGGGTAGGCCAAAACATTCCTGCCATTATGTTCTTCATTGTTATAGTTTTGGCAGAGAAGCGTCCACCAGAGAATCCCTCCTAAAATTTTGCTAACACTTTTTAGGCCATCAAGATTTTTCTTGAAGATAAGTCCATTAATCAAAACATAAGGGATAGATTGTAACCTCAAATGTCTTGTCTTTGCCTTGTTTAAGCCAAGAGGGTATGCACCCTCAGAAAGGAATGTGACCATGTCCTTCATCTATTCACATGCACTAGGGTCTCTATTCTACTCAAGTTCTACGCACGAGAGATCCTCATCTAGAAATAATGAAGTCTCAGATTCATTCTTCATATCCTCAGCAATATGCTTGCAGTGCAAGCTACCTCTTACCAGTTTTGTGGCTTTGATAGTCACATCATATTCCATGATTTTTATCACCCATTTTTCTCTTTTTTCACTGATCTCTTCTCCCAAGATGAATTCTTTGACAAAAGAGTGTGATACTAACACCTTTATATGGTTTGTGACGAACATACTTTTGAATTTTTTGAGTGCGTGCATGACAAAGGATAGACCTACTTCTCTGTGTGATTATATTTTAATTCATAATCCTTCAGTGTCTAGCTTCAAGAAATCCACTGGTTGATTCCAACCGTTGGTCATTTTCTTATGCACTAGGATAGCTAGCATTCGCGACTCACAGTAGAGCACCATGATAAAAAGGATAATTTACCTTGAATCAATCTGAGGTTGGATGATTATTGTCTCATGAAAAGCAATCTATCTTGGCTTGATCTTGGTTGAAGCTTTATCTGACGAGCTTGATACCGAGGATCCAGGTTGGAAGGCATTGAGATCAAAGGCATTTTCTTCATTGTACTCCCATGAAAATATATCATTTTATTTTTGACAGAGAGAGATGAAGGGTTGCTTTTCATTGTGCGCAAGTCTTTTGAGTAACAATTCTTCCCCACGCAATAGTGACTAGGAAGCAGTCTTCTTACACGATGCACATATATTTTTCTTCACCCTTAAAGTCATCATCAGGTCTAAATATTTGTTCTAAGGTGACAAGACCTTTAAGTAGCTTATTTAACTTCAGTTGAATCACTTGGTCACCATAGTTTTCATGCAAGTCATCTTCCATGCTCTGATGAGAAATCAACTTCATTTTGAATGAACCTAATAATCTGTGTGTCATTGTCAAACATTTTCCAGCTGAGTATTGTTGTCTAGAATGAATGGTCTGATTACCTTCTTGATGTGTTGGGTGTTTCCTTTGATAAAGTCTTCAACATGAGAGAATTATGAACCAAGTGCAGACCATTTGGTCAACTTCCCTATTCATTTTACGTGGAACCACCTACGGATTCAGAGCATCAAAGCTCTCAAATAGGTCCCATACTCTATGTTAATAAGCTTTTAGAAGCTTATTATTTTCCTGGCACTCATTGGTATCTTGGTGAATAACCAATTTTGTGTCCTCAAAGATCTGTAGCACCTTAATCTTCTTATTTTCAGCTATGAGTAGACCATGCACCAACGCCTCATATTCTACTAAATTGTTAGAACATGTGAACTACAATTTGTGTGCAAAGAATAAATTCTCATCCTAAGGGAAAATGAGAATGACTCCTACTCACGCATTGTTTCTGCTTCTGGAACCATCAAAGTATAACTTCCATAGACCATTTTCTCTTCATTTTGTTTGAGCGCACATGGCAACATAACTTCTTCTTCAAGAATGTAGTAAGTACCAAGCCTAGTTTCATAAGCTTCTAGTTCTTCAACATATGGGTTAAATTTATGGTGCCTCTCCACCCGTTCATCAAGTACTAGGTCAGGAATAGAGGTTGGAAGAAGGTTCTCTTCAGGAACTAAAGCTTGTTCTTGGATTAAACAGTTGGCTTAGAGAGGGAATGGGAACACATGACTCTACATGATAGGAAAATATTGGCTCAGCTTATATGGTAAATGGGGTACCATACCTTGTCTTGAGTAACATATGGGACCAATCATAAGACAAGTAACCACCCACTTTTACATTAAATTCTCTTGACAAACATAGGGAAAACAAAGGAGATAATTCAATGATAGATACATCTTGATTTATGGTGGGGTTTGGACATGCATTAAGGGTTAACTCAAGATCCTTGGTGACTCCTAAGGTAGTGATAGTTGAACCATCAAGTTACAAGACTCCTTTTTTCAGAGGGCTATACTTAAGACCTAAGACATCAAGCAATTTTCTTAAAGGCATGACAGAAGTACTAGCACCTGAGTCAATCATGTTGTTATGGAAAAGATGTTTTTATATGATCAAGGAAATATAGAAGGGTGGGGTTTTAACAAATTTACTTACTTTCTTCTCCTCTTCTTGGAAGATATTGATAGAATCACATGGCTTCCACACAATAGTTGGATCAACGCATGGGATTTGTGCCTGAGATTAATGCAATAGGTCGTCTTTGAGAAGGAATGGTCAAGGTATCCCACATTGTGACATTTATATTTGTCTTCTTCATCTGGTCCACAATGCTAAATGGAAGACCCACTGGCTTGTGCATTTGAGGAACAACATCCCTTCTTGACGGTTCAGGCGTGGAAGCATGGGCTTTAGCCGAAGTTGAGGCTTAACCTACTGTTGGTCGTCAAATAAGACTTTTAAGAAGAGCAACAGTCAGGGGACAAGAAGTCCCTCCTCTTTAATGGGAGAGGTTCCCTTATTCAGAAACGAACCTATTTACAAATGTACAAAACATTATTTGTCTGGTTGAACTTGGATATCACGAAAGTGTTTTCAATGAGGATGTTCAAGTACAAAAAGGACTGAGGAAATGAGAAGTACGAGAAAGAGCAGAAAGGCAACATGCAGAATTATAGAGAATCAGAGTAATTCATTATGTATGAGAAATCACAGTGAATTGAAACAAGATCATTTGTATCGGATAAATAAGATGAAATTCAAAGACACAAAGTTCTGTAAATAACATCTGCTAGAACACAAAGTTTCTTAACATAACACAGACTCATTAATCAAGGACACAAAGTTCCTTCTTGGTTATACAAGATCGCCGTGCTTGCAAAGTTGAAGAGTATGCAATCGGTAAGACTAATGAACTTGAGACAAATGATCTTCACAAAGAAAATAAATGAAAGCTTAGGAGTAACAGAGATCAGATAGACAAAGAATGGAAAGTCCTTCTGTATTGATTTATTTATGATCTATTTACACTTTCAGAAAATATGCCAAGTTCTTCCTCCTTCAGAATGGCATAAGGAAGGCCATTATATAGCTTACAAATCAGTTACTCTTCGTAACCTCTTCTTTAACCAAGAACAGTTAAGGACCGCCAATCGCAATACCTTAACTTCTTACAAAGAAAACGGAAAAAGAAAGGGAAGAAGAGAAAAGAACAAGGAGAAGAAGACAGGTGGCCAGTCACTAAGAGGGACCCACTGACTTCAGAATCCGCTGCCTGAATTTCTTTAACGCCTCAGCTATGTCTCAGAAGTCTCATCCTGAAGATGACAGTGTATGTCTTTAAAAGCAGAGATGACCAGTGTCTTGAAAACTTCGTCCTTCTGCCAGCTGTTCTTCAGTTCTCCCAAGCCTCCTCCAAGACTCTGATCTTCCCAGGATTTTGATAGATTATCCTTGACGTCATCGAAAACCTTATTCGCCAGCAAGATGTTCGAGCAAAAGATAGCAAGGAAGCAGTGTGAGAAATGCAAAAAGGGGGTCTGCCCATTATATAGCCGTTGAGGAGAGAGAAAGGTGATCAATGTGCATTAAATTCATATCTATTAGTTTGAAAAACAACATATTCGGGTAGAGCGGGAAAAACTAAGTATGAATGGCATTTGGTTCACTTGGGACATGTGAGACGCGAATGCGTGAAACACGCGGCTCGGCCGACTCGGGCGAAACAGGGAGAAGACGCACAAATGCATTTTGGGACATCTGGGACGAAAACGCGCGAAGGACGTGGTTCGGGCGTTTCGGCCGGAACAACTCCGAAAAGTTTGGGACAGGAAACACGCGACTCGGGCGTTTTGCCGAAAAGGTGACAATGAGTCCGGAAAGTTTGGGACATTTGGGCAAGTACGCGAAGTACGCGGTTCAGGTGTTTCGGCCGAAAATGGAAACAACTTGCAGAATTAACTTTGGGACATTTGGAACATGAAAGAGTGAAGTACGTGGTTCGGGTGTTTCGGCCGAAAATGGAACAACTTGCATAATTGACTTTGGGACATTTGGGACGAAAAGTTCCGACAGGCCCGAAAATGGAACAACTTCGGGGATTTCGGCCGATCGGGGAACAGAGCGCACTTTAGAACTTGGGACAGGCGGGACAAAAAGTTCCGACAGGCCCGAAAATGGAACAACTTCGGGGATTTCGGCCGATCGGGGAACAGAACGCACTTCGGAACTTGGGACACGCGGGACAAAAATGTCCGACAGGCCCGAAATACATACAAAATGACCCAAAATGTAGATTTTTTCTCAATTTCATGACTTCGGTACATTAGAGAAAACACTTAAACTCAAAATTTTGAAATTTTTACTTTCATCAGAGCAGGGAATTTTGAGTGGACAACAGCTGGCTCCTTCTAGGGATGACTTGGCATAAATTCAAGGAATGAGACAAGGCAAGAACTTAGACAAACTCAGGGAAGTAGACCAGTACCTTATCCATTGGGCAACGGAGTCAAAAATAGACCAATACAGAGGGCAACACACCAAAACAAAAAGGAAAGAAAAGCAAAAATGCTGTACAAAATATACAAGGGACTCCCTAATCACCTAGGACTTGAACAACTTGAGATACTGCCCACTATAAGGAAGTGGGAGAGAAGAACCATCCATGTAATCAAGATAAAAGGAATTCTCACCAGCAAAGTGTCTGATCTTGAAAGGTCCGAGCCACAGGGAATCAAACTTTCCATGGCTGCCACGAGGTTCATGTCTTTTGTCCCATAACAGCACGGTGTCTCCAACTTGGAAATCTCTGAACCTAGCTTTCTTGTCAAACAGGACCTTTACCTTCTGCTGGTGAATAGATATCCTATCAGCAACCATCAATCTGTCCTCATTCAGTTTGTGCAGGTACATAATTCTCTTGTCCAAAGCATCTCTGAAACTAGTATCTTCAATGGCCTTCATTAGGTGCAAGGCTGGCAGTTCCACTGTCACTGGCAATTGAGCTTCTACTCCATATACCACTTGAAAAGGAGACATTCCAATAGCTCTCTTTGGTGTAATCCTGTCTGCCCAAAGAGCATCATAGAGCTTCTTGTGCCAGTTTCGTTGAGACTCATTGACCAACTTCCTTATGATAGTCACCAGATTTTTGTTAGTGGATTCTGCTTGCCCATTTCCCTGGGGGTAATAATCTGAAGAATGAGCCAGGGAGATGCCATACCCGTAGCAGAAATCCATTATCTCAGTTGAAGAGAAATTTGAAGCATTATCTGTTACAATCTTATTAGGTACACCATACCTTACCAAGATGTTCTCTTTAATGAAGCTGCACACCACTTCAGAAGTAGTACTCTTGACTGGAATAACTTCCACCCATTTGGTGAAATAGTCAGTGGCAGTTAGCACATGAGTGTGACCAGCACTAGAAGTAGGATTAAGTGTACCAATGAAGTCCAAACCCCACTGTTGAAATGGTTCCTCAATCACAACTGGCTTGAGAGGCAAAGAAGCCAATTTAGGTCTTCCCACAAAAGTCTGACAAGCCTCACATTTATCAACCCACTTGGATGCATCTCTGAACAAGGAAGGCCAGTAGTATCCTCCACGGAGTATCTTATGAGCTGTAACCGTTGATGAATAGTGCCCTCCACATGCCTGATCATGAAAAGCTGAGAGCAACTTTCTCTGTTGTTCCTTGTCCACACACTTCAAAAATCTCCCATCTAACCCACGCTTGAACAAAGCATTTTCCCACAATACATATTGCACTGACCTCAATTTAACAGTCCTCTTTTCTTTGGCAGTTAAATGAGAGGGGCATTCCCCATAGGTGAGAAAATGGGCGATGTCAGCATACCATTCATCAACTGAGCTAAGGAACAGAACGGTAGGAATGTCAGCTTTCTCCTCCAGCAACTCATGTTTAGCTCCTTCAGCAATGAGCTCACAAAGGCCTTTTCCACGAACCAGCTTGGTCGGTTTGATGTCAATGTCATACTCTTGGACCTTAGCAACCCAGTTCCCTCTCTTGGATCCAAATTCTTGTTGTGTGAGAATTGACTTAACAGTTGTATCTGGAACCAACACCATGGAGTGAGAGTTGAGGATATAAAAATGAAACTGCTTAACAACTTTGACCATTGCAAAAGCATGCTTCTCCATCATGGTGTATTTCAACTCATGATCTTTCAGAATATAGCTCATGAATGCAATTGGGAGTTCATGCTCATTAGAGTCTTCTTGAGTTAAGATAGCAGCCAAGGTATTATCTGTAGCATAGCAATAGATGATGAAATCTTTGCTGAAATCAGGACAGGCTAAAACAGGAGTTTTAGCAATAGCTCTCTTGATACCTTCAAAGGATTCCTTTCCTTCAGAAGACCAACCAAATGTTTGCTTCCCTTTCATCATCTGAGAAATATTCAAAGTTAACTCTGCAAAATCAGGGATGAATCTTCTCAAGAAATTTATCTTACCAAAGAAGGAGTGCACGCCCTTTTTGCTGGTTGGGAGAGGAATTTGTTGGATGGCTTGAACTCGTTCAGGATCAATCTTAATACCATCCTTGGAAACGATGTGCCCTAATAACTTTCCCTCAGTGACACAAAAGACAATATTTTTTAGGGTTCAGAGAGATCCCATGCTCTCTGCATCTCAGCAGAACTGTCTCTAGGTGATCAAAATGATCCGCTCTTGTCTTGGAAAACACTGTCAGGTCATCAAGATATATGACAATACACTTCCCTTTCAAGCTTCCAAAAGCCAGATCCATGGCTCTCTGAAAAGTGGCACCAGCATTAATGAGCCCAAAAGGCATCCTCTTGTAAGCAAAGGTACCCCAAGGAGTAGTGAAAGCTGTCTTGTGTTGATCTGCAGTATCAACCTCTACTTGATTGTATCCCGAGAATCCATCGAGCATGGATAACATTTCAGACCCTGTAACTGCTTGCAAGACCTGATCCATCATAGGCAAAGGATAATTATCTTTCAAAGACGCCTGATTCAGGTTCCTGAAATCAACACAGATGTGGATCTCACCATTTTTCTTCCTAACAGGCACAATATTTGCAATCCATGTTGAATGGTGAATGGGAAAAATGATTTTAGCCTTCAACAACTTCTGAATTTCCTGAAAGATGGTGTCAGCTATTTTGGGATTATACTGCCTCTGTTTCTGCTTAAAAGGTTTAATTCCTGGTTTGAGAGGAATCGAGTGCTGCATATCTTTTGGTTTGAAAGCTTTCAAATCTTCATAAGAATAAGCAAGAACATCCTTATACCTCCTTAGAAGATCAATTGCTTTTCTCCTCTCATCTGCTGTGCAACATTTTCCAATATTCACTAGCTTAGGGTCATTAGAACTCCCAATATTGATTTTGTCATACTCAGCTGATTGCTGAGGTCCAGTAGAAGCTCTAGACTTCACATACCTGTCATGTTTATCAAACAGTTCCTCTAAGCTTACCAATCCTTTAGGAATCTTATTCCCCTTGAGTTTAATGCACCCTTCCTGACCTGTTTCTTCCCCTTGGGTGACTGCTTTGTCAAAGGGCACACTCTCACGAGGTAGGTTGTCACTTCCCTCAAAATACAGCTGTTCGAAATTACCCTTGAGTTCCAGGAAGGAAAGAAAATGTTGATCATCATTGAAAACCTGCCAGTTATTGGTGTTATCAGGTACACTGGGTCGATGGATCATCTCAATGGTGAACTTGTCTTGAGAGAAATCAGGATGAGGAATCAGTAGCGACCCTGAGACAGCTAGTGAATCAGCCCTGCTGTTCTTTTCCCTAGGTACTACTTCGATAGAGAAAGCATCAAGGAATTCAATGGAATCCCAAACCTGATTCCGGTAATGTTTCAGCCTTCCATTTTTTACTTGAAAAAGGTTTCTGACCTGCTTTACAATCAATTCTGCATCACCACGAGCCAGAAGATTCTTTACACCTTGTTCTTTGGCCACTTGCAATCCGAGAATGAGAGCCTCGTATTCTGCTGTGTTATTAGTATTCTCGAACTGCAACTTAAATGAAAAGGGGTGTAGGCTTCCTTCAGGTGACACCAGCAGGACACCAGCTCCGGAACCAGCTGAGGAACAACTTCCATCAAACTCTAAAATCCAAACCCCATTAGGATCTTTAGGAGACACTTTGGGGGGTCAGATTTCATCAGGGGACATAATCATGTAGTTACCATGCCCCATATCCTCGTAGAGTATTTGTGCTCTAGGATCATCCGTTTTCTGCACAATATACTCAGACTGCTTCTCAGGAAGCAACTTCTTCATTTGTCCATTGACAGGCACGAGTGCATGTGACCAGTCCATTTGGATTTCCCCACCCACGTCCTTACAGAAGTTCCTACTTAGCAACATCCCGTATGAAGGGGGAATATCTGCCACTAAGATGGTAGCCAACACTTTCTTCTCGGGCAAAGCAGCAAAAGCTACTTGTGCATCTTTAATTCTCCCGACCAGGGGCACTTCTTTACTCTCCATGGAGTAACAAGATCCATAAGTGCGTGTGAGGGTCAGGCCTAAAGCATGAGCTACTTTAGCAGGCATCACATTATCTGAGGCTCCGGAATCTATGACACAATTACTGAGCCTATGACCAGCTATAAGAAGTGTTACATAAAAAGGCTTGATTTTGTCATTAGGCGAGGTGACAGCGGTTACCAGACTAGGCTGTGGTGCAGAAGAAGGAGTAGGACAAAAGGCCTTTAGAGGTGGTTTTGGAATGGGAATTAAAAAATTGAATCATTTTGGCAAAAGCTTTGGGATGAGTTTGATAATACTCGGCCTCTGAGATTTGGACCTTGGTCTTTTTCAGGTGATCAATAATATCAAAAGACCCAGAAGTGGACGGCCCATCATCATTTGAAATTCTAGGCTTATCAACTTTAGGAGAAAAAGAAGAAGCAATTTTAGTAGTAGGATTAATAGGACTCACCTTTGGTGTAGATGAGGTAGGGATAGGAGATCCTCTTTTTGCAATCACGGGAATAGTTGTCGACTGCTCCTTAGATTTCTTGATGGGCTGTGTCACTTTCTCCCTCTGATTTGTCTGCTCTCGAGTCATGACAGCGAATGATTCGCTATTCATGTCTGCTACTACTTCATCATAATCATCTCCATCATCAATGCCCTCAGTGGTGAAGAAATTTACTCGAGATCCCTCAAGTTCGTCTGCTTCGTCATCAACTTCTTTCACAAACTCTTCGCAAGCTTCGTTATCTTCATCATCATCTGGTTCTTCCACCTCGCAGGTCGCATTCACAGGAACTTTAACAGGAGGTCCCTCAAGTGCTAATCTTGTTTGAGAAGCAGGCAAATGATTTCTGGGCTGAAAATTTCTTCTTGGAACGTCTGCATAAGGAGTGTGCTGAGCCAATTGTTTCTTTATAGCAATAAGATCATTTGCAAGTTTCTGAACTAATGGATCAGTATTAGGTCCAGGGGTGGAAGAGGAAGAAGCAGCAGACTTAGATTTGGGAGGGTCTCTTCTCAACTTCCCTGACATGATCAAGTCATCCTCGATACTAACAGCGAGAGTTTGATCCTCGACCAATGTTGCGAGATTAGCCCTTCTTAGTGCATAACTAACTTTGGGCGATTGAGCATTTAGGAAGAAACATTTTTGAATTTGATCAACAGGTCGGGTAGGCTGCGGAATTTTATTGATCAATTTGTTGAACCGGGCCACAAATTCTCTCATGGGCTCTTGTGAATCTTTCTTTATCTGAGAGATTTGGGCTAGCAAGGCATGTACATCTTCTGCCGGCTTGAAACGGTTTTCGAACTGAGTTCTCATTGTGTCCCAGTCGGTGATAGCGCCAGCCGGAAGGTGGTAGAACCAATCAGCAGCATTATCTTGTAACGTCTCGACGAACAGCCTTACGGAGACGTCTTCATATTCGACTCCCAGAACTCCACATGCAACAACGAAGGCTGCGATGTGTTCATCAGGATGCACTTTGCCATCGCCTTTGAATTTGGGGAAGTTCTTCCGGTTACCTCTGGGTAACTCATGCAAAGGCTGAGTAAGGGCCAGGGGCCTGACACGATGACCCCATGGTAATGGCACTGCCATTCTTGGAAAAACGGCTTGGAGAGGGACTGCAACACCAGCAAGAATCAAAGCTTGAAGATTAGGGCTAGCTGGCTCTGAAGAAATACCACCCATAGGAATTCTGTCTTGAATAGGTGGAGTGCTTGTCGAACGAGTCCTTCTATTTCTTGTTGAAGGGAAAGGAAAACCCTGCTGCTCCAAAAGCTGAAACTGAGAATCTTCAACACCAAGGGCCCTCCTCCCTCGAGTAAAACGTGGAGTCGCCAGATCAAAGGATGATCGAAAAATTACAGAACTGGAATATGATTTTCCCCAGCGCAGCGCCAAAAAACTGTTGGTTGTCAAATAGGACTTTTAAGAAGAGCAACAGTCAGGGGACAAGAAGTCCCTCCTCTTTAATGGGAGAGGTTCCCTTATTAAGAAACGAACTTATTTACAAATGTACAAAACATTATTTTCTGGTTAAACTTGGATATTACGAAAGTGTTTTCAATGAGGATGTTCAAGTACAAAAGGACAGAGGAAATGAGAAGACGAGAACGAGCAGAAAGGCAACATGCAGAATTATAGATATCAGAGTAATTCTTTATGTATGCGAAGTCACAGTGAATTGAAACAAGATCATTTATATCGGATAAATAAGATGGAATTCAAAGACACAAAGTTCTGTAAATAACATCTGTTAGAACACAAAGTTTCTTAACATAATACAGACTCATTAATCAAGGACACAAAGTTCCTTCTTGGTTATACAAGATCACCGTGCTTGCAAAGTCGAAGAGTATGCAATCGGCAAGACTAATGAACTTGAGACAAATGATCTTCACAAAGAAAATAAATGAAAGCTTAGGAGTAACAGAGATCAGATAGACAAAGAATGGAAAGTCCTTCTGTATTGATTTCTTTATGATCTATTTACACTTTTAGAAAATATGCCAAATTCTTCCTTCTTTAGAATGGCGTAAGGAAGGCCATTATATAGCTTACAAATCAGTTACTCTTCGTAACCGCTTCTTTAACCAAGAACAGTTAAGGACTGCCAATCGCAATACCTTAACTTCTTACAAAGAAAACGGAAAAAGAAAGGGAAGAAGAGAAAAGAACAAGGAGAAGAAGACAGGTGGCCAGTCACTGAGAGGGACCCACTGACTTCAGAATCCGCTGCCTGAATTTCTTTAACGCCTCAGCTATGTCTCAGAAGTCTCATCCTGAAGATGACAGTGTATGTATTTGAAAGCAGAGATGACCAGTGTCTCAAATACTTCGTCCTTCTGCCAGCTGTTCTTCAGTTCCCCCAAGCCTCCTCCAAGACTCTGATCTTCCCAGGATTTTGATAGATTATCCTTGACGTCATCGAAAACCTTATTCGCCAGCAAGATGTTCGAGCAAAAGATAGCAAGGAAGCAGTGTGAGAAATGCAAAAAGGGGGTCTGCCCATTATATAGCCGTTGAGGAGAGAGAAAGGTGATCAATGTGCATTAAATTCATATCTATTAGTTTGAAAAACAGCATATTCGGGTAGAGCGGGAAAAACTAAGTATGAATGTCATTTGGTTTGCTTGGGACATGTGAGACGCGAATGCACAAAACACACGGCTTGGCCGACTCGGGCGAAACAGGGAGAAGACGCACAAATGCATTTTGGGACATCTGGGATGAAAACGTGCGAAGGACGCGGTTCAGGCGAATCGGCTGAAAATGGAACAACTCGACAAAAAGTTTGGGACATCTGGGATGAAAACGCGCGAAACATGCGACTCGGGCGTTTCGGCCGAAAAGGTGACAATGAGTCTGGAAAATTTTGGGACATTTGGAACGCAAGTACGCGAAGTACACGGTTCGGGCGTTTCGGCTGAAAATGGAACAACTTGCAGAATTAACTTTGGGACATTTGGAACATGAAAGAGCGAAGTACGCGGTTTGGGTGTTTTGGCTGAAAATGGAACAGCTTGCAAAACTTTGGGACATTTGGAACGCAAATGACAGGCCCGAAAATGGAACAACTTCGGGGATTTCGGCCGATCGGGGAATAGAGCGCACTTTTGAACATTGGGACACGCAGGACAAAAAGTTCCGAAAGGCCCGAAAATGGAACAACTTTGGGGATTTCGGCCGATCGGGGAACAGAGCACACTTCAGAACTTGGGACACGCAGGACAAAAATGTCCGACAGGCCCGAAATACATACAAAATGACCCAAAACGCAGATTTTTCTCAATTTCACGACTTTGGTACATTAGAGAAAACACTTAAACTCAAAATTTTGAAATTTTTACTTTCATCAGAGCAGGGAATTTTGAGTGGACAACACTCAGGGGCACTTGTTGAAGGCTCACAGGTTGAAGCATTCTAGATCATGTAGGCTTGGACGGATGCAACATTAGCACAGTGATACTAACTATGAGGCATGTTACAAGGAAAGAACCATTTTGACTCATGCGCTAAATTGTTTTGAACTAAAATAAGAACTTGAATTACACTGGGTGTCGGGAGAGAGGGCGTGGGAGGACCAATTTGCAATGGAAGATGTGCACTAACATGCCATTTATCATTCTATTGGTTTGGCGCATACCTTTGGTTTCCATATTGATTCCACTAAGGATGATTGCTTTGGCTATATGCCTAATTAGAACTACTTCTATAGGCTTGTGCCTGTTATTTCTCTAATGATATGAATTTATTTGAAAAAGTTATAATCAAGGTCTTTAATTCTTCATCTTCCTTTTTCCACACTAGAGAGTAGGATGTTGATGCAACAAGTTGTGCGCTTTGCTCAAGAACATGAATAAGGGCAAAAGAAGGCTGGGGTGCTTGTGACATTTCTGGGAACAAGTGCATAGGTGGTTTAGGAGCTATTTTTCCTACTTGAATAAGACTATTTTCCACCCTTACTATAATATTATAAGCGGATGGTAAAGTCCTACCTCCCATGGATTGAATCATAATTGAGATATCCCATGGTAAAATCCTACCTCCCATGGATTGCATTCTTTGTAAATCTGAATTTGAAACTATGGAACATCTCTTTCTTTTTTGTAGGTTTTCAAAGGTGGTTTGGGTTGAATGCTCTAGAATTCTGAAGGAATTGTGTTTTTGGCAAGGGATAACCATGGAAAGGGCCTTAAAGCAATGGATCTCTAGTGCTCTTAATCATCATAGGAAAGCTCTTCCACTAATTATATGCTGGGGTATTTGGATTGCATGAAACAAGAAAATTTTTGAGGAAAAACAATCAAACCCGAGCTTGGTTTTTGCTTAATGAATCAGTTTTCTTTCTCATTTTTTGTAGAATAAGGACTGTTTGAGACATCGGAAAGTGGTGAAATTTCCCATCAACAAGAACCTGCCATGGCTTATTTTTGATGGTGCTGCTCAGGGTGAACCATCTATTTGCGGTGGGGGTGGAGTATTACGCCTTTTTGATTCACATTTTTATAAAATTAGTATGGGTCTGGGTAATGGCACAAAAAATTATGCTGAACTGCTATCTCTCAAATACTCCTTATTGTTTTCCTTAGAGAAATCTATCAAATCCATTCAGGTTATGGGGTATTCATTACTTGTGGTCAATTGGATCAAAGGGTGTCAAATATGTCACCATACCCATCTTCAACCACTGCTAAGGGACATCAAAGATATTGTGTTTGCGTTCAATTATTTTGAGATTTCTCACATCTTCAAGGAGCTCAATGTTTTGGTGGATCATCTGTCAAAGGAAGGCATTAGTTTGAGATATGGGCAGATGTAAATACATGAACAACAAGAGAATTCACATTTTGAACATTATCACAAGCCTTTCCATGAATATTAGAAATGGACTCTGAATGAGGTATCAATTGCAGACCTACTTTTCTTGGGGGATTTCAGAATTCTGAATGGCATGGGTAGGAAATCATTTATGTTCTTGTTGTTTTTGGCGTGAGGTTTGGGATTCTCTGATTTTTTTCTTGGAATCGTATCTTGGTATAAATTCTCCTCTATGCTGGAGATACACTTTTCTCCATTGTGTTGTTCTTTGGGACACCTCCGGGAGTTTTCTGTGGTGGATATTCTTGCTACATTTTCCTTTTTACCTTTCTCTTGTGGCCAATTTCTGGTGATGCTGGAATGCTATCTGCATCTTCTTAATGTAATTTTGCTCTTATTGGAATAAAATTCTGATTTTTCTCTTGGGAAAAAAATTGAGATATCATTGTTCAACACCTTTAGATAATACATAAAAGCATGTTGGGCTATAGGTCTTACCACAAGAGGGATTCTATCCCATGTCTTTTGAAATTTGATGTTGAAATCAGTCATCTACTCATTGGGTGCCCTCCTTGTTGTTGTCATTTGCTCCACCAGAGATAGGTGATCTGACTTATCTTCAAAATAATTACAAAGAGATGTTCCCAGCTCATCCCAGGTGGTAATAAATCTAAGTCTTAAGCCTCCATACTATTGAAGCACTTTACATTTGAAAGAGGTTGCAAGTAGCCTGACTGTTACATCATAATGTGTGATCAGGTAGAGTGAACATACATTTTCTACATCCTGGATATGCTCTTGAGGGATGACTTGATTCTAACTAGTAAAGTATGGGATACTTTTGAGCGTGCCATTCAACATGTCATGTTACATGACCAAAACTAGGGGAATTCCTCTGGTGAAGTTAGAAAATTTCCTTAGTGGAGGAGGTGGTTGATGTGCCATACCAGGGCACGCTGGTTGTCTATTGTGAGGAGTTGAATGGGAGCAATGCGCTAGAGATGGAGATGCACGTGAAAAATTTCTAGAATGAATTCTTCTTGAGTATAGCTGGAGGTACTCGAAAGAATATTTAGCTAGTGCACTTTTTCTTATATGCAATATTCTCATGAAAGGTGCTTAGGGCTGCTAAAATAGAGATTTGCAAATGTTGGGAGTCACCAGATGTGTTGAAATGAGACTCTAAAGGCTGAAATTCTAAGTCCACACACCAAAACTTAGCAATGTGAAATTTAAGATTTTAATGCGTGTCCCACCAGGCATGCCAGAAACTGTTGGTCATCAAAATTGTACCTGTGTCTCATTTTTGGAGGAACTAAGTCATTTGAGATCATAATGGAACCGTCTCCAAGTTTTGGGACCTTGGATACTTGAGACAAATCTCTGGAGAAGGTTCGTTCCTCTATCTATTTCTACTACTATTACTACTCCTAGTGCTGAAAGGAAAAACTTAGCTAATGCTACTAAGGGACCAGAGATATGAGGATAACATGAAAGGAAACTAAACTAAAAGGTGATAACACTAGAGAAAGAGGGATGAACACTATCTGTTCTGAGTGAAAATGAAAGGAAATGTGTGAAAGAAGGCTAGGCACGTGTAGAACAACTTAAAACATATTTACCAGATCAGTCTCATGGAAGGCAACTGAATAAGGAACTGTAAGGGACGTAGAATGGCACAACGAGCACGTAATGCAAAAGAAAATGCAAGGAGAAGGAATGCAAACATGTTAGGACAACAAATATTCACAAAATGATGCTTCTATTACTTCTATAAATGCATAGAGCTATTACAATGGTGAAAGAGGTTGATATCCACTTACAAGAACTATATCTAGAGATCTGCAACTCAAAGGAGTCAGAAAATATGAAGTCCTTAGAAAAATACATAAGGATTCAAAGTATCCAACATTAAAAATGAGGCCAACTCTTACATTTATAGATGAATCCATGGAAGAAGAAGAGAAGGATGGAAAATACGAATTTGAAATGCAACCACCAATAAGAAGAATTCAATGCCTGTAAATCCGCCTAAGAATATGTGAAATGCACTTCCCCAGGTCTATTTGGCATGTTGAAGAAGGAAGGAGGGTGAATCAGATCAAATCAGATGGTTAGAGCAATTAAATATACTCATCAATGCTTAGAAAGAAGTTTTCCCATTTCTCACCTATCAGATCCACAAAGAATTTGAATTTGAAGGTCTAGTAGTGTAGCCTACATCACTAGCTATCGATTGAGACTAGGTGAGCGCCGATTAAAGCTATCTAATAAGAGATACAACTGTTAGAAGTTTGTTAGAGTCATCTGCACATGTAAGACATGTGACACGTGCATATTGGCTGAAAGGATGACCAACTATGTAAATGTTCTTGTCATTTCTACCACGTGTCATTCATTGATCTGTTACAAGGATTCGACACCTTGTTGGCGTGCTTTGATAAGTTTCTTATGGCACACTCAAGCATGTCAGAATGACATGGCACAAAATGGCACAAAGGAGGGCACAAACGTAGGCACACAGAAGAATGAGGCAGGTGAAGAAGATAGAAGGGAGGTGTGCACAACACGCGTGAGGAAATAAGGTAAGTTATTGAGTGGAGAACGCATGGTCAAGGAACAACTATTATAAAGTAATGTGAAGGGCACGCGTAAGGGCCATGGATAGCTGATTGAAGCAAGTGCAAGGCATGTTCACAAGATGAAACAACTACTAGGAATAATGTGGATGCACAGAACATGTGCGCAAGACAAGAGTGGAACAAAGAGGAAAAGGAGAGTGGAAAGGAAGAAGGGGAAGTGTGCAAGGGTACGTAAGGAAAAGAAAGGGGGCACATGAGGAAATGCAACCAAGGGTATTTACCAAGTGAACTTGAGTGTGCAAAATATTGCAATGAAGATCTCAGAGCTAGAAGATGTATATAAGTTACCTAAATAACTAGGAGAGTTATTTAGGTAACAACTACCTTAGTAGGGTTTTAGAAGGGTTTTAGACCACCTTACCTTTTTAACAATTGTTAATAAAGCCTAACGATTTATCTCCCAAACTAATGAATGGATTTTATTTCTAGTTCCATTAACCAACTACCTTAAAGATCTTGGGCCACCATACAGAGTTCCCACATGCCAATGAGCACAAGAAAGTCCTTCTCGAGCTTGGGTTCTCAATTTTTTGAGCTCGGTAGAGGCTAAAACACATTTTATTGCTAATTACTACAAAACATGCCATGTAACTTTTATCACACATTTGGAAAAACATACTACACCTTTCCCAATGCTCACATTTGCATCTCCATGCTGAAATATCTCCAACCTACCTCATTAGGCCACCTAGGGCTAAAGACAAAGTCAAGATACAAACCTAGAATGGATTATTATCCCTATACCTACATTATGAGACACACCTAAGAGTATATATACTTTATACTCATTCTCTCCATGCATTCACAATTCTTAACCAACTTTACATACCTATTAACCACCATGACATACCATCCTCCTTCATGTATGCTGACTAAACCTCTCGACTAGGCTTCTTAATCATGATTGCACCTTTCATGTTGACCACTTGATGACATCATTGAATGGCACTACTAATTAACCTTCAAACATGTTTTCCCTTTCTCCTTTTGAAATCAATGACACATATTGACATCACTGACAACACCACCTGCCAATAGAGGCTATTGACAACATAGATGTGATGCTGCCACAGGGGGGTTTACTTAGTAAAAGTATGGTATAACACGTTCATTCGAAGGGTATAAAAAAAAACCTTAATGATAATTTTTACCTCTAATTATTCAATTGATAATTCCCCCTCATGTTATATTTTTAGAATGAAAATACCCCATATTTTCCCATTACAATTTTATTTACCCCTTTTTTATTTCTACCCTAATATATTAGACAAAAAATATATTATGTTTCCCACTAAATTATTATTTTCTTAATGCGTCATTGGTATAGAAATAGATGTTGAAGCCATTCAAGACCTATTACCAATTAACTTAATATTAAGCTTTAATCATTTATCAATAGTTCTTCAAATAGCTGAGATGGTGAAATAATATTATTTAAAAAATCATACTCAATCTTAATTTTCTACCATCTTATTATTTCTTGGTTAAGAATATCCTAATTGAGATTCCATTATTCAAAAAGAGATTATAATTTAACTTTATGACTATATTCTTTTGCAATTTTAAGGTATTTAGTTTTAAAAACTAAGGTTTAAATATTTTTTGTTTTATATTAAAATTAACCCTTCCTCTCCTTTGGCCCACCTCTCTAACCTTCCCCCAATACTTAATTAAAAATATTAATAAATTAAATCCTTTCACCCCCTAATATGTAATGTCATATTTAATTTAATTTAATTAATTTTAATTACCTCAATATGAATGAATGTGCTAGGATATTTCCTAGCTAATGAACTCAATGTGGATGTTGCAGAGTCTATTACAGGCACATGTAACTCTGGTACATGAGAAAATAACTCACTTAACATATTCCTAGAGATTTAAGTCATGAATTACATCATTAGAGACACAACTAGGAAGGGCAAAAGGAGAGGCCTCTAGAGCCCAATCTAGGGTGATGTTCCTAGCTCACCCATCGAGAGTAAATAACACGGCCCTGTCGGCCCAAAACATCAAAAGACCCCCACGGGGGAAAGGATGTTTGAGTCATATTATAGATGGGCCAAAGCTATTTTGTATGATTTTTTTGATGTATAGAACTTGATTTAAGATATAGATATATATGATGACAAATTTTTATGGTATTTGGATATTTGGTGATGTGATGATTTATTTATCGATTTTTTGGCTTTCCACATGTATGTATGTGATAAGACCATGGTACTTAGGAATAATGATAATGAGATAGATAGGTAAAGATGAAGAGAAGGAGATTGAAAATAAATCCCAACTCATGCTATGTAAAATAGCCAAGAGGTGGAAAAAGGCCAAGATATCCAATAATAGGATGTCAAGGCATGGATGGTGATGAATCCAATTGGAGTGAACAACCCAAGAAAGGATGATTTTTTTGAGATACTAGCGATAATGTGATAAAACTAAGGGGGATCGAGATCCCAAGATAAGATAGAAGATGATCGTGTAAAAACCAAGTGGGGCCAAAAGCGCAAGTGAAGGCATGAGATCAAACCAAAATAGGAAAATAAGATGTAATCATGGTGTTTTTAGGTAACTAACCAAGAGGGGGAAAATATTGTAGTGTGCAAGTGATAATGTCGTTAAATTGATACAGAATGTGGTTTTAGGCATGGGTCATGAGGTCATTGATAGCATGTTGTGTAATAACCACTTATTGATGGACTTTAGACAACATGACGAATGAGGTGTCATTTATTCGGTCCTCTGACTGAGTGAGGATGCCACACCAAATATCATTGAGAGTAGGGTGAGGTTCAGGGTGAGGTGGAGGACCATATATAGGCTAAGGTCAAGGTGGTCTGGGAGAAGGTGGGAGGCTCTGAGAGGAATAATCCTTGTGCTTTCGAGTGCATGAAGGGGTTTCAGGGATGGGATGCTTACTATACAAAACCTGACAGTAAGAATCGGTATGCATGTAATACTCATGATGAAAGCATAAGAAAGGATACGAAGTAGAATGTTGTGTAGCCTTTTTGGTTTGGGAAGGTCTAACCTCAGCTTCAAGTTTCTTCATGTGGTGTCTAGAGGCTCTACAGTCAGAAACATCATGCCCTAGAGCCTCATGCCATCTATAGTATGGCTCATCTGTAGAAGGTTGAGGAACCATAAGGACAATATGTAAGAGGAGAGGTCTTGTAGGTTGTAGAGGGCTAGTGATGGTATCTGATAAGGTCACTAATGTGATGGGTGAGGATAGCGTCGATTGAGCAATGTGTGGCATGGTCATCAAGACATGATAAATAGGATTGTCACCCATGAGATCATCAAATTCTTAGTCAAAATTAGAAACCTAATCTTCTGTCAAGGAGAATGGGTCAGCCAATTCGATGTTGGTATGTGGAAGTGTAGTCGCTGGAGCAATCCGAGGATTAGGGATTAGTGAAGAAGTTTCAATAGTGTTCAGGGATTATTTTTATACTATGATAACATTTATATTTGAATAATTTAGTGCGTAGGGTTTCTTGGTAGCACAATACTTCCCTATCACAAATCTAAGCATAAATAGCTAGATGAGGGCCATCTAAAGTGTAACCATCGTCATTTAATATGATATGGAAGCATCCATCGTGCAAATTTTGACTATAGTTTTGAGTTATACCATATTATCCCATTGGGGATGTGGTGTTTATGAGATAACTACAGGAACCAAAGGATCCTTCTTGTGAGGTCACAAATAAGGAGGAAAATGAGATATGATGAGTTTAGGGAGGTCATAGGTGTTGATTCTGAGGGTGAATTCATCGAGATAATCATCATCTGATTCTAAGATATTGGGGGGCGTGTACCCAACTAACTCAAATGGCCAATGTTGCCACGAAAAGTATCTATAGGGTAGTTAAAGCACTGATATTCCTTGAAGGAGATTGATGATAATTCCTAAAGCATGGAGAACTTGTTTGTACCATTTTACTAAAGTATATCATAATCCCAAGGTTTATTATCTCCTTGAATCTTATAAATAGCTCCCTGGTGAGTGAACTTCACACATTGACATGCAGAAGAAGTGATGACACACATACGGTGAGTCTAAGGCTGCCCTAGAAGAACGTTATAAGATAAGGGAAAATTGAATACCATTAGATGGGTAATCAAATATATCCCATTAGAGGTATCTGTCGGTAATCATATCCTTAGCAAGCGGTTCACATGGATTTTAGGTTGCTGATGGAATAACCAAAAGTCATGATGACATCTAGTGAGGCTACACACATGCCTACTCCCTCATCAATCAGAGCACGCTTAACCAAAGTGTGACTAATATATACTGAGATGAAAAGTGGTGGATCATCTGCATGAAAAAAAATCTCATCCAAGATCATAGAAGTTATTGGAAAGTGAATACAAGAATGAGAATATATGGTAAGATTAGTACAAATCAAGAGCTCCTCATATTGCCGATGGATGCTTTCTTCCGAGCCATGCAATATAGGAATTTTCCATAAAGAGGAAGGGAAAGGGATATTCATGTCAAAAATTATTTCCATGAGATGGTCATGATGGTGGGGTGATGTGTGCATGAATTCTAAGAAGGGAAATGGACTAGAGATTTTAGCAAATACTTAAAGAGGATCCAACTGATCGTGAATGAACTGTACAATAGGATGAGAGTTTTGGGAATCCTTGGGAAAAAATCCAGAAGGAGCAGGGGTAGTTAAGGATACTTTTGAAACTAATTTTTTCTTAGTTCCTATGCCATCAGCCATATAAGTTTTATTTACACTGGGGCCAATGGTGTTTGTAGAAAGAGGGACAAAACTAGACACACTCGACCCTGTAGGAAAAATTCCATAGGGGATGATGGAATCTGGAGGAGGCAAGTTTTTGACTTCATGATCTTGATTCTGAGGAACTGAAGGGTATATGACCCTAATAGTCCTAGGATGGAATGCTATAAGATATTATGGTTCTATATAATCTATGAAACATTTTACGTCATTGATTATAACCATGTTTTTAGGAGGATAATCCATGTCAACCACAATAGTTGTAACATTCTCTTTATTTTTAGAACTTTCAGTGACATAATGATTAGGAATAGGATTGGAGAATATTTTAAGCTTTTCATTTTCCTAGTTGATGGATTCATGATGATCCTTTTGTTGAGCTACATCATAAGCCTTGACCGCTTCAGTCATATGCTCGTGAGTGATGGCATCATAGTAAAAGTTGGGTCTTAAGAAAAAGATGATAACAACCATGTGGAGTGCACGATAATTCTCATGTGAGTGACCCAAATTAGCATGCCACCAACAAAAATTACTGTCATCATGCCAATAGGGAATAGGTTGAGAAGGATCTAGGATCGTGGTAAATTAATTAGGCAATCGACACTTCAATTATTCCTTATTCAGTGGTTGATGAAGGTTAAGATTATTCTTGTTGTTATTAGGTTATTGGTTGATGTTGAAATAAATTCTATTTGAAGAAGAAACAAGAGGAAGATTGTTTGAGACTCCATCATCCATTGCAATATTTCTCTTTGATTGTTGAAGGATATTGACTTGCTTGTTAGTTTGTGTCTTGGGAGGAGCCTTCTAAAATTCCCTCATAAGGTAGTCTTTCCTTTTGGCTTGTTCAAAGGCCTCTTCTAGGGAAGCAGGAGAAAAGGACCTCACCTTGTATTAAAGGTGAGGCTCCAAGACTTGTAAGAAAAGTTGAAAGAGGCTATCATCGGGCATGTTATGTTTTTCCCACGTGGATAGGGTCTTTCAACACTTGATAAAGGCTTGTGCTGATTTGTTCTCAGATTGCTGAAAATTGATGAAAGCATTGATGTTATTTTCAGGTAAATCATGATATTGGAACTCATTCACTAAGGACTCTTGCTCAACTATAAAATTGGGAGGTGTGATACCAATCAAGAGCATCTCTAGTAAGGGTCTTAGCTAAGAGTTTATTGACAACATATGAGTTAGTTCTGATCCATTCTTTGTAAATATTGTCGAAGGCCTTGATGTGAAGAGTGGGATTAATAGATGCGTCGTAAGAGATAGATGGAACAATACCACCAATGTCCATACTAGCAATATAGGGTGCTAATGAATCTTTTTATAATACTCATAAGAATTACTTTTAAATAGGGTTTGAGTGATGGACACACCATTATATCCATTTGGCAAAGGACGGGGTGTGGTGCCCCAAGAGCCCGTTGGAGGGCAGTTGACTAACTGATCCATATTGGATTGCATTTGGAGGAGTTGAGTGGTAGTGGAAAATTATTGTTGAATCATTTTTCCAATAAGATGAAGAATAAGAATGGTATGATCAGAATTAGAGGCATTTTTTGGATGAGCCTATTTTAGCGCCTTTCCCTTTTTCTGCCCTATGATCAAGTTGTTTGAAGATGAAATCAAGAAGATGCATGCTAAACATATCTTTTAACTCTCCCTTGTATTGAGGAAATTAAGATAGGAATTTATTAATCTCAAGAGGATGGTCAAAAGTATCATCATTCTAGCTTTCTTCCTCCTCATCCTCAGGTGGGACATTGCGGTGGGTAGAAGGCTTCTTTCTAGGTGCTCCTATGACACAGTAGTCCATATGAAATGGAAATTCAATTTCAGGATGGTATGTATTAGGAAAATTTGACACAATAGAGTCAGAGGACCCCACACCCACATAATCCATGTTGGAGTGTTGATCTGGCTGAGAAAAGGTCCGAAAATGAAGGCTACAGAAAAAAATCAGCCCTGTAAAAAAGCACCCACATTGGCTGAAGGTGTTTGGTAGTAGATCTGGTCAAATAGAAATGATCAACTATGCAAATAGGTCTACATAGGGGCCAAAGGTGTCTGGAAACAAATGAGACAAAAATAAATAGGCTCGCCCATGGGTGATGGTGTTTGTGTAAGTAGGTTTTTAGGGTTTTGGGGATTTTTGGATGTTTAGGTGAAGTCAAAATAAAAGATAGGTGATTTTAAAAAGTTGTACTCGATCAAGAGGTCTGTAAGATTCATGTTGGGTTCACCAGAGAAAGTATGTGGGCCAAAATGTGTCTCAACAACATGCACTCTTACTCATCCGTTTAACTAGGGTATTGGAGGTAATGAGTACATGACACACATGAACTGAAATATAAGGGGACATACTTAAAGGGGTTATATTGAGTGCTAGGGTCCATATCTAGAGGGAACTAACCCTTATACTAGGTCAACCTAGGGTTTCTAAGGCCCATGATTGAGATAGAGGAAGGAACCCTACTAGGATATCAGTGGTTTGGTGTGGAGAGGTATGGATCAACAATAACAAAAAGAAGCATGCAATAACTGAAATGAAAGCAACTATGGAACTAATATTTGATAAGAGTAATAAGATAGCTAGCATAAAGCATGCATAATACAAAACTAACATAACATAAAGAAGAAGAGAAAAGAAACTAATCTATGTAAAGTGACAAAGAAGGGTTGGAGCACTCACCTGTACCTATAGGGTGGTCTTTGACACATCTATCTCCCTTGCGAAGCAAAAATCAAAGAGATAATCACTATTAGGTAGAATAGTGGAAAAATATTCCTATCCTAGACTCGCTATATGATGACCCAATAGTGCAAGCAATCATCCAAGAAGAGGGGTGTCCAATTCAATCTAAGAAAAATGCAAGATGAACCAAAAGAAGAGTGAGGAGATGTGAAGATGGTGCAAAATAATAGAGTAAATGGAAGTTCAGATGTCTTAGCTTCATGCTTCTTATGAGTGTCAAATGAGGTGGAGGTATATATAGGATATCATCGATCGCAGATGATGTTGTCGACCATGAGAAAATATAACATTGACATAATCAACCACAGACAATTGTGTCAGTCAGAGATGCAAAAATAAAGTTTTATGTCATGAAAGGTAAAGGTAATGTGTTGTGAGTCATGAAAGTGGATGAAAAAGATTCAAAATGGTGGAATGCGAGCAAGAAGTCATGGATATGATATGTAAGAGACCTAGGGGGACAATGATGGCTAGTGCAAGGAAAACTAAGGCCAAGACCAAATATAAACTCTCTCTCCATCTACTGTCTCTAACCCATAATGGTTATGTGAATAACCATTCCCCATTCCTGATAGGCCCCTTAAGGCAATCAATAAGGAAATAGATGCATCAATGATCCTTATTTGCACAAAGGAAATTGTTACTAATAGGTATGAGAGATGAAAAAGTGAAAAATTATGTGTATACACATATATCATAAGTAAATAAGGACAATCATGTATAATTTATGTAGAAATAATAATTTGTGTCATAGGATACCTAGAATGGAAAGATTCATGATAAGTAGTATGTATGGATAGGGGCCTAGAAGGAGACCTAAGAAAGAGTGCCCCACTAAAAGTAGTATACAAACTAGAAGCTCTAACATAAGGCCTAGGGGAGAGTGACCTTTTAGAAATAACGTGTGAACTAGAAGACCTATGCTAAGATGTACTAGGAGAGAGTGACCCACTCAAAGTAACTCATGAACTAGAAGCCCTAACAGAAGGCATGGGAGAGAGTGACACACTATAAGTAGCACATGAACTAGAATATCTATGATGAGATGTACTAGGAGTAAGAGTAATAATAATATCATTTTGGATAGGCCCCTTAAGTGTAGGAGCCTCAAATGTTATACCCCTAATTATAATCACTTGTTGATTATGAGTAACCTTAACACATTGATGCAACATAGATGGGATAGCCCTAAATGCATGTAGCCAAGGGAATAATAGATGCATGTTACATGAACTAGTAAATGGAATAGCAATAATAACATAGCTACCTATGAGAGGGAGAACAATATGTCAACATCTTGTCTTAGCATTGAATGTTACTTGGTTTTTAGTATACCCAAGAGAATGAAGCAACTTGAAAGTGCATACGTTATGTTTAGTGTTATTATCAATTAAAACACTTGGTATAGGATGTTGGTTAAAAAAAGCACAAATGCAAAGTGCATCCAAAATGAGACCAGGAACCATATAAGTATCATCAAAAGTAATTACTAGTTGAGAATGTGTCATAATATTAATCATACCGATCATAGCATCTAATGGGTGATCATAAGAATGTGGAGGAAGTATGACATGATAAGTATGATTCAATCTTGAAGTATATTTAACATTGTTTTAATTAGGAAGTGGTCCATTAAAGGAATAAGTAGGCTTATATGATTTAGCAAAAATATCCCATTCAATAGAATTAACATTGATAGGATCTTATATAACATGGAGAAGCTTCACCCATTGATTAGTAGTAAGAACAACACATATATGATAATCAAAATATACATTAGCATCAAAAAATTTGCAATGAGGTGAACTTGCATGAACCTCAAGTAGTGGAGGGAGAGATACAAGGTTACACTCAAGTAAAATTTTATGTCCCAGATAAGGTGTACAAGGAAAGCGTGTGAATATCCATCAAGGAGCTTGACAATGTATCTTTGTGGGTTGAGATACAACATTGACGATGAATTTAGCCTCAATTTTATCATCACGAAATTTTCCTTTTAAATTTGTCTTGAAACTTATAATTAGATGTGTTGAGAGCATTAAAACCATATTTAATTTATTCATATTAAGTAGCTTAACTTCATGCTCTTTTAATGTATACCATAAATGATTGAATAAATGAAACTTTTCAAAGATGACTAATTTCTGAAGGGGGAATAATACTTCATGTAAGGAGATCTTAAAGCTCACTATCAACCAAAATGTTTTTTAATCTTGGTAAGCATAGTCTTGTATCATAAAACATAATCACTAAATTACTCATTAGAACCTTGTCACATTTATACATTTGAGCATATGAAATTATGACCTAATGTTGATAGAGAATTGTGTAAGGAATTGATTAGATAAAGGAGTGAAATTATATTTAGAATGATGCATGGGTAAATCATAGACCTGTTGCAAAGAAAAATTATTTAGATTATGAGGAAAGAGCTTGGTAAGTAATATATCATTATAAGCACAATCCAGTCAAGCAACATGGAATGTATGAAGGTGATATTTAGGATCACCCTTGGTGTGATAAATAAGGAGATTAGAAGAAACAAAACTGATATGAAAGGGATAAGAATCCACTTCCACTGCAAGTGGGTTATGAAGTAATTGAGTAAAATCCATGGCATGAGAAGAAGTATATGTGCCTTATTGTAGCTATAAGATTTGATATTGTGAAGTATGAACAAGGGTCTCAAGAGCCTATGTGTTAGAAAAAATATGAACCGCTATGAGTATAGATAGAAGATGTAGGAATAAAAATGGTCATAGGAATATACATAACAACACTATGGAGTGGAATATTAGGTGCCCCCAATGGAATGAGCACTATATATGTAGGAATAATATACATGCATAGTAGATGATGCTAGAATAAGTTCAATCATCGAGGATATTGCATTATGCTTAAGTTGATCCTAAACAACATAGAGAAGAACATCAATATTAGTAGTTTTCTTTGAAAAAATGTGCAAAATGTTGTGCCTCATCTTTGGGAAGCTCATTATCAAATTCATTATGGGAACCCTTTCCTTGTACATGGTTAGTGAAAATAGTGAATATTGAATGAGAAAAGATATCAGCAATAGAATATGCGCACTTACAAGTATTAGAGACAATAGTTTCAAATGGTATATAATTGTAAGTAAAATCATCATAGGGTCCCCCCCTCACACCAAGTAGGAACATGGACCTGATTTAACGGATAACAACCCATATTAGGGTGAAAGTGGGAACCCGTATGCTTGATATGAGGATTAACCATGATGATACACAAAAAAGACAACGTAGAGATAATAAAAGGATTATGTACCAAGAACAAAATGAGAAACCATAGGGCCACTACGGTTTGGGTAAAACAATAATTTCAATTCAAGAGTTGGGTTAAGAAAATGTTTACACTCTAAAAATATATATGAGATATGATGTGCAAACAATAGATAGGATGCAAGGGTTTGATACATGGGTTATTTTGAATTAATTAAACTACAATTAACTATGCATAACTAGAACAATGCATTAATACTTACAAAAATGATAATATGATGTGCTTGAATTAGCAGGTACTTGACAAGGTCATAACTCAAACTCCAGGTGTCTGCTTGAGTCTGTTTTGACTTCATGATCCTTATTCTAAGGAACTGAAGGGTATATGACCCTAATAGTCCTAGGATGGAATGTTATAATATATTATGGTTCTATATAATCTATGACACATTTTACGTCATTGATTACAACCATGTTTTTAGGAGGATAATCCATGTCAACCACAATAGTTGTAACATTCTCTTTATTTTTAGAACTTTCAGTGACATAATGATTAGGAATAGGATTAGATAAAATTTTAAGCTTTTCATTTTCCTAGTTGGTGGATTCATGATGATCCTTTTTTTGAGCTACATCATAAGCCTTGACCGCTTCAGTGATATGCTCATGAGTGATGACATCATAGTCAAAGTTGGGTCCTAAGAAAAAGATGATAACAACCATGTGGAGTGCATGATAATTCTCATGTGAGTGACCCAAATTAGCGCGCCACCAACAAAAATTACTGTCGTCATGCCAATAGGGAATAGGTCGAGAAGGATTTAGGATCATGGTAAATTAATTAGGCAATCGACACTTCAATTATTCCTTATTCAGTGGTTGATGAAGGTTAAGCTTATTCTTATTGTTATTAGGTTGTTGCTTGATGTTGAAATAAATTCTATTTGAAGAAGACACAAGAGGAAGATTGTCTGATACTTCGTTATCCATTGTAATCTTTTTCTTTGATTGTTAAAGGACATTGACTTGCTTGTTAGTTTGTGTCTTGGGAGGAGCCTTCTAAAATTCCCTCATAAGGTATTCTTTCCTTTTTGGCTTATTCAAAGGCCTCTTCTAGGGAAGCAGGAGAAAAGGACCTCACCTTATATTAAAGGTGAGGCACCAAGGCTTATAAGAAAAGTTGAAAGAGGCTATCATCGGGCATGTTATGTTTTTTCTGCATGGATAGGGTCTAACAACACTTGATAAAGGCTTGTGCTGATTTGTTCTCAAATTGCTAAAAATTGATGAAAGCGTTGATGTTATTTTCAGGTAAATCATGATATTGGAACTCATTCACTAAGGACTCTAGCTCAACTATACAATTGGGAGGTGTGATATTAATCAAGAGCATCTCTTGTAAGGGTCTTAGCTAAGATTTTATTGGCAGTGTATGAGTTAGTTTCAATCCATTCTTTGTAAATATTGTCGAAGGCCTTAATGTGAAGAGTGGGATTAATAGATGCGTCGTAAGAGATAGATGGAACAATACCACCAATGTCCATACTAGCAATATAGGGTGCTAATGAATCTTGTTATAATACTCACAAGAATTACTTTTAATTAGGGTTCGAGTGATGGACACCTGATTAGGGCCATTTGAAAAAGGAGGGGGTGTGGTGCCCCAAGAGCCCGTTGGAGGGCAATTGACTAACTGATCCATATTGGATTACATTTTGAGGAGTTGAGTGGTAGTGGAAAATTATTGTTGATTCATTTTGTGAATTATACGAAGAATAAGATTGGTATGATCAGAATTAGAGACATTTTTTAGATGAGCCTATTTCAACGCATTTCCCTTTTTCTACCCTATGATCAAGTTGTTCGAAGATGAAATCAAGAAGATGCATGATAAGAATCTCTTTTGACTCTCCCTTGTATTGAGGAAATTGAGATAGGAATTTTTGAATCTCAAGAGGATGGTCAAAAGTATCATCATTCTAGCTTTCTTCCTCCTCATCCTCAGGTGGGACATTGCGGTGGGTAGAAGGTTTCTTTCTAGGTACTCCTATGACACAGTAGTCCATATGAAATGGAAATTAAATTTTAGGATGGTATGTATTAGGAAAATTTGACACAATAGAGTCAGAGGACCCCACACCCACATAGAGTGTTGATCTGGCTGAGAAAAGGTCCAAAAATGAAGGCTACAAAAAAAATTAGCCCTGTAAAAAAGCACCCACATGAGGTGAAGGTGTTTGGTAGTAGATCTGGTCAAATAGAAATGATCAACTATGCAAATAGGTCTACATAGGGGCCAAAGGTGTATGGAAACAAATGAGACAAAAATAAATAGGCTCGCCCATGGGTGATGGTGTTTGTGTAAGTAGGTTTTTAGGGTTTTGGGGATTTTTGGATGTTTAGGTGAAGTCAAAATAAAAGATAGGTGATTTTAAAACTTTTTACTCGATCAAGAGGACTGTAAGATTCATGTTGGGTTCACCAGAGAAAGTATATGGGAAAAAATGTGTCTCAACAACATGCACTCTTACTCATCCGTTTAACTAGGGTATTGGAGGCAATGAGTATGTGACACACATGATTTGATATAAAATTGGACATACTTAAAGGGGTATATTGAGTTCTAGGGTCCATATCTAGAGGGAAGTAACCCTTATACTAGGTCAACCTAGGGTTTATAAGGCCCATGATTGAGATAGAGGAAGGAACCCTACTAGGATATAATTGGTTTGGTGTGGAGAGGTATGGATCAATAATAACAAAAAGAAGCATGCAATAACCGAAATGAAAGCAACTATGGAACTAATATTTGATAAGAGTAATCAATAGCTAGCATAAATTGTGCATAATACAAAACTAACATAACATAATGAAGAAGAGAAAAGAAACTAATATATGTAAAATGACAAAGCAAGGTTAGAGCACTCACCTATACCTATAGGGAGGTCTTTGACACATCTATCTCCCTTGTGAAGCAAAAATCAGAGAGACAATCAATAATAGGTGGAATAGTGGAAAATAATTCCTATCATAGACTCGTTATATGGTGACCCAATAGTGCAATCAATCATCCAAGAAGAGGGGTGTCCAATCCAATCCAATAAAAATACAAGATGAACCAAAAGCAGAGTGAGGAGATGTGAAGATGGTGCAAAATAATAGAGTAAATGGCAAGTTAAGATGTCTTAGCTTCATGTTTCTTATGAGTGTCAAATGAGGTGGAGGTATATATAGGATGTCATCGATCGTAGATGATGTTGTCGACCATGAGAAAATATAACATTGACATAATCGTCCATGGGAAATTATGTCGGTCACAGATGTAAAAATAAAGTACTGTGTCATGAAAGGTAAAGGTAATGTTTCGTGAGTCATGAAAGTGAATGAAAAAGATTCAAAATGGTGGAATGCAAGAAAGAAGTCATGAACATGATATGTAAGAGACCTAGGGGGACAATGATGGCTAGTGCAAGGAAAACTAAGGCCAAGACCAAATATAAACTCTCTCTCCATCTACTGTCTCTAACCCATAATGGTTATGTGAATAACCATTCCCCATTCCTGACAGGCCCCTTAAGGCAATCAATCAGGAAATAGATGCATCAATGATCCTTATTTGCACAAAGGAAATTATTACTAATAGTTATGAGAGATGAAAAAGTGAAAAATTATGTTTATACACATATATCATAAGTAAAGGGCAATCATTTATAATTTATGTAGAAATGACAATTGGTTTCATAGGATACCTATAACAGAAAGATTCATGATAAGTAGTATGTATGGATAAGGGTCTAGAAGGAGACCTAGGAAAGAGTGACCCACTAAAAGTAGTATACAAACTAGAAGCTCTAACATAAGGCCTAGGGGAGAGTGACCTTTTAGAAATAACGTGTGAACTAGAGGACCTATGCTAAGATGTACTAGGAGAGAGTGACCCACTCAAAGTAACTCGTGAACTAGAAACCCTAACAGAAGGCATGGGAGAGAGTGACACACTATAAGTAGCACATGAACTAGAATATCTATGATGAGATGTACTAGGAGTAAGAGTAATAATAATATCATTTTGGATAGGCCCCTTAAGTGTAGGAGCCTCAAATGTTATACCCCTAATTATAATCACTTGTTGAATATGAGTAACCTTAACACATTGATGTAACATAGATGGGATATCTCTAAATGCATGTAGCTAAGGGAATAATAGATGAATGTTACATGAACTACTAAATGGAATAGCAATAATAACATAGCTAACTATGAGATGGAGAACAATATGTCAACATCTTGTCTTAGCACTGAATGTTACTTGGTTTTTCGTATACCCAAGAGAATGAAGCAACTTGAAAGTGCATACGTTATGTTTAGTGTTATTATCAATTAAAACACTTGGTATAGGATGTTGGTTAAAAAAAGCACAAATGCAAAGTGCATCCAAAATGAGACCAGGAACCATATAAGTATCATCAAAAGTAATTACTAGTTGAGAATGTGTCATAATATTAATCATACCGATCATAGCATCTAATGGGTGATCATAAGAATGTGGAGGAAGTATGACATGATAAGTATGATTCAATCTTGAAGTATATTTAACATTGTTTTAATTAGTAAGTGGTCCATTAAAGGAATAAGTAGGCTTATATGATTTAGCAAAAATATCCCATTCAATAGAATTAACATTGATAGGATCTTATATAACATGGAGAAGCTTCACCCATTGATTAGTAGTAAGAACAACACATATATGATAATCAAAATATACATTAGCATCAAAAAATTTGCAATGAGGTGAACTTGCATGAACCTCAAGTAGTGGAGGGAGAGATACAAGGTTACACTCAAGTAAAATTTTATGTACTAGATAAGGTGTACAAGGAAAGCGTGTGAATATCCATCAAGGAGCTTGACAATGTATCTTTGTGGGTTGAGATACAACATTGACGATGAATTTAGCCTCAATTTTATCATCACGAAATTTTCCCTTTAAATTTTTCATGAAACTTATAATTAGATGTGTTGAGAGCATTAAAACCATATTTAATTTATTCATATTACGTAGCTTAACTTCACGCTCTTTTAATGTATACCATAAATGATTGAATAAATGAAACTTTTCAAAGATGACTAATTCTTTCAGGGGGAATAATACTTCATGTAAGGAGATCTTAAAGCTCACTATTAGCCAATTTTTTTTTTAATCATGGTAAGCATAGTCTTGTATCATAAAACATAATTACCAAATTACTCATTAAAACCTTTTCACATTTATACATTTGAGCATATGAAAGTATGACCTAATGTTGATAGAGAATTATGTAAGGAATTGATTAGCTAAAGGAGTGAAATTATATTTAGAATGATGCATGGGTAAATCATAAACCTGTTGCAAAGAAAAATCATTTATATTATGAGGAAGGAGCTTGGTAAGTAATATATCATTATAAGCACAATCCAGTCAAGCAACATGGAATGTATGAAGGTGATATTTAGGATCACCCTTGGTATGATAAATAAGGAGATTAGAAGAAACACAAAACTGATATGAAAGGGATAAGAATCCACTTCCACTGCAAGTGGTTTATGAAGTAATTGAGTAAAATCCATGGCATGAGAAGAAGTATATGTGCCTTATTGTAGCTATAAGATTTGATATTGTGAAGTATGAACAAGGGTCTCAAGAGCCTACGTGTTATAAAAAAAATGAACCTCTACGGGTATAGATAGAAGATGTAGGAATAAAAATGGTCATAGGAATATACATAACAACACTATGGAGTGGAATATTAGGTGCCCCCAATGGAATGCACACTATATATGTAGGAATAATATACATGCATAGTAGATGATGCTAGAATAAGTTCAATCATCGTGGATATTGCATTATGCTTAAGTTGATCCTAAAGAACATAGAGAAGAACATCAATATTAGTAGTTTTCTTTGAAAAAATGTGCAAAAATGTTGTGCCTCATCTTTGGGAAGCTCATTATCAAATTCATTATGGGAACCCTTTCCTTGTACATGGTCAGTGAAAATAGTGAATATTGAATGAGAAAAGATATTAATAATAGAATATGCGCACTTACAAGTATTAGAGACAATATTTTCAAATGGTATATAATTGTAAGTAAAATCATCATTGGGTCCTCCGCTCACACCAAGTAGGAACATGGACTTGATTAAAGGGATAAGAACCCATATTAGGGTGAAAGTGGGAACCCGTATGCTTGATACGAGGATTAACCATGATGATACATAAAAAAGACAACGTAGAGATAATAAAAGGATTATGTACCAAGAACAAAATGAGAAACCATAGGGCCACTACGGTTAGGGTAAAACAATAAATTCAATTTAAGAGTTAATTATGCATGAACATACCATGCAGGCACACAATTGCCTAGAGTGGCATAGAATGTATGTACCCAGAGTGATGGTGGCAAGGTCTCCTGCCATTCCGTCAAGAGTCTCTCATACTTCTAAATGTGGTAATAAACAAAATACTTCCCATGGAATTCTAATATATGTGAAGGTATATTTCTCCTAAGAGACCTATTGGAGAAGGTGATTCTCACTTCTCGTTACTCCAAAAGGTTATCTCTGTGTGTATTCCACCAGCGTGCAACTATTCCGCACAGGGTATAAATCAACATATTTCTTCTGTCACCCTCATATGCCCACCAGACTTCCATGACCGCAGAAAAATGTCGGGGTTTCCTTCACCAGGGTACTGAGGTACTTGGTTGTGACTCAAATGTCAAACAATGTGCAACCTGATCACATGCGTAACTGTATTTTTGATCTCTAGCCTGACCATTTCATATGTTCCATGCACCCAGTTATCACAAGAAACATTGTTTGTATCACTCATAGAATAAGAATCATCCCACTAAATAATACCTTTTTTAGGTGACTTAGTAACTTTAGGATATCTAATGGTGAGCACATAAATTCTATTAAGATCCTCCTCACTCAATGGTTCTACATAAGGTGAAACTTTCTCATATGTAAAAGGAATAATAACGCGCTCCTTCTTGTTCTCAAAACTGATATAACCTTTATTAAAGCGCATCTCAACATTACTCTCATAACACTAGGGGCACCCAATAAATACTGGAAACCTATCTACTTCTGCAAGTGCTAAGACCTCAAAGTCCCCAGTAAACTTGGCCCCTTGAATGGTAATAGTGGCATCTTTCAGTACTCACATAGGTGTGGCTCTAGTCTTGTTTTCCATATACAACACATTCAAAGATGGATGTAATGGTGGTCTCCCCTTTTGATTCCACACATCTAAAGAGAGTACATTCACTTCTGAACCCGTATCAATCAGTATGTTACTCAATATCCACCCATCAACAACTATATTCAAAGTGATCTCTTTATTATATTCAAGACTATGAGGAGGTAATTTTACATGTAATATCTATCTTTCGTGCTTAGATACAACAAATGGTACCTTCTCCCTCAACCACTCCCCTAATAAAGGAATGAATTTTTCCTGCCGCAACATCTTGCAAACCTCTTTCAAGTCATCAAAATATTTCTGAGGTAGCTCAACTGCTTTCACCTGCTCCAGCTTCCATGGCTGCTCCTTCAAGCACTGTATCTCACCTTGCAAGTTTCTAATAACCTCCATAGTCTCCTAATATACCTGTTATCCAATTTTACACACATGGAAAAATTGGAAAACAGGGCCTTATTACGATCTGATCACGACTGTGGTCGCATGCAACCAAAACATCAGGATCAACACCAACGGTTCCTTGGGATCACCCTGTGGCATCTGTCACAATCGACTCTCTCTGGAGGCCACTCATTTTCTGAGATAAGTTTACTTCTCTACCCTGTAGCTGCTGCATATAGCCAATTACTTCCTCATGGCACTTTCCTAGGAGAATTTCAGTTCTACGCTAAAAGCAGTTGAGCATTCAATGCACAGGCATGTTGCAGTATAGTAGAAGCCTGTTTGAGCAAGTGATTTGTCCAATGTTGTTATCTGATTAGCATCAAATGCATCCTCAAATTCGGGATTTTCCTTCAAGATATTTTTATGAAAATCGATTAAGTGACAGTAAGAGTGTTACCAGCAGACCTGAGGAAATTTATTACAAAGACTCTCTATCAAGATCTTACTTGTTTTACGATGTAACTCATGGAAGCGAATCTCATAGAGGTGGGACTGTTTCATATCAGAATATTCATGAGGCACAATTTGCTTTACAATTATATGAGCATCTTCAACGAGTCACTAGATTGGCGAGCATAAAGGATTTTGTCGGAATTATCACACCTTACAAGCTACAGCTGAAATGTTTGCACTGAGAGTTTAATGTTATCCTTAAATCTGTTGAAGGAAAAATTGGCAGGAGAAGATTCATAAAGATCCCGCGCGCTGGTGAAAAAGTGGAGAAATCGGGTCAAATTGCCAAGTTTGTGCGGAAAAGCTGAGGCTGGGGCCCATGAATTGATGTGGCCAAGCCGTTATGCAGGAATTTAGAGCTGGTATGCCAAATGGGAAATATTAAGATGGCATTCCAAGCTGTTCACTCCGCGTAGGGGAGATTCAGGCAAACACTGCCAAAGGGGAAATATTAAGATGGCAAACCATGATCAGAATTCTGCACGAGCCGTGTAAACAGGATCGGAGCATGTTGTGTGAGTCACATGGAAGGTAAGTCGGAGAATGTGGGAATGAGGCAGTTGAAGTGTTTAATAGGATTGGACGTAGTGGTCTAGCCTGGCCAAAATCAAGTATGACACGGTTCTACGCTCAAAGCTCCACACATTCTACTTACCACGCATAACGTCCCTATAAACCCATCTACATATCTTCAACTATTGCAGACCTACATTTCCAGGAAGAGACGCCTTCTCATGGAATACCATAATCACAGCTTACAGAAGACATGGGTTTCCTCACGAAGCATTGATACTGTTCCTCACGAAGCAACAGACAGGTTTCCTCCCGATCAATTCACCTTTGCCAGCATGCAACGAATGGATGACCGACCTGATTAGTTCGCCTTTGCCAGCATACTTCTCCCAGCTCCCATTTAGTTCACCTTTGCCAGCATACTTCTCCCAACTCTGATTCAGGCTTTGAGCATTCGGTGGTCGCGAGACAGATCAACCACAGGCAGCAGGCATGTGCAGTACAGTAGAAGCCTTTCTTTCGAGCGTTTAAACAAGCAACTGCAGGAAACAAATATTCACTGTCGTGTATGATGGATTGGAGTCACACTATTCAAGGCTTCATAAAATTTCCCTGAACCAGGAGATGAAGGTTTATTACGGTGCAGAATGAAATGATTCATATTGCTCAGCATTGCTTCTCCTAGAAACAAATTGATTGTGAAGGTCAACTCTGAAATTCCTGGTTGGCCGTTTTGCATGCTACTTACTCGTAAATGGTCTCTTTGAGAAACTCTGAGGGCAGAAATAATATTTATATCCTTCCATTATGTACGTCCAATCAGACAATAAAAATATTCATTTACTAGGTTCAGAGAAGCTCGTTTTTTAACAATGGACGATTATACTGTAGTTTCAAGCTGATTTTATCTAGCTTATTTCTATTAGCTTTGATCCACGACTAAGGAAGAATTCATATGGTTGTTCCCTGTACATTTTTCCAAGGTCCTTTTGGTTGCCCCAGTTGTTCAACATATTTTTTTTGAAGGGCTCCTTTTATGTGTTGCAAATTGTAACATGAAGGATCTTCTTAGTTTCCAGAAAAACGAGTATATTGTTTAGCTCACAGCTACCTATGCCATACTAATATCCCAATAGTGGCATAATTGTTGATTGGAGCTGAAATTGCTGAGTGCACTACCAAAATACCGAAGGGCTCTTTGTCCAAAAATCAGTCTTAAGGGTGTCTATCGACATGTTATGGGCATGAGCCTGGGTCATCATCATGGCAGCATTAGGTTTTTATTGGTAATGGCATTTTCTCATCATTTGGAAGGTACAATTGTGCTTATTATGGCCGAGCTAAAACATTCTTACTGCAAGTGTTATATGATAAGGAAGAACCGTGAGCATTGTGGTAAAACCATTCTTTTTAGAAATGTTGGGTTAAGCTTGACATTCAAGTGAGTTTGAGCCCAGGAAAGGTAAGATCGTTTGCTGGATGAAGAGCTCGGTGACTTCGCAGGGAGCTCGTGGTGATGTTTCATGGAGTTTGAACGTGGAATGCATGTGAATATGTGGTCCAAAACAAGAAGAAATAACTCTATCTGTCAAGCTAGAGCTATCACAGAGAAATCAATCGATTGAGTGTTGACAGGGCGACGTAACGTGATCCCTAACAATTTTCATAGCTCGAAAATCATTTCTAAATGGCGCAACATGCAAGAGTGAAATAATTTAAATTCATTGAATTGTTTAACCTTTGTGGGTACAACTAATTTATTATGGATCAAATCCACTAAGTATGATTTAGAGTCAAACTTTTCATATTGTGGAAACGTTGGTACTAAGTCGAGATAAAGAATAAGCTCGCGGGTGTCGAAGTTTAATGTATTTGTAGAGGCTTTCAATTTCAAGCTTAAAGCTTCATGTTCATGATGCATATAGGTGGCTTGGTAATTCAGAATGGCTCGATTTGGAGTTTGAAGCAAGACCATAACAGTGGCATTCGTGAGGCGAGTCTTAATTTGCGTCAGGCCAGGTTCACAGGTACTACATGCATTTTAGGAAAATGATAAGAATCGAGTTTGATAGCTCACCATTCGAAGGAGTCAATGCAAAAGAGCCTGATTACCAAGGCAAGGAAAGAGTTAGTGCGGGGTCAAAAATTGAGTGCAACACCAAGTTAGAGGATTTGAAGCTCATCGAGTTTGGCTATGTGCAGACTCTATCCACATGGACCCCCCTCCTCTTCAAGTCAAACGGGTCAACGGGGGGGTCCCGACATTATGTTAATTAAATTAATATTTTTATTTAAATATTTTAATAATAATATTTATTATTATTATTTAAATATTTTATTTAAATGTTCTTTTAATTAATTGAGAAGACTAGGTCATCAGGCAATTAATGACCCATGATGGAACCTTCTCAGGTGGTTCAACTAACTGTAATAAATACATCATGGGCCTTCATTTTAGGAATGTAATTATGACCATTTCCTCTTCTTTCTCACATATTCTTCTATAAATGTAAGTTGGAAGCTCATTTCAAAGGGTTCCAACAGTTCAAACAAGTTGGACAGTTAGATATCTCAGGCGAGAGTGTATACTTTTCAAGAATCCTGTCTCTTCTGCAAGTTGTTCTTGTGTGTTGAGAGAACTTTCAAGCCTCCTCTTCAAGACTGTAATGGCAACTATTTCCTCTTCTGAATGTATGATGCATTGTGCATGTTATTAAAGCAATAAAAGTGTGTGTTTTGTGACTAATCTTGGTCCTTTCATCCTTCTGTGCTTCTTTGTGCCTTTCTCATACTTGCAGGTACACTGTGCAAGTTTAAGTTCTATTGCAGGTTCTTGGAGTTCTGTGTTTATCAAGTGGTGAAGTATTGCATGCAGTTGAGTTGTGGTGTCTGTTCACCCTTCTTGAGTTCATCCTTCTTCACTGGGAAACTAGTATATTTCTCGGTCTGATAAAGTTTAACAAAGGGAACGCGTGTCTCTTAGTTTGTGGTATCCTGTACCCTCTCTAAGTTGCAGTAGGTGAAGTTGACCTGTGGTGCACACACCCTCTTCAAATTAACCCTTCCTGAATCTGAAGACACCCTTTATTTGGTGCATCACCATCCCTAGTATAGTTTCATTTCTGTAAATCTCTTTCCCTAAAACCCCATGAAAATGTTAGCGTAGGATTAGATAATCATTTTTGTTACACTAGGAGTAGTACAACACTTAGTTTAGGAAGAGGAATCCGACCTTCTCCGGAGGTTCACCTCGAGCCCAAGTCCCACAGCTTGAGAGGTGATCCCATGTGTCCCAATCACACCAAATGTCCTATTCACATCCTGGCTATTCGGTGGGTGCAGTGATTTGGCGACAACAGTTTTTGGCACACCCGGGGGGAGATCATAGAAGTTAGAGTTCCATCTTTTAGAGGGGTCTCATTATCAAACAGGAAATCTTAAGCCACCATGCGACCACACACAATAGTTTTTGGCATGCCCGGTGGGACAGAGTTGGTACTTCTCTTCTCACTTACACAAGTCAAAGTACCTGGCGACTCTATATCTTTGGATTCCAAATCTCAGTGCAGTAACTTATGCGAGGAATTCAGACAAGAGCTTCTTCAAAGAAAGGAAAGTATCAGCATATCAAACTTTCCTTGTCTCCTCCAAAGAGAAGCAGAAGAGGCATTTCCACATCCCCAGTTGCAGATTTACCTAGTAGGGGTCATTCAACTCCTCCTTACGGAAGCTTTCCTCCACCCAGGAACAATCAACCTTTTGTTGCTATGGCGAGGAACCAAGTTTTTCCCCCTTTCAATGCAAGCAGTCCTCTCATGTTGGCTCAACATGACCCGATACCTGTTGCGGCACTCAAAAGTTTACCCTTTTACATGGGGGAAAATCACGTTACTCCAGTGGAGCATATCTTTGATGTAGCCAGCATCTGTGCAGTACATAATATCACTGAAGACAACGTTGCAGTTAGACTTCTTGCTACCTCTTTCAAGGGAAAAGTGCTTCAATGGTTTCGTGGGTTAGGTGTTGGCACTATAACCACTTGGGACGAGTTGGGAGAAAAGATATGTAAATAATTTGAAGAAAAAAGTGATCACCTATCACTTTTGGAACAACTTACTACCATAAAGAGAGCTTTTGAAGAATACATGAGTGATTTCAACTTCCGATTCCACAGAACCTGGAATAGGATTCCGGTGCTCGTAAAGCCTTCTGCGCATAATGCATTCTTGTACTATTTGCGAGCCTTGAATAGCGATGTAGTAGTTATGATCCAATCCATGGGAGGGACTACACTTCCTGATGCTTATGAAGTTGCCATAAGTGCAGAGAATTCTTTGATTCAGGCTGGAAAGATAGCTCCACGACCACCAATGCCCTTTTCTCCAGATCTTACGAATCATCAGCCTATCATTGCTCCTATTCCAGTAGACTCCAGGCAACCATCTCAATCTTCCTCTGCCTCTTCAAATGAGCTATTTGAAGTCAAGTCACTACTGTAAAATTTTGGAAATGAGCTCGTTGCACTCAAAAGGCAAAAATTTCAATACAATCGTCCGTATCAGCCACAAAATCAGTAGTACCAGGCTAACCGTCCTCCTTTTCAAGGAAACAATCAGCCTTGAAATCAAACTACAAGTCAAGTTGCAAATGTCAGGCCCTTGAACTTTCAGAACCCTCTTGCAGCTAGCTCATCTAGAGCTATAGTACCTGTTCAAAATAATCTAGTTCAGGACTACGAATGGTGTTATCCTTGCTCTCAACCTCACAATCAAAATATTTGTCCCAATGGAGTTCTTAGCCAGGCCCTTATGGTTCAAAGTGTATTTGCCCCTTCAGAGTTAACAAACAATTCATCTACGCAAGAAGCAGCAAATCAACTGCAGGCACCTAAAGAATCCACGTTGCTAAACTGGAAAGAAGAAGATTTTTGCGGATTGAATATAGATTCTTCATCAATGGCAGCAAACACTCGTTCCAAAAAGAGAGAAATGGAGCCTAAACCTCTCGAAGCTGATCTAGCATCCACTTCTCAACCTGGGTTTCAAATGGCAGTTGATAAAAATGTAGGAAAGAAATCACCAGAAACACCGGCTGGCCACACCGCAGGGAAAGATGGTTCTCCAAGCATCACGATGCCCAGCAAACATTTTCCAAAGGAGGACCCCAATGCCCAAAAAAGTGTCATCAAAGTTGGAGCAATTCCCTTCAGCATAGTAGAACAAATGAAGAAAACCAATCTAAGCGTTACCATGTGGGATGCACTCTCGATCCCTTCCCAAAGAAACCTGTTGCGAGAAGCTCTGAATAGTTTTAGTACAACCAGCGGATCACCAAGCCATGGAGTGACAAATGATACAAATTTGTGTCAACCGGAAGGGAAAATCATTCCTACGGCAAACAAACCACTGCCATTCTACATTTCCCTGATCATTGGCGACCACTTGGTACATAATTGCATGATTGATTCTGGTGCTAGTAGCTCTGTCATGCCGAAACAAATTACAGATGTACTAGGCATACAATATGCGCCAGTTACAAGAGGGGTTGTTCAACTGGATGGCACAGATGTTAACACTATTGGGGTTATCAAAGGACTTCAACTTACCATTCATGCATGCCCAAGTTTGTCATTCACCCAAGACATATCGGTCATCGATCTCCCTCCCCTCTTTGCCATCTGCCTATCACGGGATTTCACTGCCAAGATGGGCGGTTACCTATCAGCCGATTGGTCGCATATGATTCTCAGGACTCGATACGGAACCAAAGTAACTATAAGGGCAGAACTAATTTTCCATAATCATGTAGAACCCTACACTGCTAGTCCCATAAATGGAAATTGTACCATCAGCGATCCCGAAGAGGAAGATGCCGATCACGAACCAACCACCCTTGTTGAAGAAGTTCCTGATACTTTGCTAGATGAAGTAAGTAGAGATCATCAATACGATCCCTATGCTGATGTATTGGCAGAAGAAGAAGCTGGTTTGCTGGTCTTGGAAGAAACATGATTAGGTACTTACTGTATCCATGAAGAAGATACGATCATACCATAACTTGCAAAACACCAAGTGATTCTAAAGGACTGTGGAAATTGTTCTTCGATGGCTCAAGAAGTAAGAATGGATCCGGTGCTGGTGTTATGTTAATTTCTCCAGAGGGAGATAAGTACTTCTCATCTTTCTGGTTGCAGTTCAGTTGCACTAACAATGTTGCTGAATATGAGGCTCTTATGCAAGGAATTCAGCTAGCCCAAAGGAAGGGAATCAAGGCCCTGATTGTTTTTGGAGATAGTGAGTTAGTTGTTCATCAAGTTTCGGCACGTAGTGCATCCAAAAATGATCTTTTAAGATCATATAAGAATCGAGTCTAGGACCTGATTGAAGATTTTGAAGCTTTTGGAATCCATGCAATCCCTAGAAATCAAAATCAAGATGCAGATAGGCTTGCTACAATTGGTTCACAATACAACATACCAGTTGATATCATGAAAGAAGGGCAGCAATTTGTTAAAATGGTGGTTCAACCAGCAGTCCCTAATAATGTGAATAGTTGGCAAGTGTTCGATAGTGACAACCAAATTGTCCTCTTCCTACAAGAAGAGGCGGAGTTTGCTGCAAAAAATCAAGATAAGTTGCAGGAGTCATATGGTGAGAAAATTATCCAATTGAAAAGCAACAAGTTACCAAAAGGTTTAGTCACTTTGGAATCCATTTTCAATTCAGATGACCAAGCCACAAGACAAAGCCCTAACATGGTGGTCAGAGAAGAATATTTTGAGGAAGTTGAATTATCAAATGAAAAATTTCTCAAGATCGGAAAAGTGTGTACTTCTGAGGAGAAAGAAACTTTCATCAAAAATTTTCAAGAGTATCATGACATCTTTGCATGGAGCTATAAAGATCTACGTGGTTTTGATCCAGGTCTAGCACAACATACCATCGAACTGGATCCTAATGCTAAGCCAGTTCATTAGAAACAGAGACCAATTAATCCCAAAATTGAGCCGCTAATGAGAAAGGAGCTAACCAAGCTCATCGAGGCCTGTATAATTTTTCCCATCAAGCATTCCTCATGGGTAGCCAATTTGGTACCCGTGAGGAAGAAGAACGGAGAAATCCGGTTATGCGTAGATTTCAGGGATTTGAATCGTGCATCATTAAAAGACCATTATCCACTTCCATCGATGGAGTAGATCCTTCAAACGGTGGTAGGAGCTCAAAGATTTTCTTTGCTCGATGGATATTTAGGTTACAATCAAATCCTAGTCCAAGAATCCGATCAATTCAAGACGGCTTTCACTACCAAGTGGGGCACGTATGCCTACAATAAAATGCCATTCGGATTGTCGAATGCCAGGGCTACTTTCTAAAGATCCATGGACATGGAATTTAAGGGACTAATCAACGACATTATTTTAGTTTACCTTGATGATATAACTGTATACTCTAAGCATGCAGAAGATCACATCACGCATCTAAGGAAAGTTTTCCAAAGGTGTAGGGAATTTGGGGTTTCATTTAACCCCAAGAAATGTATTTTCGCAGTGCACGAGGGAAAATTGTTGGGGCATGTTGTTTCAGTAGAAGGATTATCAATCGATCCAGCTAGGATTCATTCGATTATGTCCTTATCTCTCTCAAGTCACAAGAAGGGCCTCCAGAGTTTTCTGGGAACCATAAATTTCGTGCGGAGATTCATCCCTCAATTCACGACATTGGCTAAACCACTGACAACCATGCTAAAGAAAAACATGCCATTCTCATGGACAAAGGAAGGACGAGAAAGCTTTGAAGCTATGAAAACAGCCATTTCTCAAGCTCCCATGCTTGTGAACCCCAGGTTTGACAAAGATTTTATCCTTTATGCTTTTGCAGGTCAAGAGAGCATTTCAGGGATCCTCACCCAACAAAACAACAACCTGATGGAGCAACCAATCACTTTCTTCAGTCAATCCCTCAAATACTACGAGTTTAAATACTCATTCATTGAAAAGAAAGTCTTTGCAGTTATTCGAGCTTTGAAGAAATTCAAGCACATGTTGTCCAACAACAAGATTCATCTAATGGTGTCTCATCCAGGTGTCAAGGAGTTTTTGCTGAACAAAGGAATGAATGAAAAATGTGCTGGATGGATCACAAAGGTAATGGAGTATGACGTGTATATCAAAGTCACTAAACTTGTCAGAGGTAAGGTTTTATGTCAGCAACTTGCAACAGACATGGAATCAAAAAGTAATGAGGACGTGACACTCCTAAATACTGATGAGGATGTTGATCAAGCTGACTGGTTATCCAAAATGAAGAATTTCATCTTCTTAGGAGCATACGCGGCAAACATGGATAAAAACCAAAGATGAACTTTCCGTCTTCAATCTATGCCATATGTTTTGGTAGATAGCATTCTCTTTCGAAAAGATTTGAACAACGTTCTCCTTCGGTGCATAAGACCAGAATAGGTCAGTAAGATACTAGAAGAGTTTCATAATGGCCTATCTGGAGGACATTATTCTGCACGAACAACAGCTACCAAGATCATGCCAGCTGGATACTATTGGCCAGATTTATTCAACGATGCCCATCTCTGGGTAAAAAAATGTAAGGAATGTGCCTTTTTCACAGGTAAGTAGAAGTTGGCAGCTCTTCCATTGCATCCAATTCAAGTGGATCAACCCTTTGTTCAATGGGGGTTGGACTTCATTGGAATGATTAATCCTCCATCTAGTGACGGACATAAGTGGGTCCTTACCGCAACAGACTATTTTACTCGATGGACAGAGGCGGTAGCATTAAAAGAGAGCAATGAAAAGGTAGTTCTAGATTTTTTGGAAGGTATAATGACGAGGTTCGGTGTTCCGTTTACAGTCATTTCAGACAATGCGATGGATTTTCTTGGTATGAACTTGAGTGAATGGGCTGTTAAAAATGGGGTATACCTCAAAACTTCATCCAATTACTATCCTCAAGGAAACGGATTGGCTGAGTCTAGCAACAAAAACCTCATAAGGATTATTAAGCGCACAATGGAGACTAACAAGAGGACTTGGCATACACAACTTAAGACTGCCTTATGGGCAGATCGGATCACACCTAAAAGGGCCATCAGAAATTCTCCTTTCGTTCTTGTATATGGAAGAGAGGAAAAACTCCCACTCTTATTGGAGTTACCTTCTTTGGAGTTAGCTCGTCAACTTGAAGTTATAGAGAGTGATCCTCTGACAGTAAGGTTTTTTGAACTCATGGAGTTAGAGGAAGTACGAGACAAGGCTATGAAAACTTTGGAGCAGCATCAGGCTCAAGTTAAAAAATCTTTTGACAAGAAGGCGTCCGACAGGCATTTTCAAGAGGGAGATTTAGCTCTCAAATGGGATGAAGACAGGGCCAAACCAGGAAAGCATGCCAAGTTTGATGCTCTCTGGAGTGGGCCATACATCATCACAAGTTGCAAAGAGGCAAATTCATTTCGTCTATCTAGGCTCAATGGAGAAGAACTGCCCATTCATGTGAATGGGATACATCTCAAAGATTGTTTTTGAGAAGCGTTCCACCCCCTGTACAGTTAAATTAGGTGTTTTCCTCCAAGTGCTTATGCACATTGTTGTGTGTTGTTGTTTTGCTTTCCTTGTTGTTGTGTTTTGTGGTGTTCTGCACTTTGTTTCATCATTGAAAGGTGTCAAGGAGAGGAAAGGTTCAAGGTTTCCATAAGAGTTCAAAATTTTCTTCATTCAAATTTTTGCAGTGTTCCATGGATGTCAAGCATTCAACAGATTCAGTATACTTCATTCTTAGCATTCCAGGGAGGTCTAGGATATCGGCAATGTTCAAGGAGATTCCGGGATGTGTCAAAGAAAATCATACTAATTTCAGGATTCCAACATAGACTCCATGCCCAATGGATGACTTAAGGCTACTGGAATCATGCTTAGTAGGCAATCATCCCTGAGAGGTCGCCAAAAATGTTATCCAATTTTACGCACATGGAAAAATTGGAAAACAGGGCCTTATTACGATCTGATCACAACTGTGGTCGCATGCAACTAGAACATCAGGATCAACACCAATGGTTCCTTGGGATCACCCTACGGCAGCTGTCGCAATCGACTCTCTCTGGAGGCCACTCATTTTCTGAGATAAGTTTACTTCTCTACCATGTAGCTGTTGCGTATAGCCAATTACTTCCTCACGACACTTTCCTAGGAGAATTTTAGTTCTAGGCTCAAAGCGGCCGAGCATTCGATGCACAGGCATGTTGCAGTATAGTAGAAGCCTGTTTGAGCAAGTAAGTTGTCCAATGTTGTTATCTGATTAGCATCGAATGCATCCTCACATTCAGGATTTTCCTTCAAGATATTTTTATGAAAATCGATTAAGTGACAGTAAGAGTGTTACCAGCAGACCTGAGGAAATTTATTACAAAGAATCTCTATCAAGATCTTACTTGTTTTACGATGTAACTCATGGAAGTGAATCTCATAGAGGTGGGACTGTTTCATATCAGAATATTCATGAGGCACAATTTGCTTTGCAATTATATGAGCATCTTCAACGAGTCACTAGATTGGCGAGCATAAAGGATTCTGTCGGAATTATCACACCTTACAAGCTACAGCTGAAATGTTTGCACTGAGAGTTTAATGTTATCCTCAAATCTGTTGAAGGAAAAATCGGTAGGAGAAGATTCATAAAGATCCCACGCGCTGGTGGAAAAGTGGAGAAATCAGGTCAAATTGCCAAGTTTGCGCGGCAAAGATGAGGCCGAGGTCCGTGGATTGATGTGGCCAAGCCGTTATGCGGGAATTTGGAGCTGGTATGCCAAATGGGAAATATTAAGATGGCATTCCAAGTTGTTCACTCCGCGTAGGGGAGATTCAGGAAAACACTGCTAAAGGGGAAATATTAAGATGGCAAAAGATGATCAGAATTCCGCACGGGCCGTGTAAACAGGATCGGAGCATGTTGTGCGAGTCACACGGAAGGTAAGTCAGAGAACATGGGAATGAGGTAGTTGAAGTGTTTAATAGGATTGGACGTAGTGGTCTAGCCTAGCCAAAATCGAGTATGACACGGTTCTACGCTCAAAGCTCCACACATTCTGCTTACCACGCATAACGTCCCTGTAAAACCATCTACATATCTTCAACTATTGCAGACCTGCATTTCCAGAAAGAGACGCCTTCTCATGGAATACCATAATCATAGCTTACAGAAGACACGGGTTTCCTCGCGAAGCATTGATACTGTTCCTCACGAAGCAATAGACAGGTGTCCTCCCGATCAGTTCGCCTTTGCCAGCATGCAACGAATGGATGACCGACCTGATTAGTTCACCTTTGCCAGCATACTTCTCCCATCTCCCGTTCATTTCACCTTTGCCAGCATACTTCTCCCAACTCTGATTCAGGCTTTGAGCATTCGGTGGTCGCGAGACAGATCAACCACAGGCAGCAGGCATGTGTAGTACAGTAGAAGCATTTCTTTCGAGTGTTTAAACAAGTAGCTGCAGGAAACAAATATTCACTGCCATGTACGATGGATTGGAGTCACACTATTCAAGGCTTCATAAAATTTCCCTAAGCCAGGAGATGAAGGTTTATTACGGTGCAGAATGAAACGATTCATATTGCTCAACATTTCTTCTCCTAGAAAAAAATTGAATGTGAAGGTCAACTCTGAAATACCTGGTTGGCCGTTTTACATGCTACTTACTCGTAAATGGTCTCTTTGAGAAACTCTGAGGGCAGAAGCAATATTTATATCCTTCCATTATGTACGTCCAATTAGATAATAAAAATATTCTTTTACCAGGTTCAGAGAAGCTCGTTTTTTAACAATGGATGATTATACTGTAGTTTCAAGCCGATTTTATCTAGCTTATTTCTATTAGCTTTGATCCACGACTAAGGAAGAATTCATATGGTTGTTCACTGTACATTTTTCCAAGGTCCTTTTGGTTGCCCCAGTTGTTCAACATATTTTTTTTGAAGGGCTCCTTTTATGTGTTGCAAATTGTAACATGAAGGATCTTCTTAGTTTCCGGAAAAATGAGTATATTATTTAGCTCACAGCTACCTATGCCATACTAAGATCCCAATAGTGGCATAATTTTTGATTGGAGTTGAGATTGCCGAGTGCACTACCAAAATACCGAAGGGCTCTTTGTCCAAAAATCAGTCTTAAGGGTGTCTATCGACATGTTATGGGCATGAGCCTGGGTCATCATCATGGCAGCATTAGGTCTTTATTGGTAATGGCATTTTCTCATCGTTTGGAAGGTACAATTGTGCTTATTATGGCCAAGCTAAAACATTCTTACTGCAAGTGTTATCTGATAAGGAAGAACCGTGAGCATTGTGGTAAAACCATTCTTTTTAGAAATGTTGGGTTAAGCTCGAAATTCAAGTGAGTTTGAGCCCAGGAAAGGTAAGATCGTTTGCTGGATGAAGAGCTCGGTGACTTCGCAGGGAGCTCGTGGTGATGTTTCATGGATTTTGAACGTGGAATGCATGTGAATATGTGGTGCAAAACAAGAAGAAATAACTCTATCTATCAAGCTAGAGCTATCACAGAGAAATCAATCGATTGAGTGTTGACAGGGCGACGTAATGTGATCCCTAACAATTTTCATAGCTCAAAAATCATTTCTAAATGGCGCAACATATAGGAGTGAAATAATTTAAATTCATTGAATTGTTTAACCTCTGTGAGTACAACTAATGTATTATGGATCAAATCCACTAAGTATGATTTAGAGTCAAACTTTTCATATTGTGGAAACGTTGGTACCAAGTCGAGATAAAGAATAAGCTCATGGGTGTCGAAGTTTAATGTATTTGTAGAGGCTTTCAATTTCGAGCTTAAAGCTTCATGTTCACGATGCATATAGGTGGCTTGGTAATTCAGAATGGCTCGATTTGGAGTTTGAAGCAAGACCATAATAGTGGCATTTGTGAGGCGAGTCTTAATTTGCGTCAGGCCAGGTTCACAGGATCTACATGCATTTTAGGAAAATGATAAGAATCGAGTTTGATAGCTCACCATTCGAAGGAGTCAATGAAAAAGAGCCCGATTACCAAGGCAAGGAAAGAGTTAGTGCGGGGTCAAAAATCGAGTGCAACACCGAGTTAGAGGATTCGAAGCTCATCGAGATTGGCTATTTGCAGACTCTATCCACATGGACCCCCCTCTTCTTCAAGTCAAACGGGTCAACGGGCGGGTCCCGAAATTATGTTAATAAAATTAATATTTTTATTTAAATATTTTAATAATAATATTTATTATTATTATTTAAATATTTTATTTAAATGTTCTTTTAATTAATTGAGAAGACTAGGTCATCAGGCAATTAATGACCCATGATGGAACCTTCTCAGGTGGTTCAACTAACTGTAATAAATACATCATGGGCCTTCATTTTAGGAATGTAATTATGACCATTTCCTCTTCTTTCTCACATATTCTTCTATAAATGTAAGTTGGAAGCTCATTTCAAAGGGTTCCAACAGTTCAGACAAGTTGGACAGTTAGATATCTCAGGCGAGAGTGTATACTTTCAAGAATCCTCTCTCTTCTGCAAGTTGTTCTTGTGTGTTGAGAGAACTTTCAAGCCTCCTCTTCAAGACTGTAATGGAAACTATTGCCTCTTCTGAATGTATGATGCATTGTGCATGTTATTGAAGCAATAAAAATGTGTGTTTTGTGACTAATCTTGGTCCTTTCATCCTTCTGTGCTTCTTTGTGCCTTTCTCATACTTGCAAGTACACTGTGCAAGTTTAAGTTCTATTGTAGGTTCTTGGAGTTCTGTGTTTATCGAGTGGTGAAGTATTGCATGCAGTTGAGTTGTGGTGTCTGTTCACCCTTCTTGAGTTCATCCTTCTTCACTGGGAAACTGGTATATTTCTCAGTCTGATAAAGTTTAACAAAGGGAACGCGTGTCTCTTAGTTTGTGGTATCCTTTACCCTCTCTAAGTTGCAGTAAGTGAAGTTGACCTGTGGTGCACACACCCTCTTCAAATTAACCCTTCCTGAATCTGAAGAAACCCTTTATTTTGTGCATCACCATCCCTAGTATAGTTTCATTTCTGTAAATCTCTTTCCCTAAAACCCCATGAAAATGTTAGCGTAGGATTAGATAATCATTTTTGTTACACTAGGAGTAGTACAACACTTAGTTTAGGAAGAGGAAGCCGGCCTTCTCCGGAGGTTCACCTCAAGCCCAAGTCCCACAGCTTGAGAGGTGATCCCATGTGTCCCAATCACACCGAACATCCTATTCACATCCTGGCTATTCGGTGGGTGTAGTGATTTGGCAACAACAATACCTTCTTCTGATGGGAAAGATTTTGATACTTGACATTTATGACCTCCTATTTTGAAATAATAGGTTTCCACTTCAGAACTTCCTTAGTGCATGTCACCTCAACGCTTGTAGTGACTAACACAAGAAACATATTAGGATCATGAGCTATATTTAGCATCCAAGGATCTTCCACAGTGCATTATAATCTAACCATTTCCACACCCTTATCCTGCTTGTGTTGCTTGCTCATATACTCATACAAGCCCGAGCATTCTTCAAATTTGTGGTTCTTTCCACTCCATGAGCAAATAATGTTATGAGGGCATTCATGCCTATAATGATCAGGGGATCCACATGTAAAATAGGTTTTTCATGGGAATTAACCTATTCCCCTACTGTGACCTCGGCCTGTAAATCCTCCATGGTAACCTTTACCTATACCTCTACCACCTCCATCAGAGCACCCTTCGTTGTGATTATGATTATGATATTCACCTTGTTCTTTAGAATTATTTGTAACACTAGTCTGACGTACACCAATCTTAATAGCCTCATGAATATGATCAATCAACCTATAATTCTCCATATCATGAGTGTGGGACTTGCAAATCTTATAGTAACAAGACACGTTATTCCTAATTGCATGTTCAATAGGAGGCACCTACTTGAATCATGGTCCAAATGATAGATCTCACAATCCAGAAACATGGCGCACACTAATTTATGAGGGAAGCTATCTTTAATATATCCTTCCACCTCACAATCCATACACCAAATACCACTGAGTGTCTCATGAGCTAAATTGGCCGATAGTTTCTCCAACCGTTTCTTCATCGATGTTATTTGTGCCTCCAAGAATGGGATAACTCTAGTATCTATGCTTCTAACTTCCTCAGTGTGCAGAGCTACTTCTAATGCCTCGCTCAGATCTGTAAAAGTATTATGAGAGAGCGCCCTTCTAAAAGGTGCGATCAACCCACCAACAAACCACTGAGCATGCTAAATAGGGTGTATCTTATAAGACAAATTTGATAACAAAGTTTTAAAATGGGCATCATATTCCTTGACACTTTTAGCCATTCCTTGCTTAATGTCCTTCAGCGCACTGATGCTTTTCTATTCAAACTTAGGTATATGAAAATCAGATAAGAAAACATCATGTAACACATTGTAATCAATAATAGTCTGATTCAGATCATACTTCCTATACCAAATATGCGTGCACCATTGTAAAGTAGTAGAAAAATGACTTGCATTATGCTTAGGAGCTGTAATTCCCTTAATGCACCATAATATTTCACACATATGCACATGTTCCACAAAATCCTTAATTCCTCTGTACTTTGGTAGGTGAAGAGACATCTCATAATAAACCTACTGGGGCTGGTGTAGACCATGCCCACCAGATCTAGAACTTGTATTACCTATACCTCCAAAACCACCATATCAACTAAATCTCGAACCACTTGATTCTCCTCCTATGGCGGGCACCAAACCAGAGGATGTGCTTCATTTTTTTCTAAAAGTTATACTATATTGAACTCCCACAATCTATGAAGTTGTACTACTTCTATATGTATTACCAATGTTCTACATACCCATGTTCTTCCCTGAAGATGTGCCAGAAAATATACCGCCAATAGGACCACCAAACAAAGAACATTGCGTGGCCATATGAGAAACTCCTGTACCTAAGGGAAAATGAAAGCTACATGTTGCTACTGAAGCACCTACACTAGCTTAATTCTCAATAACTATCTCAAGAACTAGAACACCAAGTGCAAGGGCTAGGCTGTTGGGTGGGAGAAAATGCTTGCCCACGGCTCTTAATCATTCTTCCTCATATGTGTTTTCATCAGAATTTGAAGGGTACCTTCTACCAAACTTGCCTAAGGATGGGAGAACCAAATGCTTGGGCTCCAAATCCTTATTGAGCCATCTATCTTCTCAACTCCAAAGACTCCTCAATAACGCGTCTCTTCATAAAATTCCCTCTCTCATGCTTCATTATACTTAAGCCTCATTTCTTCTCTCTAGATTTCTGCCGCCAAGTCTACCATCTTTCACCACACCTTCTCTTACCCCCACATGTGGTGGGGTTTAGCTAGCCATAAGGAGTTCTTCCAAATCCAGAGTTATAATCAAGATCTTAATTTCTAAAAGAATAGTGCATAAGTAAGCTCCTCTGGGTTCGCGCAAGATTTGAAACTCAACAACCTCTAGACAAGAATAAGTAAAAATAATGTACTCCAAAGTGTAACTATGCAAAACACCACTCCACTAGTGATTTACAATATGCATCCAAGGTTCATCAGCATCATGAAAATTCTAGTAGTCTTCATGTGTCAAAAAAATTGTTCTATGCCTCTAATTTCTCTTCGATGCATATGCTACCAACCAATTGTAAAACTCTATAGGAAAACAAAAAAATAACGTCTCATAGATTTCATGATAGAAATGCTCTTCAACCGATGCATGTGCATCAAAATCAGGTCCAATATTATATTTGTGAGAAAACTCTTCCTCTAAATTCTCTACCCAACTCTCAATACTGGCCAAATTCAACTGATATGTCTTCATCATGTAACATCCTTGTAATAACTTGAAAAGAGGTCCTGAAAATGGAACTAAAATGTAGTCTATTTTCTTACTCAAAATCCTATACGCATTGGCCCATCACTCAGACAGATTTGAGTGTTCACCCAAAGCACGCAAAGGTACCAGGTCCTTATTTTATACCATCTTTTTCAAGGTGTTAGCATGATAATAAAAGTATTCCATATACATAACAAGTAATTTAAAGGAAAAACACAACAAGAATCATAACACAACCATAGTGCATAATGAAATATTTACCGTACAATAAATTTTAACAAGGATGTCAACAATCAATATCCAACTAAAAAGATCCATTGTATTAATCCATAGCAAAAAAAATAATTGAATACATCATAATAGCCATCACTAAGTCAAGTGCGCAAGTACACCAACAACATAAACTTGCTACATCGATTCATACATGATGATCTCTCTAAGCCGTGTAAATCAATACATATATATAGGTAGTGGGGACTTTCCATTCAGTACTCATGTACTCTAAAAAATAGGCTGCATGCTAAGAATAACCATGCGCTGCTACAAAACAACTAAAAAGCATGCAAGCTTCACCTAATAATAGATTACCTATAAATAAACTTAGTTCTAATCCTATTATCAGCTCGAACTACACATGACTCTTGATCTCCTTGTTCCCAAAATAGCTTGGTGTGTCTTCCAAGTCTTCTATACAAACATGTTCAACACTCAATCCATTCTTAGCTAATGTATGTAAAATAACTAAGTATCGATCTTTGACTTCCCTAGGTGTGAAACTACAAGGCACAAATCTTTCCAACTTCCACGCCTTAAACACTTAGGCAATATTTTACCAACCCAACAGTGGATAATGGAGACATAAAATAATATGGTAGGGCCTACTAAGCACACCATGATAGGTAAAGAGAAGAAAATAGTGAGTTATACCATTCATAAGATGCAGGGAAATATGGTCCACAAGTACTCCATCGGTGACGTCCACCATTATTTTATGGGACTAGTAAATGATCTCAAACTAATATAAATCTTGAATACATGATGTTTAATGGATAAAGGCACGTGGGTTATAGCTAAGGAAGCCATGGAATTCTAGAAAAAAATAATGATTATAGGTGTCAAAGACCATAGACTGCTTAGATGGATGGCCAAAAATCTTCTTCGTGCTTAGTTATCAACCAAACTTGGGGAATCGACGGTGGTGGATGAAGTAGTTAAAGAAATGAATGATCCAGGACAATCCATTGCTCAGTTGGAAATGTTGAAAGTGTCATAAATCATAGGGATTCAAACTATTCTTCTTGGGGCCAATAAATCCTTCGTGATTCGTGATGATATGGAGAAGTTGGGGTTTAATATTGGACTTCATATAGATTAGATTTGAATTCTCTCCAAGGTTGAGACTATGGAAAACATATATCAAGGAAAAAAATTGGATGCGATTTCCACCACACTAAGTATCTCATTTGATAAGTTCAAAGAATCCAAATTAGATGACTACATGACATCTCTGATAATTGAAGAGGAGGCTAGGGATGCCAAAAATATTACAGTCATGGTTTCAAGCTCCTTGGAAGAGGATGATATCTACTCTCGGGTGTGTTTGGTCTGATGTTTTTTTTTAATTTTAGCATAATTGTAATATGTTCTTGCTAACTTTAGGTGGTTGTAATAATTGAACTTTTTCCTGGTTTACCAGGTTGTTTTTTATTATTTTTTTAAATAGTGAGGCCCTGGTGCCTCTTTTTTTTGCTTTTGATACCTAGGGGAAAAGCCCTATCCTGGAAAAAAAGATGCATGAAGTTCTAGTCCAAGATAAAATTGCTCATCTTTAGACTCTCAAAAGTAAAGAACACCTTATCATGCTTACAATGGGGGGGAAAAGGTTAAGGATTTCATCCCACCCACCTCATTTTGAATATGAAACTATATATACTAAAACAAGCCAAAATGGCTACATTCGAGTTCTTTGAAAACTAAATATAGACCAAAAATTATACATTTCGATCGCTACCACATGACATCAACTAGACCGCCACCTTCTTTCCCTTTCTGGCACTAGGGGAAACTTCTGATATAAGATCCAAATCTGAATCTTTGGATCTCTAAGTTGAATAAGCAAGAGAAACAAAACAATAGGGAAAATAACCAAATATTCCCTTGGGAGAGATAAACCTAAATTAGATGCTAGTGCCTCCTACCATCTTGACAATTCTTGCAAGCCCTGAGTCAAAGCATGCACATGATACTGTAAGCTCATCAACCTTTCCTCTAGGCTCGCATGTTCCTGGTGTAGGATGCATTGGATAAAAGAATTTGACAGAATATTATCTGATCTCAAACAGTGGGCCATTTTAAAAATGTCTCATCTACCCACCAACTGGTTTACATCCAACATTATGTTCCTCATTCGTTCAAAAATATCAGATTCTTCGACATCATTGAATTCCTTCACTATATACCAGATCTTCTCCAACCACACCCACATGGAATTTTTTTAATATTTCCATCGATAAATATGGAAAATGATTCTCTTACATATTCACCTATAAACACCCTTTTTCTCTTCTTACTCAGCCCTACCTCAGAATTGCCTTGATTCTTCATCACTGGACTATTATAAGAGAACGCACAAAATCCTGGAAGAGATAAAACCCACCAAGCTCATGAAGCATAATTGGGAGTGAAAACTAACATAGGGGGTCCTTGCTAAATACACCTTCTACACACACAGTATGGGGGAAGGTCCAGGTATCCTATACCAATCATCAAATAATTATTTTCCATGCCTTGCCATAATTCTAAATACCAATGGCATTTACTAACCCGTTTGTCAAAAGGGAATTGCTCATTATCAAAATAAAAGGAATTATTGGCATCAAGAAAAGTGAGGGTGAGGATGTCACTTAGTAAATTCCCCATCCATACTTGGTGATTCTTTTGATAAACATCCCAAACCTCTACTCTTTTGTTAGCTAAGCAATCAGCTACGTGATTCCCTTTTCTTTTTATATGATAAAAGGAGACCTCTGTTAAAAAGAGAGGATGGAACTGATTTTCTATAAGATTCGATCCAACATCCATGCCTTGATGTGATTACCATTGATAGTTCTTATAATGATTTGGGAATCCCCCTTGATCCATAATTGAGTCCATTTATGGTTTTTGGCTTCCAAAATGCTAAAGAGGAGAGTCATACCTTCTTCCACATTATTAATAGAAACACCACAATCTACTACCAATGCCAACAGATGTTGACTCTCTGAATTCATGAAAATATAGCCACAATCAGCTCTGCCCAGATTTCCTTTTGGGACTCCATCAAAGTTCAATTGGATCCAACCATCCCTAGGAGGTCACCATAAGATATTTGAAACTTCCCCACTCCTATTATCAAGAGACTTGGTGCCTCTTTTTTGACTTATCAAAAAAAATCTAAAGAGAGATGTAATATTTTTCCTAAATTTAACTATAAATAGGAAATAATGTTAAATGTATATTATTAAATAAATTTTAAAGTAATGTACAATTATAAAAAATAATATATCCAAAAATTAAAAGAGTCTATATAATTATGTAATAAATATAGGCAGTAATTTTTTTAAAACTAAAAAAAATATTACACTTTAGAGGGTTGGCTCTGCTAAGGTTTGCTTGCATGATTATGCTCGTGTTAGCCTTATTGCTTTGGTATTTTCAAGCATTTTTCTGTTATTATTTCCATTTTGTACAGAGTTTTGGGCATTTATTCCACCCGTTTTGGATGGCTCCAACCCTTTTAATGGCCTCAAACCATCCAGTTGCAACATCTATTGCAAACGGTGGTGAAGATGGCTCCCAAACGTGCAAGGTAATTTGTTTCAAAACTTTATGATGAGGTAATGCTTCTAATCCCCCCTGGACGTTACTGTTGAGATTTCTTTTGTTGATCCTATTGTGCATTTTTATCATAACAATTGTTTGGTAGCTTATTTCTCTGACTGTATTTTTTCTTAGTCTTACGTCCAAAACTGGGTTAAATCCCATTGGGAGTCCACCGACATCTAGGTAACCGGTGTCCAGAATCTCACCAAAGGGTTTTATTTTTTTACATTTTGTGAGCCGTCATAAGTCCAATTGCTTTTAGAACGCTCTTTATGCTGGTATATAGGTAATACTTTCCTTGTCATGTCTAGATGGAGTCCTGATTTCAACCTAGCAAATCAGGTCTCACTTCAAGTTATTGTTTGGGTTGAACTTCTAGGATTAGCCTTACAGCTTTGGCCTTTTCTAAATGATATTGTCTGCACTCTTGGTCGTGTGATTTTTCATGAGCCTGAATGTTTTTTTTTATGTGTTCCTGCACAAATGGGTTTGTGTGGAGGTTGAGTTAGCTTCTAATCTACGGGATCACATCAATATTCAAGTTGGGTCGATGTATATTTTTCCAAAGGTTTTCTATTTCAACTTACCTAATAATTTCTTATGTTGGCAAGTGTCTGCCCAACATATTCATGATTGTCCGCTTAGCCATCGTGCCAAGCCTACCAATGTGAAAAATGTTTCTGCTTCACAAGTGGAGAAATCTGAGGGTTGGACCCCAGTTGCTAACAAGAAAGTGATGGGTAAGCCCACTTCGGTAGCAACTCCACCTCCTAATAAGCAATAGTTGGATCCACAACCCTCCATATTTTTTCCTTCTAAGCTTGTTCAATCCCCCCTGCTATCTAGAGCCAACCTATTTCACCAAAATAGAATTTTGGGACAGTGGCTGCTACGTCATCTTCCCTACGTCACTCCCAGAGTCCTTCTCTGGAATCTGTGGGGAATGTTTGGCTGAATGGGGCTAAGCGCCACACCATTCTGATGAAGCCACTAGATTCAAACCAGTATGTTTTTATCTCCAATAGATTTGGCATTTCAAATTTGGAAGATATGTTGCAGGATGGGCAGGGGGAGGAACATTCCATGTATGATTTTTTATGAATTGTCTCTCATGGAATGTTAGAGGTCTCATAGAATCCTCCTGAAAATATTCTGTGAAGCATGTTTGTAATATTATTAGTAATCTTGATATATTTTGTTTGCAAGAGGTGAAAATTACTCAATTTTTGCTTCAGACTTCATTAACGTGTACTGCGCCGAATTTTCTACATTTTTTTCTTCTCATTTAGAAGGAAAAAGGTGGTGTTTTTATTTCTATGTCACCAATATTATCTCTCAATGATATCTATGCCATGAGTCATGACATTTGACAACCAGGGTAGTTTGGGTGATTTTTAATATTAATGGATTTTCCTTTGGTATTTTAAATCTTTATGCTCCTAATGATGGCCCAGAAAGGTTGGCGTTATTGCGATGGTTAGGGGATAATTTTCCTTTTTCTTATTGGTTATTCAACAGTGAATTTAATATGGTGGAACATTCCAATGATAAAGTGGGAGTTCTTCTGATGCAATGGTGTGTTAGAGAGTGGGAAGCATGGTTTTATTTCAAAAGAAGGTGGGGTATTAAATATCCACTTTTTAAAAGGATGCAGGAATTTACTTCTCAAAATTGGTTTACTTGGTACAATTTTTGAGAATGATTGATGCGTGTCCTTAAATGACTAGATCGTGTCATGATATCTCAACTTAAAGAATTTGAGTTGGCTACCAATGGTCATTATCTTGTCACCATGTGGCCGAAAATTCTCTTGTCTGATCATTGTTTGATCTCTTTCACTCTTAAGTGGAATGAGGCCTCTTTAAAAGTGCCAAACACACAATTTTATATGAATGTATCTCTTCTAAATCATTCGGGGGTATTGGCGTATATTTATAAAGTCTAGAACATAGTGCCACATACTCCTTTTTCCACTAGCTAGATTTCCTGGTGGAATGAAGTGATCCATCGTACAACTAAGTTCCTTTTCCATTTTGGAAAGAAAGTGGCCTGTGTTTAGAAACATGCTGACGAAGCTCTCCAACAGGAGTTCCAATGAACAACTTGATTTCTCGAGTCTCAGTCATTTGACAACTCTATCTAGGTTAGAGCTGCTCATCTTAGACATCATCTCAAGGTCATTAAACAACATAAAGTGAAAGGCGTTCAGATTCGAGCTCGGTTGCACTGGTTAAAAACTGGTGACAAGGCCTCTAAAAGATTCTTCAAAATCCTTAGGGATAGGAATGTCAAGGAGAAAATCAAATCCATCCAGTTGTCTCACTCTCGAGTCACTTCCTTTCTGGAGATTTCTTCTACTTTTGTGGATCACTATACCCTGGTTTTCCAAGCTCAAATTCCTTCTGCTGAAAGCAAAACGGCTCTACAATAATGCATTGAGGTGGTCCCTCGTAAGCTTAGTCTACAGGATTAGAAACATTGTGATGCTTATATTTCATTGGATGAGCTTCATAATGCTCTTCTATGTCTTGTGGATGATAAATCACATGGGATGGATGGTTTTCCTTATGAATTTTATAAAGCAACTTGGCATATTATTGGGCAGGATTTATCGCAGGTCTATCAAGAATCTCTTCAATCTTATTCCCTTTGGAATTTTATTAATCAAGGAAATATAAAGTTTATTCCCAAGGCTGGTAACCCAGAGCTTATAACCAATTGGAGACCTATCACATTGCTTAATGTCTCCTACAAAATTTTGGCTAAGGTGCTGGATCTTCGGGTGGCCTCTTTACTTCCTAAAATTGTTTGACCTGAGCAATTTAGTTTTGTTAAATGCCATTACATTTTGGATAATCTTATAGTAGTTTGGGAAGGAATGGAATGGGCTACCTTCTCTCTACAAAATTTTACTTTTCTAAAGATTGATTTCGAGAAGGCTTATGATCACATTGAGTGGCCATTTATCATTGTGATGCTCAAAGCCCTGGGTTTTGGAGATTTTTTCCTTAACACTGTTAGCACTCTTTTTGTTAATGATTATTCTTGTCTCACCATTAACGAACACTAATCACCTGTTGTTGGGTTGTTTTGATCTATAAGACAAGGGTGCCCATTGGCTCCTACTATCTTTGTTCTTGTTGCGAATGCATTTGGTTATCTTATTTCTAACAGAGCAATGCAAGGTTAAATAAGGGGCATTTATCTTCCTGATCATCAAACCCAACTTATCAATGACCACTTTGCCGATGACTCTTTCCTCACACTTGCTAAATCAGAACAGAATGTGTAGGAGGTTCTTTCTTGCCTTGATATTTTTTGTAAAGCATTCAAATCCAAGGTTCAATTCACCAAGTCGCTGGGGTTCTACCAAAGTCCTTGGCCAATGTCCAAATGGTTGGTGGCTTATCCCTGGAAATGGATTCAAAGGGGAGAAAGATTCTGATTCTTGGGGATTCATTTTTATTTTGACAACAACTATTCCATTTTGTGGTAATTATGGTCGACCGAGTTGAGCAAAAATTATAAAAATGGATTTCTCAACCGTTGTCTTTAGCTGAGAAGTTCCAAGTTTGTACCAAAATTCTTGTTATGACTCAAGTTTATTATGTGGTGTGTTGGTTTCCATCACGGGCTTCATTTGACAAGTTGACTAAGATTTTGTGGGACTTTCTCTGGTCTAGCTACAAATAGGGTGGTTTTCATAGAGTTGTTTGGGACATTTGCATGCCTCCTTGGGAGCAGGGTGACATGGGCATTGTTGATGTGTATAGGAAAAGTATTTCTCTCTGCGCTAAATGGGTCGTTCATTGCATCTAGGGCAACCAAGCCTAGTATATTTTGGTACGACATTGTATCTCTTTTGGAGTGCCTTATGGTAAAAAATGCTGGAAAAATATAGGGTTTCAAACTTTATTAATTACAAGAGTTCCGGTTAAAATATCTGGTACCTTTGTGGTTAAGAGCATCTGGAAGGCATTTGAGGCTGTCAAACCTCTAATATGGTGGGTTGGTGATGCCTTTAGAACTGGTATCTCCTTCAATGAGCATAGTATCTGGTGGTCACCTATTTTTTCTTCAGATAATCTCCAGTTAGGGGAAAGGCCAAACATTAAGGTGGTGTGGCTGGCTTGAAAATGCATCTCCACTATTCGAGACCTGGTTTCTTGTAGAGATTGGCTCCCCTGACCTGTGATGAAACAAAAGTTCCACCTTGTAAATTCCAACTTGCCCTCAATTCTGGAAATTCAGTCTTTCATGTCAGATGTTATGTTGCACAAATTGGGCCTTCAACTACCACGTGCTTGGTGGAATGATTAGAGATGGAATGTGGATATCCCCCTGTTGCAATATATTTTTGGAATCATCTACTCCCTTGTATCACTTATCTCTCTTTCTTTAGATAATTCAATTCCAGATGGTCTTTGAAATCCTCTCCCTCCACTTGGTTAAAGCATCTTCACTGGGCTTGGAACCCTCTATTTGATCTAAAGCTTAATTTTTTCCTCTGGTGTCTGATTTATCAAGGGCTTCCATTAGGGGAAAGATTAAGTCACATTGGTATCCCTAACCCTGTCTGTCTTTTTTATGGTTTCCCTGAGTCTTTCAAACATGTCTTCTAGTTTTGTCCGCGTGTGTAGGACACTTGGCATTGGATTCATTCCCTTTTTTGGCCTTACCATCCTGAGTTCTTTGACTGGAAAGTTGCTTTGTTTGGCGATTATGCTAGTTGGCCTTCTTATATTGCTTCCATTTGGTAGATTTTCCACTCTTCTATTCATTTCCAACTCTAAAAAGCTATAAATAGGGCCTTGTTTTAACATTTTTATCTTACTACAGAAATAACCATTAATGAAAAGGTGGCTATCTTGTCTTCTATTTACATGTAGATTCAGGCACAAGCACAGAAGGTGGTGCTAGAGTTTTCTCATCTCTAGCAATTGCTCAGCCATTAGGGAAACACACCATGTACCATGAGTCATGTCCCTCTAGATGATGATTGACGCCCATCGCCTCCTCCTCCGCCTCCTAGATGTTGCAGAAGATCTTGCAGTCATCATAAAAGTGCTTGACCATCTCTGCCCTTAGCTCACCTAGGACCATCTTTATCTAGGCCTCGATGGAGCCCGCCAGCTCATGGAAAAGTGGTGGCTAAATCTTCTAATTGGGGCTCTCTTCCTGGTGGGGCATCTCAGTTTGGTGGCTCATCACTCCCAGGATGGGGAATCTGTTGAGTTGTGGAGCTAAATTACTTCAGTTTAGCATGCAATGGAAACTTGCTGGAAAATATAGTAACCATCATCAATTAAAGGGGAACCAACATCGGTCACCTAGAACTGGCATCAGCTAGGTATGACCAGCATCAATCAGGTAAGGGAGGAACCGGTAGCGGTTAGGGCTAGCCAGTGTCATTTACCTGTGTGAGGATATTTTAATTAAGTCTCGGGAACGAGATCTATTTTTAGCATTAAAGTATTTCTATTGATTGTAATTGCATGGCTAAGTGCCTTAAGTCTATAAATGACTATATAAGCATAAAATATAGGGTCTAGAAGAAGGGAATTAACAATAATTAGAAAAAACTTGAAAAAGGTTGGTGACAGAGAGAATTCTTGGTGATGAAGCAAAAGATTGAAGAAAGAAAGTACTGTACATCTAAGAGGTGTGGAAGATTGTAAATATTCATTGTATATCTTGTCAAAGCTTTAGATAATAGATTGGCTTGTTTCTTAGTGGACGTAGCCCACACTGGATGAACCATGTCAAATCTGATGTTAATTTATCTCTCTTGGTTTGTATATTTCTTTTGGTAGAATATCCACTTTTATTTACATGTATGCTTAGATCTAATATATTGTTTGTACAACCGGTGCGCTAACCCCAAAAAAATCATGGTTCCTCTCAGTATATAGATGTCTGATCATGACGGTTCGATGTTCAACCCCACCTATGATGAGCCGCACTCTCTCGGCTTCTTTCTTTCATGGGATGATCCACCTTCTCCTTCAAGTGTTGTTGCTCCATGTGCCTAATTATGTTATGTTATAGTTTTATTTTCTAGTGCCTTGTTTTTTCCTTGTGGCTGTTTTGTTTTGCCTACGTGGAATGGTTTTGTCTCTAGTTGTGGTGTTTGATGTTTCATTTTTTTTAGGTTGTGACCGCTGCCAGCCGCCCCTTACTATGTAACACCTTGTATTATTTTGTCCAAAATATAATCTAAAGGAGGTTCCAATTATAAAACTAGAAAAAATTTAAATATAAACAACTTATTAAGAATTTCTATATAAGAGCATGTGTATAGTGTAGTTTTCATTATTCTTAATTTTAGACAAGTGGAATAGAAAAATTTCTATACAAGAGAAAATTGGTGGCGTGGAAGAATGATGACAAATAAGAGGAAGAACAAGTGAAATATAGCGATGAGTAAAGAGAAGAGTTTAGTTTTAAAAGATCAAAGAATAGGTCAAAGAAAAATCAGGTAAATAAGGTAGCAAAAGAGGTTGTTGAACAATCAAACATTGGTATGCACTATTTTGTATTTTAATACAATTTTTTAAGAAATTTTTGAAACCCTTTAAATCGTATTTTATTTTTCGATAGACATTAAATCCTCAAAATCCTAATTTAGTTGAACAATATCAAATTCTAGGATAAATTAATTTAATACTTGTATCCTCCAAAACACCTAATTATTCTCCACGATTTCGTCATATTGTCATAGGTTTTATTTATATCAAAATATTTTTAAGATTTTTTTTATGGGAAACTTGCTAAGAACTAGTTTAATTATGGTCATAATAAAATATCTCTCTTAGTGAAGCATAAACAATGGCTAGTCCATTGGATGCCATATAATATGTTAGAAATGGTATTTGAAAGCAGTTGTGATAGCTAACATGTAACCAAAAGAGATAAATTATGAACTCAAGTATTAATTGTTTTTCTATTGTGTTTAATTCCATTTATTAATTTTTGACCTCTTTTCGCGGGAAGAAAATTACAACTCTCTACATTTTTAACACCAATCCTCACAATTGTTTTTGGAAATTTAATGAACTTAAAGAAAGTTCAACCACCTTTCATGAAAGATGCACTTGAAGAAGCAAGGAAGTGGTAAAGTGATGATGGGGAAGACATGAACAAAAAAAAATAATACTTCTTGAAAATAGTTTCCCCAATGGATATTTACACTCTTTGCATGATGATAGATTTTTGGAAGTTAAGAATAATTTTGTCAATTTTCCAATTTCTTCTCTTTAATGTTTTCCTTATAAATAATTGTTGAAAAATTCATATTTTTAATTATTTCAGACTTTCAGGAGGAAGCAAAAAAATTCCTACCCTTCTTTGAAATTTGTTTGTGTAAACTATAATTCATCACCTTGATTTAATTATTTAATTGTATGTTGTCATGAAATATCCACCATGCAACATGATTTGCACATATTTTAGATCACATTAATAGGAAATAATCATTCTTTATAAAATAAATATGAAGGAAAAAATATTAAGCCATGCACATCACTTTCAAGTGTAGTTTAACATAAAGTAGGGAAAAAATAAAGGTCGGTTTGTGGGTAGTGTTAGAATATGCAAAGAGAGAGAGAATAAATAAAGATTAGAATGTACAAAAAAAGAATGATGAGAAACTAGAATGGACATGTTATTCATTGTGTGTCCATCCTTATATTATGTGAGAGATGGTTATAAAATGGTTGAAGTGGTTACATCTGTTTATTAGTTAACACTTAACTAATATTAACACAATGTTAATTATAAACCTTATATTCTAATACCCCATTTTAAGGCTTACACTAGAACATATTAAAATAACCAAACAAGACCACACATCATTCATAAGATTTTCCCTTTGAAAATTATGTTTCGACCAGGTAGAACTCCATTAAGCTACCTCCTCGACCCTCGTAAAAGTGTAGTTCTTGAGATGAATCCCTAAGTTCCTAGATTCCACCTCCTCAAAATAACGAATTACAAAATCTCTAGAATTGTTGGAAAACTATCCATACTAAGATAGTCCCATAGTGCTCCATCAAGTAATCTCATGTACCTTGCAAGGGTAAATTCCTAAGCACAGACTCCTGAACTATTTGGGTAACCATCCATGTTGAGTTTTACCTACATAAGATCCCTTACTACCTGGAACATTGAGAGGGGAGGGGGGTGAATCGGTGTCTTATCAAAATTTTACAGACATTTCCATTTCCTCAATATTTCTATCATGAACACATAAAAACATACACAAGTAAATAACAAGAGAATACATACAGAGACACAAAATTTAATGTTGGAAAGCAAAACTAGGAAAAAAAACCCACTGAAACCAAGAGCTAGCTTTGGAAAAGAATGTCCTGCAATTGTTACATTGATTTCATGGTTGAGCTTTAACTCAACCTGTAGCTGCAACTCTAAAATTTGACCAAAAAACCACTCAGTCTTTGACAAGATACTACTTTTCTGGAAGATTTAACTCCCAAATTTGGTCAGCAACAACTGACCTTTAGTAAGCTTCAACTTGCAGGGAAGCCACAACTCCCCACATGCTAAGCTATAACTTAGACTTTATCATATTTTTTATCACACTTGGTTTGTTGTCTTCAACAATTAATGGTGACCACGAAATCAGCTCACTCTCTTCTCTTCTCAATTATGATCCAAATTCCCCTATCTTTTGGTCATCTAATCAACATTCAGTTTGTGTCCTATTGGGCTCACATTCACTAGCATATTCATGTCATGTTTTCACTCATTCTCTTCGTCTAATCACCATCAACTCTTTTTCATACAAAGTTCCGCTCAATCAACCTACTACAATATCTATGATACAAGATATTATTCAATCATGTATTCTTAAAAAAAGTATCTCAACTTAGTCTCATACTGTAGTTTCACTATAACTCAATCAAACTCTTAATATTTAAAAAAAAAATCATCTCACAGTCTCTCTCATCCCATTCTCATATGTTTATAGCACTATCATTCTCTCTACACTTCAACATGTATTCATGACACACCCTTTTGCAACACAGTCTCATGCTCTCATTGCTGAATTTTTTAACACTTCAACATGTCTCACTCACACATTCATTTGCAACACACACTGTCATATACAATTTGATCTTACACTCTCAAGTGAATCAAATTTATGGTCCAACATGTATACCTCTCCCTATCTTTCTTAGCTCAGTATCATACGACCTTTTCACACTTTCACTAGCAGCATTTTATTTCATAAAGATTTTACACTTTAAAATACCTCTTAAAATTCAAAATCATACTTTTTGTATATTCTATATCTATATTTTTGACCTTTAACCTTCATATATAACGACCCTTCACATTTTTGCACAAGATGATTCGAGCAACATGAGATAGATAGCTATGTTTATAACTACCCTTAAGTTGTCATACGAGTATTTCAATATTTTGACATTTCTACACGCATTCATGAACCATTCATGAAACTAGGAGTTTATAGGACAACATGTGGCACTTTTTAAGATTCTCTACACCTTTTCATGTCGATCTCCATCTCAAAATTGACCTTGTCAACACAAGACTAACTGTCTTTTAATATTTTGTGAGCTCAGGAATGTTACATCAGATTTCAGACAATGTAAAGAGGAGTTACAAGTAAAAATATTCCAAAAACATCCTTTATTCGCCCCATTTACCCTTCAACCATTCGACATCTAGGCTCATTCTTCAAATTAGACATATAAGTATGTTGAAGAACTTTGAAAACTTTAGTTCATAGGCTTTGAGAATGGAAGAAGATTGATATAGCCTTGAGAGTGGCTATGAAGCATCACCATTATACACAAAAAACCATTGTTTCTCTATGGAATTTCCCTCTACACTCCTATTAAAGGATTTAGGCTACATTCAAAGGATTTAAGTGAGATACTTGATGAACTAGTTCTTTTTCCATGCTTTCTAACACTTAGTCTTAGATTTGTCAATACCTTTTATTTCTTCATTCATGTTCAAGACCAACCAAAGATGATTTTATCCACCCTTCAACCTTATATAACTTTGCACAAGGTCTCAGACTCTCAAAAAATAGAGAAAAACACTAATTGCACCTTCCCAGCATTGTAGTAGAGGTTCAAACCCTGTCATGACTGAACTATTATGAAGAACTTAAAGGAGACATCAATATTTTCTTTGATATTTACAAAATATGCTAGATTACCCTTAGATAGAGTTAAGTTCAAAATTTTAGGAAATTTCATTGGTTGGTTTGAGAGAATCGAGGATTTTTCCAATTTAAACCCTAAACAAAGGGTTTATCCTCTTATAAAAGCCATAGAGGGAAGAGAACACAATTTATTGGCCTAGAATCATGTAATTTGAACCCTTCTATCTCACAAAGGTTTGAACAACCTTAATGAATCTTTCTAAGATCCAAACATTCCTTGAACTTGTGATTAACACCTTTAGCTACTTGAATTGTACAGTGTGCAGGGGCTTTATAGGTCTTCTTTCAAAGGTTGAGTAGAGTTTAGGTATAGAAGGAGATAATGATTCATATTTAAGGAACAATGGAGCATTATAAACCTTATTTAAACACAAAATTTTCCCTAAACACCAAAAAAATCCATCTTTGCTTGAATACTATCCTGATACATTGAAGCACAGTCTATATCTTGGACAACCTTGAGTTTTACAAGCCTCAATCAGACCTCTAGCTTGTTCCAAAAAACTTGATGGGAATATAAATATACCATTGTAAACACCCTAAGAATATGCACAATGAGGTGGAAAATACATTTGCAATCCAAAATTCATACTCCATGACTTGAGTCTACAATGTAGTTTAGGAGAAATAGAGAATTATGACACCATTCAACTATACTAATGTCCATATTGAGCTTTGAATAATCACCTTGGAAAAATTTTGTGGAAGGATTCACTCTATTTTTCAAGCTCAAATTTTTTAAACAACCACTTTAGGATTGTACCTTCATACATCCTACCTATAAAACATCACTTGCAACTCACTAAATGAGACATGTAATGAGCCATTATACTTTGAGAAACATTAATGTCATTATATAACATGGAATCATCCTTTAAAAACCTTGAGAAACTTGAAACAAATCACACAAGTTATTTGGAGGTAAAATACCTCACTTTGCATCCATCGATTCAAGAAGGTGCTTGGGAGAGAGAAAAATAGGCTTGGAAAAATGATGAGAACTTTCTTATTTTACCACATTTGACCCTCAAACGTTTTGCAAAATATCAAGATTGAAATTATCTTTAAAAATTACTTCTATGATTTATCTGAAGGAGGATCCATAATTTCTCTTGGATGCTAAGAAGACAGGGTGCTCAATTTACATTTCTTAAGAAGCCAATTTTAGAAGAACTTGCATAATTGTCACAAAATTATTCAAAACTTGATGAAGCTTGACATGAAGTACTACATCACACCCCTCTACACAATCCATAGGTTGATTTACCACATAATTTTCTTTATAGCCCAGACCTATCTCATTTATGTCAACATTCACTACTAGTCCTCAAAGGTAGTTTTGATTAACATTTGAATGTTTCCTCCAGGAGCTAAAGTAAGCCTTTTAGATGCTCATAAATTCCCTACAAAGTGTTCCTAGGCTCTTCCCATGCTTACCTGGTCTTTTCATGACCTACATTGAGTTCTTACACCTCATTAGGCTCTAAAACTAGGCCCAAATGAGCCAGTTACAACTGCGACTCTCAAAATTTGATATGTTACTCATTCCAAAGGCTTTTGCACATTCTAGAAACATCATGTATGACTTTTAGAACACCTGATCCAAGCATGTTAACCATCTCCATGCCTCCAGTGGTCTCCTACCTCATTGAAACCATCCTGGATGCTCAATGAAGCTGATAAGTCACTATCAATCAACCTTCATTTCCATGAATAGAGATTCACTTCTCCATTAAAAACTTTACCATCAATTCCACTTGACATCAATGACCAAGGTTAAAAAATCTCCCCCTTTTTTATTGATGGAAACATACTTATAAACTTTGATGAAAAAAACACCATACTTATTTTCTGATAGTACTCTCTCCCCCTTTGACATCTATGACAAAGGAGTCATACATTCAATAGGGTAAGCAACATGAAAATAATCGCTTAAAAAACAAAAAATTACCTCAAATACTTCCCCCTTTGATGATGCTTCTCTTTTTTTCTGATAGGAGTCATTCAACTGCATAATTTTCTTCACCAATACACTTCAATGCTCCCTTTGAACCTCTCTCCTTGAAATGATATATTTTCACCCTTTTCCTTGAATATTAAAATAGTTCCCCCTATGAAAATTCTTTCCTGTTATATACCATACTTATCTCCTAATTCTTTCAGTGAAGAATCCCTTATTGCTCATTAAAGTGCTTGGTTCAATTCAATGGTTCTCAAAACTTGGTCTTCTTCATTTTTAGATTGATTAACTGATTTAGGACAGAGATTCCTCAATTATATAATTTGAGAACTTTTGTCCAACTATGACTATCTAAAATAACTTAACATTTGCATTAAGTTCCTTGTTTCTGCTCCCCCTGATCTTGTACCAATTTCATTTTCCTTATTGTGCATGGATTAGGCATGAAACCTTGTCTTAGAATCATATGAGTGAGTCCACAAACTTTCATTTACTCTAAATTATATTCTCAGTATTAGGGTCCTCATTTGTACAAAATGGAGACTCTTTTGGATGTCCACATTGTACTTCTTGTTCAGGAACCATCTCAAAATACTTATCTTTCCCACCCGACTTCTAGAAATTGTAGATCACTTAATAAGGGACCATTCTGAGAACATTCTTCTACATGAGACCTCATCAAATCGGTAAATATATATGATTTTGTGTCATTATAGTCTCTATACATCTCTCTTACAGTCAACTAGTAGACTATACTTTTAGCTTTGATACCTAACTCTCCTTATTTTGAGTGTTCACTTTCCACACTCTTATTGAACTAGTCAAAGATATTTTCACCTTTCATCCACATCTTTCTTATCACTACTCTCAATATTGTGATTCCTTAAACCCCTTCCTGTATTAGAATTGCAATGTATGAAAACTTCATTATAAGACTTTACTTAACCTTTGGAGTATCTTCTTTATAGATTTTCAAGCTTCCTCTTATCCCTTTAGCATAACAACTAAGATATAAATAGTTCCTTGTGATTAATTTACATAAATATTGATACACTTCCATGAGTTTGTTGAGTTCACTTCATCTCTATATGCCCCACCCAACAAGGTGTGACAAGGACCACTACTTTAGATAAACTACCCTTTAAATCTTTCAACTTATTATGCACAAACGTAGATTGAGATGCTCAAACTTTCTTGAGTAGTTTCTTAAGGGACTTGCTACATTTGGTCATCCTCTTAATACACTTGATAGACCCAAAAATTCATAGAGCCAAAACTTGGTCATTCTCTTGATAACTTGATATAACACTTCTTTAAGGACTATATTGATTGTATTGAAAATTTGACAAATGAGGTATACACATCAAGGTAGAGATGACACATTTTATGATAATTTATCTCCTCTCATTACTATGTATTCAAAACCTTGATGAAGATGATAAAACATTGAAATTTCTTCCTTGAAGGTTGAATTTCTCAGTACGACACATGTTTTACACACCAAAGACAAAAATCATATCACCATTTTACTGATATTACGTTGACATCACTTTTTCATTTTGAGAGCATAAAATTTTTGAACTGACTGAGCATAAGAAAGGTAGAACTTATATGTACTCTAGACCTAATAACCTTGAATATAGATAAAATTGTCTTTCTTCTCATAACAACCTTTAATATCACTTAACCATTAACTTGTAGCAGAGAGATAAATATCAAGATCAGACTTAATAGCTTTGGATAGGCCTTACTTTCATGATGTAGTCTAAGAGGTGTGACTCAACAAATTTGATGATCACGATAACTTTAACATAGAAATAAGCATACATTCCTTGAGTTTGGCATACCTTCATTTAGGAGCGGCATTGACCAATTCATTCAACTTCATTATGAAGAATACTTGATTGGTATACAAATGAAGAGAAGACACGCTTCTTTTAGCTATTGTATACCTTCTAGAATCCTAGAGAAGACATACCATCTTTTCATATCACCTCAAAACAAGAGGAAGTCATCAAAACAAGATGATGACTCAATTCTTTCCTTTCTTTTCCTCAATATCTTGTCAATATTCTTGGATGCATTCATGGGTGTAATAACCACATCACCCGAGCTCTCATTTTCTGATTGAGTTCCTGATAGACATACATGTTGTAACTCATACACTTTCTCTAACACTACTTAAGGAAGGAGTTCTTCATCCTTTGCACTAGAGTTATCTTCCTTATTCTTGGATTTTTCATAATCTATTGATGTCTTTTTTGTATTAGATTATCTTGTGACTGTAATTGATAGTTGAGTCTCTACATCATCCGCCCATGATAGTTTCTTATCATCCTATGTCCTTCCAGGATTATAATTGGTTTCCTTGACTCTGCAAATGTACTTGACTTCCTTCTTTATAGTGTTTCTTTGAAACCAGGATAACTTGGTCTCATCCTTCAAGTTTTCATTTTCCTTGAATACCTTTTTTCCTTCCCTTTTGGATGCATTCAACTTGTAGCTAAATCTGGGGGATTTATGATAGTGTCTTACAAAGTGCCATTGCCTATGACAGTTGAAACATACAAATTGGTTCTTGCCTTACTAGTTCTTCTAGGCAATACTTACTAGTCCAAAATATGACTTACTGGTTCTTCTAGGCAATACTTGGCTATGTGAATTTTTACTTTGCAATTGAAGCACACTATATTATTTCATATTCAACACTACAAGATCTCCATAGGTGTTCTTTATCAAATTTCTTCATGCAATCCCTAGTCCTATGTACAAAAACATGACATGAAAAGAAAATTACATGAAACTTTCTTGAGAGTCTCATTGCATTTGGCTTCTTAATGATCTTCCTATGTTATTTGATGTACTTCTTGTCTTCATAATTTCCTTGGCATGATCCATGGACTGATTCACCTTTCAATTATTTTTTCCTTGTTTGTTCTAGTTCTTCCCTTAAGGTCTTCAATTTTGCACTCAATTTGTCACATTATTCAACTTTGAATTTTATAGAAGCTTGACATAATTCATGACTATACTTATGATCCAATTCAAACTGATTTGCTTCAATTTTAAAATCCATACCTAATTTATCATTTAGATGTCTTTGCTTTCTTAGCAAGTACTCAGGATTGCTTGTATTTTCCTTACTTCTTTTATATGTCATTAGTTTGTTTATGATATTTTATAGCTCATTCCTTAGAGTCTTCACTTCCTCTTAATATTTGGAGCAATATTGTTCTTTGTCTTTCAGTGCCTTTGACACATTCTCAACATATGAATCCACTTCACTCAATTCTTGGCCATGATTAGCTTCCATGAGCTTGATTTCAGTATTTAACTCATTTCTAAGAGATTGATAAATCACATCTTTTTCAATAATGATTCTGCTAATGAACCCATACTTGTGTCTTCAGGATCACCTCTAAGCTGTTAAGCTTAATTTAGGAGTACCAGGCTCTGATACCAATTATTGGAAACTGGGACACTGAGAGAGGGGGTGAATCCGTGTCTTATCAAAACTTTTTATAGGCATTTCCATTTTCTCAATCTTGCTATGATGAACACAAAAAAGCATACACAAGAAAATAAAAGGAGAATATATAAAGAGATACAAAATTTAATGTGGTAAACCAAAACTCAGAAAAAACCCCACTGAAACCAAGAACTAGCTTTGGACAAGAATTTCCTACAACTGTTACATTGATTTCATGGTTGAGCTTCAACTCAACCTAGAGCAGCAACTCCAAAATTTGACCAAGCAACCACTTAGTCTTTGAAATTATACTACTTTTCAATCTTTGAAATTCTACTACTTTTCTGGAAGATTTAACTTCCAAATTTGATCAACAACAACTGACCTTTAGTAAGCTTCAACTTATAGGGAAGTGACAACTCCCCACATGCTAAGATACAAATTAGACTTTATCAAAGTTTTGATCACACTTGAATTGTTATCTTCAACAACTGATGGTGACCTCTAAATAAGCTCACTCTCTTCTCTTCTCAATTGTGCTCATAATTCCCCTTTCTTCTGGTCATCTAATCAACATTCTTTATGTGTCATATTGGGCTCACATTCACTAGCATCTTCATGTCATGTTTTCATTCATTCTCTTCACCTGATCGCAATCAACTCTTTGTCATATAAGGTTCAAATCAATCAACCTATAACAATATCTATGATACAAGATATTATTCAATAATGTATTGTTAACACAAGTATCTCAACTCAATCTCATACTTTATTTTCACTGTAACTCCATCAGCCTCTCAATATTTTAGAAAAAGTTCATATCACAATCTCTCTCAGCTCAATCTCATATGTTCATGGCACTATAATTATCTCTGCACTTCAACATTTATTCATGACATACCCTTTTGAAACATAGTCTCTTGCTCTAATTACTGACCTTGTAAACACTTCAACATGTCTCACTCATACATTCATTTAAAAAACATAATGTAATATACATTCTGCTCTTACACTCTCAAGTGAAAAAACTTCATGCTCCAACATGTATACCTCTCCCTATCTTTCTTAGCTCAATATCATACTAACTTTGCACACTTTAACTAGCATCATTTTATTTTATAAATATTTTACAATTTTAACCACCTCTTCAAATTCAAATAAATGCTTTTTGTGTATTCTATATCCATATTTTTGACATTTCACCTTCATATACAAAGACCCTTCACATTTTTGCACAAGATGATTCGAGCAAGGGGAGATAGATAAATATGTGTGTAACTTCCCTTAAGTTTTCATATGATCATTTCAATATTTTGACATTTCTACACACATTCAAGAAACCTTTATGAAACTAGGAGTTTATAGGACAACATGTGGCACCTTTTAATCTTCCTTGCACCTTTTCATGTCAGTCTCTATCTCAAAAATGACTATGTCAACACAAAACTGACTATCCTTTAATATTATATGAGCTCATAATGGTTACATAAGAGTTATAACAATGAAAAGAGGAGTTATAAGTAAAAATACTCCAAAAAACTCCTTTATTCGCCCCATTTACCCTTCAAATATTCAACATCCAAGCTCATTCTTCAAATTAGATAGATAAGTATGTTGAGAAAATTTGAAAACTTCAATTCACATGCTTTGAGAATGGAAGAAGACTGATATAGCATTGAGAGTGGCTATGAAGCATCACCATTATACACAAAACACCATTTTTTCTCTCTTAAATTTCCCTCTACACTACTATTAAAGGTTTTAGGTTCCATTCAAAGGATTTAAGTGAGATACTTGATGAACTAGTTATTTTTCCATGCTTTCTAAAACCTAGTCTTAGATTTTTCAAGACCTTTCAGCTCTTCATTCATGTTCAATACCAACCAAAGATTATTTTATCTATCCTTCATCCTTATGGAACTTTGCACGAGGTCTCAGAATCTCAAAAAATAGAGAAAAACACTAATTGCACCTTCCCAGCACTGTAGTAGAGGTTCAAACCTTCTCACGACTGAACTGTTATGAAGAACTTAAAAGAGACATTGAGATTTTTTATGATACTTGAAAAATATGTTGGACGACCCTTAGACATAGTTAAGTTCAAAATTTTAGGCCATTTCATTAGTCGGTTTGAGAGAATTGAGGATTTTTTCAATATAAACCCTAGCTAAAGGGTTTATCCTCTTATGGAGGCCTGAGAGGGAAGAGAACACAATTCTTTGGCCTAGAATCATGCAATTTTAACCCTTATAGCCTTCTCCTAGGTTGATGGCGTCGAGCCTAAACAAAAATTAGTTTATGAATTATCCCTAATTACTCTACTTTCTAAGCCTTTTTATGAAGATCCTCAACACTCTCATCATGTTTCTCAGTTCAGCCATTACAAGTGGTATCCTCTAGAAGAAATTTCTTAATTTCCAAGCCAGTCCCCTTTTTGGAGCTCTTGCAAATGTCACCTTACCACCGCAAGTGCTTCATGAATACTCTATTTGATGTGAACATCCCTTTTCCTCCTACTTTGGGGCAGTGTCATATATTGCACGGTTCAGAAGAAATCATTCACTGACAATGCAAGGATATTTCCATTTGTACAGACTGTACCAAAAACACTCAAACTTGTATCCATTTCCCCACGGATGATATGATTCTAGATGAACTCTTGCTTTAGGTAGGTGATCCTCCACTTTTCATCTCTGTAAAAATTAGGAAAAACATAGTTAAGCATGCCCTCATCGACGAAGGTGTTGGTACATGTCCAATCTCATTAGATTTCATCAAGGCTTTTGGTTACTCAATAGACAACCTAAATACCACACATACTACTTATCAGGGATATGATCATTGACATATGCCGCCCATGGTTTGCATTTGGCTACCCATCACTATTCCTCCTAGGACCGTACATGTAAAATTCACGGTCTTTAACCTCCCCTTACCTTACAATATCCTTTTAGGTTGACCTTGGACCCATCGTATGCGTGCCCTCGCTTGTTTTATATATAAATGTATCAAATTTACTCATCAAGGGGATATTTACAAGATTTATGGAAACTCAAATACTTGGAATTACGACACTCTTCAACAAAAAGGGACATACAAAATCCCAACCCTCAAAGAATTATCTCCTACCCCATTGCGTGAATATCAACACTTCAACTATCCTGTTGAATCTCTTCATGGCAATGTAGGTCATCCGGAATCGGTCGGGCGCATGCCTCCCAATCTATATTATTCTAAAGATGATGAGCCCGATGAGATCACTGTTAGGATTGATACCTTTGATCTACCAGATCTCATCATATCCCAACTTCCTCCTAACTTGTATCCTTATAAGAAGGATTTGTCCATTCCCACTACCATCTGACGTACACCTCTACCTCTTCTAGATAAAATAGTTCAAATAGAAACCACAGTTGAATCTTATGTGATAGACATCTCTACTCCTGACTATGATGAAAATTACACTTTGGATGATCCCCATTTGGCTAGTTATTCTCAAATTTAGGATAAAGAAGTATGATGTTACCAAAACACCCTTAAAATGAAGCTCACTCACAATGTGAATGTCATTCTTATACAAGAAGACTCCTCACACTTGGTCGAGCCTTCTCTCAATAGACTGATACCTGAGCCTCACATAATTCTACTAAAATCTCCCTCTCCTCATAATTCCACTACTAGATCACGTGACGTACCTCCTCATTTGAACAAAGGGGAGATTATATCCAATTTTGACTATGAAGTTGACGACCTTATAGATGATGAAGTACACGATGTATCGAAATCATCCATGCGAAGACATATTAGTCATTCACATCCTTTCCTACCTCTCACCCTTATGGATCCTCAACCCTTTATGGTAGAGCCATATTGTACATTACATGAGACTTTGAGGCATGATGTATCTGATTGTAGAGCCTACAAAAGACACATAAAGAAGCTTGAAGATAAGGTTAAACACGATCAAGCTCGAAAGGCTACATGACCTTCCACCTCAGCTAAACTTTATTTTTCACACAATGGCTACTGCTCACATATCTACACAGACTATTGGGTCATGTGTAGCAGGTGCAAAGAAAGTGTAGAGCTGAATCATCTCAGAGTCATCATCCTTCCTCCATACCAACTCAACCTCAACCAACTTATGGACCACCACCTTGTCTTGAAACTCATCTCACCATGAACAATATTCAACGTGACATTCTTACCCAACTAGAGGATCATATGTGTAAATTGAGCAATAGGGGCGGAAGCCTGATAATTGTATTAAACTCAATCAACCAAAAATACAATGGAGTGCTGCAATTCTTATAGGAATTGAACAACCATGTGCAGACAAAGAAATAGGTTGCACAGGTAAAACTAAACTCATAACAGCTTCCAAAATACATCCAAGAAGCACATAAATTGTTATAACAATTATAACAATTATGCCTGTGGAAATAAAAGACAAATATGGTTTAAAAACCATATAACAACATACAACAATAATATGGTTTATAATATAACCATATAACATTATTATTTAATTAATAAAATTAATTAAATAATCAATTTATATTATGCATAATTAATTAACCTAACATTCCCCCCCTTAATTATGCATTGTCTCAAGGGATGAGGAGAGGAATTCTCTGAACAACTCGAACTTGTCATGTGCAAGTGACTTTGTGAAAATATCTGCTCGTTGTTCAGCTGTTGGAAAAAATTAAAGCTGGATGTTGTGCTTTAACACATGTTCACGTATGAAATGAACCTGTACTTCAATGTGCTTTGTTCTCTCATGAAAAACTGGATTACGAACAAGTTTGAGAACACCTTCATTGTCAACATACATGGTGGTCAGTTTATCCTGTGGTATTCTAAGTCCTTCTAGTATGAGACGTAGCCAAATCACTTCACAGAAAGCTTCTCTTACAGAACGATACTTGACTTCTGTGGAAGAGCGACAAACAAAGTGTTGTTTTCTTTCTTCCCCATGATATTGGTCTAGATCCCATAAAGAATACAAATCCAGAAGTGGATTTTCTATTGTCAATTTACCTGCATGATCTGAATCCGAATATCTAAGTCAAGAAGAAGTTGTCATTCTTCTTGTATTCTAGACCAAGATCCACTGATCCTTTGAGATATCTCAAAATGCACCTTGCTGCTTTCTAATGAAAAACTTTGGGTTCCTGCATGAACCTGGATAGATAGCTCACTACAAAGTTGATATCTGGTCTAGTGTAGGTCAGGTAAATGAGACTCCCAATCAACTGCCGATAGAGAGTGGCACTTACCTCAGGAGATGGATCTGAATGAGATAACTACAATCTATTCTCCATGGGTGTAGCAATTGGTGTGCAATCCATCATCCTAAATTTCTCGAGTGTTGTCTTGGTATATTTCATTTGAGAAACAAAATGTGATTCTCTTTCTGCCATACTTCCAATCCAAGACAATAATGCATCAGCCCGAGATCTGTCATGTCGAATGATCGATTAAGATCTTTCTTCGTTGCATCGATCATCCTCACTGAATTACCAGTGATGACTAGATCGTTGACATAGACAACAACAATCACAATCTCCCCCCTTGATTTTTGAGGTAAAGATTGGGATCGTATGGATTTCTAACAAATCCATGTTGTACGAGATGCTCATCAATCTTGATGTACCATGCCCGGGGTGCCTGTTTAAGGCCATACAGAGATTTCCTGAGTCTGCATACCTTTGCTTCTTGACCAGGTACTACATATCCCTTAGGTTGAGTCATGTAGACTTCTTCTTGTAAATCTCCATTTAGGAAGGCACTTTTTACGTCCATCTGGTGGACTTTCCATCCAAACTATGCAGCTAGAGAAAAGACTATCCTGATCATTTTGATCTTAGCTGTGGGAGAAAATGTCTCCTTGTATTCAATGCCTTCTTTTTGTGCATACACCTTTGCTACAAGTCTTGCTTTGTACTTTTCCACTGTCCCATCTGCTTTGTACTTTGTTTTAAATATCCATCTGCATCCAATGGGTTTCTTTCCTGGTGGAAGATCGACAAGCTACCAAGTGTTATTCTTCATCACTGATTGATATTTAGAATCCATGGCATCTTTCCAAGCTTTTGACTGTAGGGCTTCCTGGACTGTAGAGGGCTCATCAGATTCAATAACTCTACTCATCAAATCAAAGTTAACTTCTTCTCTTGCTTTATTGTGAGTCCGTGGTCCAGGGGTGGATGTATCTGGTGGAGCATCCATTCTTGCATCTTGTAATGTACTAGTACACCACTTGGGCATACACTGAACGGTTCCCATGGGTCATGGTTTTATCTGATCAACACCATCATCCCCATTTTCACTTTCATAATCTGAGGGAACATCAGCTTTAATTTTTACAACTGGATAAAAATTTACATCTGGTGAGTCTGGAGGAGGAGACTCTACTTCCTTCTTCTAAAAAAACTCAACATCTCTACTAGTGTAGAATTTTTTGGTCTTAGGATCCATCAATCTGTACCCAAGAGTCTCTTCACTATACCCAATGAAGACAATTTTTTGTGACTTCATGTTCTGCTTGGGTATGTGCATGCTTGCTTTGCACCCAAATACTCGAAGGTGTGCAATAGATGGTTTCTACTTTGACCATGCTTCTTGTGGTGTTACTCCATCAAGAGCAACCACTCTATTTAATAAATGCACTATTGTCTTTGTTTCTTCTACTCATAATGTCTTTGCAAATCTAGAGTCATCAATCATGCATCGCACCATTTCCATGATAGTACAATTTCTTCTCTCAACAACACCATTTTGTTGCGGTGTGTGTGGAGGAGGCATTTGTCAATGAATCCCGTGAGTTTGTAGGTAGTCTTTGAACTCATGACTGGTGAATTCCCCTCCTCGATCTGAGCAGAGAGTTTTGATGTGATGACCAGTTTCATTCTCAACTGCTACTTTGAACTTCTTGAAAGTTTCAAAAGCTTCACTTTTCTTGCGAAGAAAAAAACACCACATTTTTCTTGAGTAGTCGTCAACACAAAGCATTAAGTACCGGAGCCCAGAATGACTTGGTTGCATTGGACTGCAAAGATCGGTATGAACCAGGTCAATTTTTCCATGAGCTCAAAATGTACTCTTCTGGAATGAAGCTCTGTGTTGTTTTCCTGCTAGGCAGTGAGGACACTTGTTTGTATCCTTCTGAAGAGATGGTAGCCTATGTACCATATTGCACCGGTGAAGTGTCTCGAGATACTTGAAACTTATATGACCAAGTCTCCAATGCCACAACTGTGCTGAGGTAGAGTTCTTAGCCACAAGTGCCTGATCATCTCTGTGGACAAAATCAAGTTGGAACATGCGTCCCACATTAGAGGCTTTTGCAACTATTTTTGAGCCTCATGATTTATCTCAAATCAAACACGTTTTCTATTTAGAATGACTATCAAAGTCAATTTTTAGATTGTGATCAAGGAGTTGACTAACTGAAAGAAAATTCTTTGTCAACCCAGGGACATATAAGACATCTGATAGTCTATAGTTGTGTGAACCAAGGGGTAGAGAAATGTTCCCAATCCCCTGAACTGTATATGAAGAATCATCTCCCAATGAAACATGATTTTTCGATGGTGTGTCCCTCATTGAAATAAACCAGTCTCTATGGCCAGTCATGTGTCGAGTGGCCCCCGAATCAACATACCAAACATCACTAGATGATGTGGATGGTTCACTTGATCGAGTAGTGAACAAGTAGTCTTCATTGTCTGACTGTTCTTGTTGCTCAACAATATTTCCTTGCTGATGGGGTCTTCTTTTCCAGTTCCCCTTTTTCTACCCGTGATTGTGGTTAGAATGTCCCTTGTAAGACTATTGTTGTTGAGGTCCAGAGTTGCTAGATGAACCTTTCTTGTAAGTATTATACCAAAAATCTTGTAGGTCATGTCCTCTTTTACAGATAGGACATTGCTTCTTCTGTTGTCTATCCCCTTGATACTGATTTTGATAGGAATTAGGTTTTCCTTTACCTTTTCCTTTCCATTTTTGATGTGAAGAAAGTGCATGTTCTTCTTCATCATCCTTATTGTGCATTGCTTCCTCTTGTTGCAGTAAGTTTACCAATTTTTCAAAACTAACTGTCGTATCTGACAAGTTTAGTGTTGTTACAAAAATATGGTATGAAGAAGGGAGTGCTCTCAAAACAATGGGAATGAGATCATCATCTTTGACTGCTTCTCCTAGGGCTAGAAGTGAAGCCCTCAATTCTGTAACTCTTCTTAAGAAAGCTTCTATTTTTTCATTTTGTTTGAACTTCAATGTGTGTAACTGACTCTACAAATTCAGTATAACATTCTTGTTCTTGGCCTCGTATACTATGCTCAACTTATCCCACACTTCTTTGGCTGTTTTGGCATCTTGAATGTGGGGTTGCACATCATCAGACACTCCAAACAAGATGATGAGTTTGGCCTTCTGATCTACTTTATCAAACTACTATTGTTGTGTTGTATCAGTAGTTGATCTGGTCAGAGTACCATTCATAGCAGGCCAGATCTCTTCAAACTCAAGTTGTGTCTTAATTTTTGTCTTCCATGCAGCATAGTTGTTTCCTCTAAGTAATTGTGAATCCGGAAGAAATTTTTTTGGGGCATTGGTGCCCATTTTACAGAGATCACTAACAGGGTTTGGCTCTTATCACTCCAGGTATAAGGTCTCCCAATCTATATACCATCAGTCTGATATACTGAACCTTTCTATATATGCACCCTTCTGATATACCCGGTGGTACGTGGAAGAAGCTCACCCTTTCTATATACTCAGCGGTACGTGAAAGAGGCGTTAACGTACGTGAAATAATTCAATATGTGGTACCAAGATAGTACTGAAAGGGGTCTGTGCGATTATTGACATCGGCTCAAAGAAATATCCTCATACACACGTCGTAACTTCACTATATACTTGGATAATTTCTCAGTCTGGATTTATGTCGTGCAATCGTTCACAGATGGATGGGATGGCTCATAGTGTGTGCACTGTAACCTTATTACTCCCCGTCGATTTAAAGGGACGATGCCCAGATGACGTTGTTTCAGCTATATTAGGTGTTAAGTGTAGTAGTAGTCATGACAACTTTACCTGTAAGTGCTTCTTAGAGGCACCGTATATACTGAATGTTGTGAATGAGATCTAGGATCTCGTGAGTGTTACAAAACCAATTTTTTTGCTATTTTTTATTACAATTCTGCCAGTTTCTGATCAGTTACAAAGTTTGTAGTTGACTTATGGCAACCTAAAAATTAGTACAATATATTGCAAGCATGTAATTACATTCAAAAATCTAGAAAAAATTGAATGGCAGGAAAATGTTTTTTTTGTTTTGCGGGCCCTGGTGGCCTCTAGAGCCCAAAATGACCCACTCTACCAAAAAATTTTCAAAAATATAGCTAAAATGCAATTTATGGATAGGCTTCCTTTAGCAAAAAATGTCTAGAATGAAAAAACAGGCTGAATGGGGAAAAAAAAATTTTACCCTAAATTTAGGGATTTTCTCGCTAAATATTTAGCGGCCTGTTTAGTTATAACTAATAGGTTTAGTGAAGGTTTTTCCGCCAGATCTGCCTCCAATGTGGAATATTTTCTAAATTTTGCCTCCAATTTTTAAAAAGCAAAAAAATTACATTTTTGGTGTGATTTGAACCATACACCTCCCTTTCCTAAATAATTCCTCTTAACTAGCTAGGCTCTATGAGCGCTTGTGATATAAAAAGAAGTATATTGTATTTATTTAATGTGAAAAGTGACTTACCTTATGGAAAACCGATGGTGGCAGTTGATCTCCACATGTGGCCTGCATGAGGTGAAGGATCCACAACTTGTCAGTTAGGGCTTTTGAACGTTGCTCGAAAAATGGATCTGGGCTCGTATTTCTCCCTGTCGCCGCCTTAGTGTTAGCATTCACCCTTTTTTTAATTTGCTTGAACGTTGTTTTTTATTTTATTTGTTTGGCCGCCATTTTGATTGTTCTTTCCACTGCTTACACACTGCATTTTTGATAATATCTGCACTTTTTTTTATGCTACGTTAGTTTCTCACGACTTTCACTTGTGTGCAAGTCGTTGTATACCGGGGAGATGGAGTATTGCACGCAGGTCACAGGGTAGTTGTGTAGAGGGACGTTATGGCCTTTTATTCATTTCTCATTGTTTGGACATGGAGTCTTTGTGTGCAAGTTTGTCTATTACAGGTGAGAAGGAGCTCGATGGGAGCTATGGTGAGTCAAGCCCACACAACCTCTGCAACCTTCTCAACTTGGTCGTGGAGCCAATGAAGTACAAATCGCCATCGCTTTAGAAAACAACTCTACTACTTCAAAATAGCTCGTCCCAATGTATAAAAAACATAGCTCGGTCTTTGCAATGGGAAAGGAAGATCTGTTGAGAGATCTATCCCTCCAAACCTAGCAGACCTCCAAAAAATTAATAATACAGATAATATTATCTGTAACTACACGGCAATGTTAGTGAGAAAACCCCTGAGGTTTCAGGGGAATGCTCCTTTTTTTTCAAATTGTCTATACCTACAGAAAATTTTGCCTGGTGCTGGGTGCACCAGTAAGCCAAAAAAAATTTGTGCAAACACCTGGAACTTGGAAGAGGGGGTTGTAGAGATGCAAGGATAAACTCCTGGGAAGTTGCTGGAGGCAACACAGGCTCTCCTGGAAATCAAATTCCAATTCAACCCAAGACTCTTCTCTTCCTACTACAACCTCTGTTTAACAGAAATTGACTCTTTGCTTCAAGGACAAATTCTCACTTTGGTACCAAATGTAGTAGACTGTTAATATTAACAGTAAATAAAATCTCCTCTAAGATTAGAGGTAAAACCCTTGATGGGGGATTTTTTTTTTAAAAAAAATTGTCACATACCAGGAGCAAATTTTGCTGGTGCAAGTGCACCAAGCAAAAAAAATTTGCATTTACAAATACCTGGAGAATGGTAAGAGGTTGTGGAGATGCAGAACATTTTGGGAAGTTGTTAGGAGGCAACAAAGGCTCTCCTTGAGTGCAAAATTCTTCTCCAAAACTATCTCCTTGCAATCTCTCTCCAACCTTCACAACCTTGACAGGTTCAGATTCTCACTCTGTTACCAAATGTAAATTGAGAAACAGGGGTAGAAGCCTGATAATTTATTAATCTCAATCAACCAAAAATACAATGGAGTGCTGCAATTCTTATAGGAATTGAACATCCATGTGAAGACAAAGAAATAGGTTGCACAGGTAAAACTAAACTCACAACAGCTTCCAAAATACATCCGGGAAGCACATAAATTGTTATAACAATTATAACAATTATGCCTGTGGAAATAAAAGACAAATATGGTTTAAAAACCATATAACAACATACAAAAATAATATGGTTTATAATATAACCATATAACATTATTATTTAATTAATAAAATTAATTAAATAATCAATTTATATTATATTATGCATAATTAACCTAAAAATATGGATGACACCTTAATTGCCACGAGATGATAGGTGCACCAACAAGTTGCTATCACACATCACACCATAGAGAACCTCATGACTCATTCTCGAAGCCATATATTGAATCAAATGGACAATATTATTACTTATACTCTATGATCATTCACCCTTAATGGCTAGATATCTCCTTTATAAATACCTTAACAATGTTTTTCTTTGGCTTGGGCTCACACCTCCACTTGGGATCTGGCCCTCCTTCGGGTTTTATATATCCAAATATCTTATCCTTCCTTGGGCTCTCCACCCCACTTGGGTTTATCCTCACCTATATTTTTCCCTAACATCTCCTACCATTGGAATGTCGCGGTCTTGATAGTTTATTCTTCCTACTGTGGCTTCAATTTGCCCTGACCTTGCATAGTGGATTGTTACGGTCTTGTGCATCCTTGCTTAGGTTCTTAACCTCTAACAATGCCTTGACACCCTATTATCGGTTGTTTTGGCCTATTTTCCACCTATTTTGGCTTTGATTCACTTTAGCCTTTCTTAGTGGATCCTCACGGTCTTATGCATCCTCGTTTGGATTTATCTTTCTTTGATAGCACCCTGACACCCTATTATCAGTTGTCTTCACCTATTTTCTACCTATCTTGGATTCAATTCACCCTGGCATTTCCTAGTGGATCTCTGCAGTCTTGTGCATCCTTGCTTAGGCTTCTAGTATTGCTTGGATCTATTTACCTCTCTTATTCTTATAACATTTACCTCATGTTTTTTTTGCACTTTTCAGCGTTGCTACGCGTCACTTGGCTTTGACACTATGACACCTTATCTCTATGATCCTATGACATGACATCCATCCCATGGGCCCCTAGCTAGGTGATTTATGTATTATTTTACTAATGATCCTATAGCGTTTTCTTTCAATTTTGCTTCTTTGAGGTTTTAACAACATGGATTGCACCCATACATGGTAGGATGACCGACACTATCAGGTACACATTGGTGAGAATATTTCATTTCATCTAATCCTTTATTTACTTTCAGCATATAATTTCAATTTCAATTTTAAGTATCATTTTTTCCGCTAACAACCCCATGTTTCGCTATTGTGACATGCGATAATCAATAGTTGGGGAATATGTATACACCTAATTTTTCATGCTTTATATTTTCATATTTATTACTAACAATTTATCTTCCAAGTTAGAGATCGCTTATGCATCTATTTCTAGGAATGGATGCCTTAAGGGGCTCGTTTTAGGATAGGGGTATGGTTATTCATGTAACCATTGGGTTAGGGATGATACATGGAGAGAGAATAGATTTTGGTCCTATTTATGCACTTTTTTTCTCTTATCTTCTTGTTTTGCTTTGCACCCTTCTGACACCTTGCTTCCACCATGACCATATTATTATTGCATTTCTTTTGTCCTCCATGAAGCATTGCACCAAACCCTTATCATCTCCCCTTCCTAGCTGACATCATTGCCCATGAGTGATTGCGTCAGTGCACTTTCAAATTCCTAGTTGATGCCTTCACCCGCAGGCGATGGCATCAGTATAAATACCAAAAAATACATTTTCACAAAAGGAGATAACACAAAAATATACATGAACTTTCCATTTTCTCTACTCTTTTGCACTAACTTGCATCTTCTCACTTAGCTCTTGGATTTATTGTATCTTAACTCTTGGATTGAATATTTTCTTGCTGGATTGCTTTTCTTGCACTCTTGGGTCACCTATAGTGAGTTAGGATAGGATTGTTTCTCCTTCTCCACCCAAAGTATATTCTCTCTTGGTGTATGGTCCTTTATAAAATAGATGCATCAACGAACACCCCATAACAAGTAAGTGCTCTAAGTCAATTTCTCTTTTTGTATAGAGTAGTCTCCTATCTTTTCTTATTACTTTATGTTAGCTTAGTATTTTATGCACATGATAGGTTAACATATTGTATTCAATTCCTTATCTTATGTTGCATGATTTAACTTGGCTAGCATAGGTATTGCATGTTCATCTTGTTATTAATCACCCCCATAATGATGATACCTCAATAGGGTTCCTTCTTCTTTTTTGACCTAGGGCCTTGGAAACCTTAGGTTGTCCTAGTGTATGGGTTACTTCCCTTTGGGTATGCGATCTTAGCGGTCCTTGTACCCGCTTTGAATTATATCCGTTATGTGTCGATCTTAGTGTGTCTCTTACTTGTCACCTCGATATTCTAGTTAAATGGATGATAAGAGTACATATTGACTAGACACATATTTCCCGCCATACATTTTCCCTCAATGCACCTTAACATGACACCATCCAAGTTCCTTTTGAAGAGAAACACACTTATTAAAACACAAATAATTGATTACAACCCATGGTGTATTCTCTTTTCATTGCTTATACCAGGATGGAAACCACCAGTAGATAAAAATGTTTCCATGATGTCGAACTAACTATTGTGGATAGGTTTAGTTCCTTTATCTCACGGGTCTTCTATGTAGCACGAGTTGGTAACACTCCACAATTTTTTTTGTTGAAGACCTGCTAAGTCCCACAGATCCACTGTAATTTTTCCTTTTTATTTTTACATGAAGAAGGAAGTTTCCTCATTATCCTGAGTATATAAGGATTTTTTCTCACATAGTGCTCTTCCTCTCACCAATTTGTGGCCTTGATATTTATCTATAACTCCATGATTTTGGTCACCCATCTAACTATTTTTTCACTGATTTTTTCCCCCATAATGAAATATCTCACGTTGGGATATGAGACTAGGAAATTTATGCAGTTGGTGGCTAACATAGGATTGAACTTCTTGAGAGCTAGCAAGATGGAAAAAACCCACTTTTGCAAATGATTATACCTAAGCTCGAAATATTTCAATGTTTGGTTGAAGAAAGCCACATGTTACTATAAGTCTTCATTGTTGTTTTGGGTGAGGACCGTGGATATACATCCACATCATAAGAATAAAGGATGAAATCCTGTACAAAGTCTAGATTGATGAGTTTTTGTGTCTGGGCTATCGTGAATTTGATCTTAGTGAAACTTTCTCTTCCTTCTAGATTCCACTTAAAAGCTATGTCCTTCTTCAACATCAAGTTGATGTGCATGACTAATCTTGTAAAGTTAGGAATAAAATTCCTAGAAAAATTGATCTTGCCTAGAAACGAATGAATAACCTTCTTATGAGTTGACAATGAGGGGGAGAGGATGATAGAGACTATTTCCGGGATAATTGTAATTACCTCTTTTGAAACAACATGACCCAATAACTTACCTTGTGGAACTAAAAAAAATTATTTATTGGGGTTCAATGATACTCCAAATTATTTGAATATCTTAAAAACGTTTTCAAAATGCTTAATGTGATGTTGATCCTACTTTGAGAATATTGTAACATCATCTATATAGACAAGGAAAAACTAATTGATGAGTCAGTGGAAAGTAATGTCCATTTACCTCTAAAAAGTGGAACTCACATTTGATAAACCAAAAGGCATTTTTGGTAAGCATATATTATCCACTTGGTTGTGAATGTGGTTTTGCATTGATCCTCTTCTCTGATATTAATTTGGTTGAAGATTTAATAGCCATATAACATGGAGAATATTTCAAATCCTACCATTGTTTGAAGGATTTGTTCCATGGAAGGCCAAGGATGACGATCCTTTAAGGATGCCTTGTTCAGTTCCTTGAAATCCACGCAGAGCCTTATTTCTCCAATTTTCTTCTACACCAGGACCAAGTTTTCCACCCAGAAGGAATATTTGATAGGGAATATGATTTTTGATTCAACGAGCTTAGACAATTCCTTCCTCGCGAGGGGCTCAATCTTGGGGTTCACTAGCCTATGTTTTTGCCTAACTAGCTTAACATTAGGATCAAGATCAATGGTATGTTGAGTGGTTCTAGGGTAAAAACCATTAAGCTCTTCATAATTCCATGAGAATACACTGTGAAAGTTCTAACACAAGGAAATAAAATCTTGTTCTTTTGTTTAATCACATGCCTTTACACGTAAAAGCTCCCTTCCTTCTGCAATGGTGATTGAATTGCAATCTTCCTAACCCGTGGACATGCTTCCTTTTCATCCTTTAACCTCATCATCATAATTGAAATGCCTTCAAGGGTGACTAATCATTTATGTAGCTTATTTGTCCACAATTGAATGATTTGATATTCATAAGTGTCTTACAAACTGGATTGCAAGCTTGAAGATAATTTGGCCTCATTTTGGATGAACTAGAAATTTTGCTCATCATTCTCGAAAACTTACTAGTTGACATCATTATCTAGAATGGATGGTCTTATAACCATCTTGACATGTTGTTTTCCTTGGATAAGATCCTTCACGAGAGAAAACTGGGAGCCAATAGTTGCCATTTTATCCGTGTCATTATTTTTCTTCCACGACACCAACTAAAGGTTGATGAGTTTGAAACTCTCTAGAAGTTCCCAAACTCGGTGCCTATAAGCTCTCAGAAACTTATTTTTAGCCACACACTTGCCTTTGACTTGGTGAATGACAACCTCAGTGTCCCTAAATATCTGTAGAGCCTTGATTTATTTATTTTTTACAATGATCAAGCCATAGACCAATGATTTAACTCTGCCAAATTATTAGAGAATGAAAATTGTAATCTGTGAGCATAGAATATTTTTTCCATTGGGGAGACAAGAAATACACCCTCCCTAACTCTATTTTTTCTTCTAGATCCATTGAAATACATCTTCCATAATCCATAAGCATCATTGTCTTGTTCCTTGTGCGCCATCGAGATAGTGAAATTATCTTCTTGGATGCAATAAGTACCCAAAATAGTCTCTAGAATTGTATCATAGTGGTAAAGTTCATATTCCTCATTGGCCCATTCATCTAACATAAGATCATGAATTGATATTGATGAATGCACTATTTTTGCAGGTTTAGGATAACTACTTGTTTCTCCTTAAATCATGTAGTTTACATTAACAAGACTAGGATCATAGACTTCCAGATGATAATATGAGATAGGTTCAACTTTAATTGTAAACCTAGTTTCATACCTTATCCTTAGTATCATACGAGACCAATATGACAAAAGATATCCACCCAATTTGGTTGTGAAAACTCTAGAGACGTAGAGGACAAATATCGATGGCAAGTCAATCACAAAAATGTCTTGCATTATAGTTAAGCTTTGGAAAACATGAAGAGTTAATTGTATATCTTTGACTATGCTAAAAACTTGCATTGTTGATCCATCAAGCTATAAGAAACCCTTCGAAGTTGGATTGTACTCAATTCCCAAGATATCTACAATCTTCTTTGGAATTGCTAAAGTAATAATACCAAAATATATCATATAGTTGTGTACAAGGTGCTTACTAATAATCAAGGACATATAAAAAGGAGGAGGATTGAAAATATGACTTAGTTATTCTCCCTTGGGATGACAAATGATGACTATGGAATCATCTATGTGTATTACAGGTTCAAGAAGTGGAAGTTGGTTTGACACTTCTTATAATAGATCCCTTTGAGATAGAATTGATAAGGCATCCCACATCATGATATTAAGAGTTATCTTTTTCATTTTTTTAAAAATGTGGAGGTGAAGAGCTACATAATTTTGCAATGAAGGAGTGGCATGCTCTTTGTTCCTTTATTATATCAACAGAAGCTCTTTAGTGGGTGAAATTTTCAAGTTCCGTGAATCTATAACATTGTGCAGATTTTACATTTTCCACATAAGTTGTTCATCTCGTGGATGCTAGGTGACCCACAAAAGACCAGATGAGGTTGAAATTCTACTAAAGTCTGTGGATTTTATAAGACTATCATGCAAAGTTGTGGAAATAAGAGGAGGAAACCTTACATCCATTTGGTTCTTCTTAGATCTTGTGTTGTTTGCAACATGGAGTTGTGGCATGTTTAGGTTGCCCATGGTTTGATTAACCACACAAAAATATTCAAGTCCAAAGAGCATGAATTTAGGATAAAGGGAAACCTCTTGTGTCTCTTTTGTATTGCTCTCTAATGGATCCACGATTTAATGTTGCAGGTAGAATGGGGTTTGGAACATAATATATTTCTCCCATAAGGAGTTCATCCCAACCTCACATGTATATTGGTTATGCGGTTGATTACATGGATAACACCATTCAAAACCTTCAGCCATATTATTCTAAAATGGAACAATAACTTTGCTCAAGCTAGGGGATGGAAAAAGCTATGGATTTACATTTGGCAGTTTTCTTGGTGGATAACTCTATGGAATTTTTTGATTTGGGTATTGAAATCCTTGTTGCGGGTAACCCTAAGGAGGGTTAGGATAATTCTTTGAAGCTAGAGTTTTTTATCTCTTGAGGGAGAAAATATCATTTGTTAGGTTTTAACTATGGATACTAAGGCTTTCAATTTCATCTTGCTTTATGGAGGAACCGGATGTGGATGCAGAAGATGAAGCATATGGTTGAGGAATGGGAGCAATGGTAGGTTGAGTATTTTATGGAAATTCAAGGAAAATGGGCATATGCAATCTAGGGGAAAATTTTCCTACTTGGATTGAATAACATTTGTCCCTAATGGCTATTGCATATGCATTTGGAAGTTGAATAAAACCCATAGATTGAATCATCATTGCTATACCAAAAATCAAAGCCCTAAGAAAATATAAAAAAATGCACCTTAAGGAGTTTGTCTTGGTAGGGTTGGAATTATGTCCCATTTTTTATGGAATCTGAAGTTGAGATCTGCCATGAGCTCATTTAGAGCCCACTTAATTGATGTAAGTTTCTCGAGAAGAGAAATATTGTCTGCCTTTTCATCGAATTGCTGACAAATCATGGTCCCAAGTTCATCCCAAGTGCATATTGAATTGGTAGGCAAGCTTCTATACCATTGCAAAGATTTTCCATTGAGAGTGTTATAACATTAATATTAACTGCTATATAAAAACTATAGTTTATAGTTAAATAAATCAGAATATATAATATTTTAATTTATTTAATGTAAACTTTAGATTTATGGTTAAATTTATTTTACAATCAATTAATTAATGGTTGGGGTGCTTCACGGGCAGTCACACCCATTTAAACTATTTAAATTGACCCACAAGGTTAGGTGAAAATAATTCATATGGGTAAATTAAAATTGAATGGAGAGGAGTGAAGTGAATGGGGTTGTTTTTACTGGACTATAACTTTGTTTCTCTTTAATGGAAATCTTACTATTCACTGTGGTTTTTTACCCTTTGGGGTTTTTCCACATTAAATAATTGTGTCTCCTGTTATTTATAGTTCTTGCATTATAGTTTATTATTATTTATTTAATTAAACCATGCAATATTTAATTTGGTTAATAAATTAACTACTCAGACCTCGCATAGTACCAGATCTTGTTTTAAATAAATTAATTAAGGTTTGTGCAACCATGTTGGTTGGTGGGTGGCTACAACCCATGGGAAATATAAATTCCCACCCTCCATTTCAATTGACACCCTCTCATACTTCTTGGGAATTTTCACAAAGTGTATTTGGTAGGTGCTTTGGAAAATTATCTACGGGCCCACTTCTTCAAATAGGTAAGAGTTTGCTTGATATTGTTTGCAAATTTTAAATGTTTTCCAAATGTTTCAAATGTGTATTTTCCAAGGTTAATTGTGAAGGTCTTCAAGTAGGAGACAATCTCCATAATAATAGAATCTCAAATTCTTCCATTGGCCTAGGAAACATAGAGTTAGATGGAAACCTTTATCGTTGGTTATATTTAAATACATTCTAGGCTTATATTTAAATATATGGTAGGTATAGTGTTCCATATCCTAAAACTTACATACTTAACCCATCCACCCCCATGCACATAGTTCATATAGTAATAAAACTTTGCATGGTATATGGATTTTTGTGTAATAAGTTCTTAATAAAACTTTAATCTAAACAAATTGATTAGGTATCGATCCCTTGGCACATTGTATAACATTTAATAATCTTAATACCCCTTATGCATCATTCTATCATGTGGTAGCTTCTATTTGCTATTTGAATGGTCATGAAAATATTTGCACTTGATTTTTCCTACTCGGTCATGTAGCATTGGAATTCAAGAATAATATGTGGACACTTGGCATATGTTTTACCTTACCTTGGAATATATACAGTACAACCATTCTAAATGAAAAACGGAAGGCACATGCCATAGTGGATTGAGCCTAATGGAAAAAGAAGTGACGTTGTGTGTGGAGTGGGTGACTTGGCAGAGTGAAGGCCTGAGATGTAACCCTAGAAATTGTTGTTCCAAACAGGAGCTCCTTAACTAACCTGTCACACATGGCTGGATAGATCATGCCAACCACGAAGCTAATTTAAACACTATTTGAATTAGTCAAATGAAATCTTATATGGTCAACCTCCTTCTTTGCATAGTCCACGGGATTTAGTCCCACACTTGTGATGGAGAGGGATTTATATGGCTTTAATAAGCCTGCAAAAGGTAGTGGTTTATGTGGAGCCTTCAACCACATTTTGATTGGATTTTTCTTGGGAGTCCTCCTGGCTCGGGACTCAGCTTGATGTGGTGATATGGTGTCTATTCCATATGGCTCAGAATATAACTTAACCTCTGTCTTGTGAAATAATTAATCCAACCAACTCGTCCATGATAATGTAGCTTGTTATATGTAACTTGGTAACCAGCTCAGGTATGAGCTCGGTCTTAACAAGAAGCTTGGCCTCCTCATAATTTTTTTAAAAAATTCATAGAAAATTATTTTTTAGGATATTTAAAAATATATAATTTTTAGGAAAATCTAAATATAATTGTATTTTTTCTTGTGTTTTTCAAAAGAAATTATCAAGTTTTTTTAATATTAATATTATGATAGATAGATATGGAAAAATATCATTATCAAGGGTTTATTTCTCCTCTAATTCAAAAATAGAAAAGCTTATTTTTTGAAAATTCTGAAAATTATCAAAAAATTGATGTGATTTTTGTAAGAATTGGTGACATGAAAATTTCGGCATGAAAGAGGACAAAAACTCTGAAATTTGACGTGTATTTTCACTTAAGAATGATAGGAGGATTTTCTAAAACCCTTTACAATTTTTTCGCCTTCATAAAAACCTAATTATTTATCAAAACGTGAAGAATAAGGTTTTGAACATTCAATTATCACAATAATATTGTATTTTTCTCTTGATTTGAATTTTGAAAGTTTAAAAATCGGGTCTAATCACTTTAGAATTGACAAGACGCAAATGTTGAATGAGACAAAATACAACATCTAGAAAATCAAACTGAAGGTAAAATTCATGGCACACAAACTTTGGACTATTGTAAACAATATAGAGAATGCATCGACCAATAGACATGTGACAACAAATCATGTATCTGTATTTTAATAGAAACTGCAGGAAATAATGTCTATCATACTACGAAGTGTGCAGGACAACTTCCTACTTCACATTGGAAACCAAGAAAGTTTGAGTGAAGCTCAGACACTATTAGAATCAATGCACAAAGGTATGTGTTTGTCAAAAATTCTAAAATTGATTCTTGAGTTAATGAAAAATGCCATGAAGGGAGAAAAAAAAAGTAGTCAATTTTCTAGAAAAAATTAAAAAACATTAAATGTCAATTAGATGGATGTAACTGTAATTTGATTCATGATAAAATATTCTAGTTTATTATTCAACTAAACATCCATGAGAATTTTAGGAATTTTATTTACATTCTAAATTCAAAATATCAAAATGAACAAGATATTCCTGAGCTTTCTACTCTAAGTGCTCTCCTCATTTAGGAATAATATGTCATGTTAAACTTTAATTCAAAGGATAATGCCACATAGGCACTTCTCACACAAAAACCTAAGAACAACTTTTCTAGGTTTAATAAGAATTAAAAATCAAACTTTAAAACCTCTAGTAAAGAAAATAAATCAAGGAATTTAAGAGTTAATTTTGATGGTAAATGTCACAATTGTGGGAAATGTTGTCACAAAAAGGAAGACTGTAAGGTAAACAAAAACAAGCCAAATATCAAAAATAAGAAAGGGAACAAACCAAATCAAAATCAAAACAAAAAACAAAAGAACAATACAAAACCTAGTTGCTTTGTATGCTGCATATCACTGCCAAAGAAAACAAATGGATATTGCATGGTATATCTAGGCACATGATGTATAAATATGATATTTTAACTGATATAGAGAATATAATGATCAAATCTATCTAGGTGATCATTCCATTCTCAATGTTTTGGGTCAAGGAAAATGAAAAGTTTTCAATGGTTTTATAAACGACGTTTTGTGCGTTCCTAAATTGACAATGAATTTGATTTCTTGTTCATAACTAAGTCAAAATAATTATAGTGTAATTTTATTAAAATATAAATGGTTTATTAAGAATGAGTTAGACATTGCTATTGTTGAAGGCATACAAAAGAATGGTTTATATGTTTTTAAAGGTTTTGCATTGGCTTCATGTATTTCTACTCAAAATAGGAATGATGTTCAGTTGTGGCATGAAAGATTATGTTATGTTAACTTTAGGAATATGTATAAAATGTCTTGGATCAACCTTTTTATTTGTCTACCTCCTATCTCTCATGCTCATGAAACATGTGAAGGGTGTTTACGTGGTAAACAATCGACAAACCCCTTTCATAGTCATCATGAAGCTAACTCCTCAGAACCTCTGGAACTTGTCCACAGTGATGTTAGAGGACCATTATAAGTTCCTTCCCTAAATGGTTCTTTGTATGTTGTCACTTTTATTGATGATTATTCTTGCATGATTTGGTCCTTCTTTATCAAAAATAAATCAGATGTTTTATCAAAATTTAAAGAATTTAAAGCTTTAGTTGAGAATAGTTCTAGTCGTAAAATCAAAAAACTTAGAACATATAATGAAGGAAAATACATTATAAAACATTTGATTCATTTTGTATCGAATGTGGAATACAAATGGAACTCATTAATCCTTACTCTCCTCAACATAATGGTATTATGGAAAGGAAAAACCACACCATCCTTGAAATGGATAGAACCATGTTGCACTCAGCTCAAGTTCATAAGTTATTATGGGCTAAACAATGAATATTGTTGTTCATATTCTAAACAGAGTACCTACTAAATACTTTTTTCAATCTACTTCCTTAGAAAATTTGATTATAGTGAAATCTAGTGTATCTCATATGAGAATTTTTGGAACCCATGACTCTATCTTCATTCTTAAAGTAAAAAGGAAGAAGTTAGATCAAACCTCTTATTCGTGCATCTTTGTAGGTTATGGAGGAAAAAAAAAAGGTCTAAGGATATATGATCCTGCAAAACATGAAGTTATTGAGAACATGAATGTTAAAATATTAGAAAAATCCTTTTATTCTTCTTCATCTTCTTTTATTTATATTATTTATGATGATTCTAATGAGTTATAAAAAAATGATATTGATGATGATGTGTGTGATAATCAAATATATTGTAATAATGTTTCTATAGTTGAAAATGAGTCTCTTCTTGTTTCTTCTATAATGAAAAGACCTAAATGAGCTCAGTTTCTTCTTCAAAATTCTAATCCTGATAACCTTAGTGAAATGACTAAAATCCATCATACCTATCATGCCTTAAATACTATGTATGATCGACAACCCCAATATTTAGAAGAGACATCTCAGGAGGAAAGATGGATAGAATCTATAAAAGCTAAATACTCTTCCCTAATTAAAAATCAGACTTAGGATCTTGTCCCTCCTTTGGAAAAACGTAGTATTGTTGGCTCTAGGTGGCTTTACAAAATCAAATATAAGGCCAATGACAATACTGATAAGTTCAAATCTAGGTTGGTAGCTCACGAGTTTACTCAAAAACTGAGTATCAACTACGTAAAAACATTTTCACCCATTAAAAAATGAGCACAATTAGGATTCTTATTGCCTTAGCTGCTCAATATGGTTGAGAAATCCACCAAATGGATGTTAAGAATGCATTCCTGAATGGTGATTTAAAAGAATAAATTTACATGACTCAACCTAAAGGTTTTGAGGAACCTGGAAAATAATTGTATGTGTGTAAACTGAAAAAATATCTATATGGCTTAAAACAAGTTCCTAGAGCTTGGTATGCAAAAATAAATAGTTTTTTCAAAGATATTGGTTTCACTAACTATTCTTTTGATAATGATCTTTTTGTTAAAATTGAAAATAATCAAATTATTCTTATTGTATTGTATGTTGATGATTTGCTTATTACTAGCAATTCTAATAGTTTAATTTTTAAAATTAAAGCTAAATTGAAACAATACTTTGAAATGACTGATTTAGGACTATTGCATCATTTCTTAGGCATGTCAATTTTTCAAGATAAAATTTCTATTGTTGTATCCTTGTCACAATATGTTACTAACTTGCTTAAAAGTTTTAATATGGTATATTGTAAACCAGTTGTTATTCCTATTGAAGTTGGTTGTAAACTTGATCCTAAACATGCATGTGAAAAAGCTAATCCTACTCTTTACAGGTAACTTGTAGGTAGTTTGATTTATCTAACTATTACTAGACTTGACATTGCATATGCAGTAGGTATTGCATCTAGATTCATGCAGGAACCATATTATGATCATTGGAAGTTATCCAAAAGAATATTGAGATATATTAAAGGAACAATTAATTTTGGTTTACATTATACTTCTTCTTATAATGCATGTTTATATGGATATTGTGATTCTGACCATGCTGGTGATGTGATAGATAGAAAAATTACAACTGGATATGTGTTCAAGTATGGTACATGTGCCATTACTTGGAGAAAAATAAAGTAGCCATTAGTCTCCATCTCTTCTACTGAGGAAGAATATAGAAGTGTGATGGAAGCAACGAAAGAAGCCATGTGGTTAAAGTGGTTGTTGGAAGAGATTCACATGGAAGTTAAAGGAAGTACTCCTCTTTTGTGTGACAGTCAAAGTTGTATTGCTCTTGCTAATAATCTAGTTCAACATCATAGAAAGAAGAACATAGATATACATATGCATTTCATCTAAGAGAAGGTGCTATGCGGTGATATAGATATCCAGTATTGCCCAACTAAATATCAATTTGCATATATGTTTATGAAGCCATTGTGTGTTGTAAAGTTTATGCAAGTTTCATGCAATGCTTGGCCTTTTAGAGTTTCCATTGAGGGGGAGTGTTGCATGAAAATACCACCTCCTAACGGTTGGCCATGTGTTTTCTTCTTCACCTCTATACTTCTACTCCAAATTTAAAGCATTGTAAAATATCTTTTTATGATCTTAGTAAACTTATAACTCTAAGTTTATTGTGTAGTCCAGTAATGTTACATCATGTTGTAAAGGAGGTCCTTACTTTATAAAAGACTCTTAGAGATGTCAGTATAAATTTTCCATGAGAAATTGTGAGATGTAGTCTCACAAATCATGCTTAGCCTAAATTATAACTTTTGATTTATGGATTCCAAATATTTTTGTACCAAAAGGTAAGTTTAACATGATGAAGGTGTATAAATCCTTCAAATGTGATATGCTAGCCTAAACCCTCACCTTGGTTTAAGGATTGTAAATCCTGTTGTATAAATAGGTAATGTTGGCATATGATCCCCACTTAATATTAAGGGGGAGTGTTAGAACATTAATATTAAGTGTTATATATATAAACAAACTATAGTTTATAATTAAATAAAATAGAATATATAATATTTTAAATTATTTAATATAAAATTTATGTTTATGGTTAAGTAGATTTTTATAATTAATTAAATAATTAAATTGACTTGTAGGGTTCATGTTAAAATAATTCATACCAGCAAATTAAAATTGAATGGAGAGGAGTGAGGTTGGGGTTTTTATTAGAATGTAACTTTGTTTCTCTTTAATGGAAATCTTACCATTCACTGTGGCTTTTACTCTTTGGGGTTTTTCAACATTAAATAATTGTGTCTTGTGTTATTTATATTTCTTGCATTATAGCTTATTGTTATTTATTTAATTAGACCACAAAATATTTCATTTTGTTAATAAATTAATTTAATTTCTTAGACCTCATAGAGAGACGATATCAATAGCCACACTACAACATCATCTTCCATGACTACATGTACAAAAAAGACATTTGAAACATCCTAGATGTGTTCCGCGAGTGTGGTAGAGTTTTCAATTATGAAGAAATGAATACTTTTCAAGGTGGCTATTAGAATGTCATGTTACACAACTAAGAGAAAAGGGATCCCTCCACTAAAATGTACAAATAGAAAATTCCTCTAATTTTCCATGAATGGAATAGGTTTGAGACTTTTGATAGGAAGTGAAAAAAGTCTACCTAATGGTGGAGTAGAAAGAATTCATCTTGGGGAATCCGCAACTCTCTATAGAGATCCCTCTCTTTTTCTTCTACACGGGAGAGTTGAAGATAGTCATATGGTTCACCTTTGGACATGCTTAACCTTGTTTTCACTATTCTCATAAAACATGAAGGATTGAGTTGCTTAAAACCAGAAGATTTGATAGATAGGGAGTCACTAAATGTGTTGAAGAATGCCTCTAAAGGCTGAAACCAGTAAGTCACACATAAAAACTCAGTGGCAATGGAATAAGTATAGTTCCACTGGTCATGCCAAAACTTTTGGAGCTCAAAATTACACCTTACTCCGAATCATAGAAGATCCATAATTTTGAGGCAATGGGATTGCTTTCAAGTGTGGGACTTACGGCTTGAGATAGAGCTCCAGAGAAGGTTTGATTCCTCATTCTACAGATTAGGAAAAACCACATAACACAACCTAATTATAATGCTAAAATACTCCTACATCTAATCTTACACTAAAACATCCAAGGAACTAGGGAGGGAGAGATGTAAGAAATAAGAAAACTAAGCTAGGGCACAGTGATAACACAAAAATAAGGTGATACTTTCCCAATTCCAGGTGACACAGATGCAAGTTTATGAGATGGGACTATGAAGGTGCACGCAACTCTAAAGAAAATAAATAAAAAAACACAAAACACACAAGAGGGCATGGTTTTCACACCAAAAAAGAGCATTTGAAGGAAAGGGAGAAACCAAACTTGCATTAATTGATCCTTTATGGTTTACATACAGAGTCAAGGCAAGAAAATTTCCATTCCCGAGTTACAGAGGTTGAAGGCATGAATTTTTCAAGTTTGATATAGAAGAGCTTGAAAATATGCTAAGGAAGAAAAGGGATAAGAACCCCTACAAATTGCATAAGCACTTGCATTTATACAATTTTATGAAATGAAAAAAGAGAAGAGAGAGAAAGGAAAAGGATCACTGAGCTAGAATCCATCCCCTGAAGACATGTTGAATAAGCATGGGCACCATGAATTCTTGCAGAGCTTTATTGTATTATAGGCATAGGTGTAATGAAATGAGAGTCAACAACCACAACATGATCCCTTATGCCATCAGACTATAGAGAAGGATGCTATGCTACATAAAATTTTGGTGGTTGGGGTGGTTGGTTCTCTGGTTCGGAGGTTGATGTGGCTTTGAGATTTTTTTACGACTATACCTCTTGCTAAGACCTCTAGAAAATATCGGATTCCATTCATGCTCAAAAACCATGGAAAACTATTTCCTTGTATTGCGGCTTGTATCACAAATTTTCAATTTTCCTCCCTCCATGGATCTGCGTGGCTTTATCCTTTTATTGCTATGATGTGCAAAAATACTTCACAATACCCACGAAAGCTTAATTTTAATGATCCATGACTTTTGACCCAATCGACCACTTTCCTTTGTTCTGTAGATTCAATACTTAGCCATTTTCTCCAACTTCCCGCAGATACACAACTTCGTGGTGCTCTCTTTTGACTTGACCTATAAGGGAATTATTTCCTTAGTGTTATGATGGTTGGTTGGATTCTGCAGAACACTAATTTTAACAAATTTCACCTAATTCCAAGGATTCTCATTCCTTTATTATGTGGGTTAGGATAACTCACGTAACACTACATTCCTACATTCCGTGGAAGACTGAATTAGTGTCCCGCGACATTTCCTGAGAGAAAATTTGGCTAAGTCCTTTTGATGAGTTATTCAAAATTACATAGGGTGTAATTTTGGACAACACTCTCTTCAAAGTGTGAGACTTAGTTTAAAATATGTATTCTTTATCAGTGAGTTGATCACTTTCAACATTTGGTGGATTTTCAACAATGACTACATCAACTTCATTTGATTTATCTTTCATCTTGATTTTTGACAGGTTTGGTTCAAATTTTCATATATATAACACAACTAAAACTTTCTATGTTGTTCACACAATATTATATTTCATACACTCTTATTTTCTATTACATATACCTTTAGGTATATAGCCAAATATATAGGCAAGAGATATCCTATAATAAGGGAGTCAACATCCCATTATTCTCTCCAAGAAACATGTGGTTGTTGGACCCGTTACAAACCATAAATTACATAGATTGTTGGCATCTCAGCTCATGCTTTGGAGGAAGTATATAACAAATTTACAATTATGAATAAGTGTACAACTAAACTAGTGATCATCTTCAACTCAAGCAACTACGAGTAAGGGGCATTCATGTCATCAAAGTCACTCAGGGCACAATCTTGGCCTTAATCGTTTAGACTCTCTCTATTGGGTATCTTCAGGCCTTGCACTCAACAAGACTTGATCCCTGGTGGGCTTATTGAAAGCCCGATAACTTCACCAATATACCAATGGCCATTTAATACGATAGATTAAACTAACAATATGTTGAAACATTAATATTAAGTGTTCTATATGATATAAAATATAGTTTATTCTTATTTATTTGATATAAACTTTAGGTTTTTGGTTAAATTGATTATTAAAATCAATTATTATGTGGAGGGTTGCCAACCATAACTCCACTTATATAAAGCTCTTGGGCTCAATAAAATCAATCCATTAATGAAAATCTTACCTTTGATGGTGATTTTTACCCTTCGGAATTTTTTATGTTAAATCTCGTCTTGTGTTCGTGTTATATTTTTTATGTATTGTATTGTAATTTAATGTGAATTATTTATTTAAACATTGTAATATTTCATTTGGTTAATATTTTCTTTAAATGATCAAAGTAGGTTACATAATTTAATTATTAATTTATTAAATGTTTAACAACCATGTTGGTTGGTGGGTTGTTACAACCCATGGGCTATTTAAATGAGCCATATTCAAATCCTTTTTACTCTCATATAATTTCTTGGGAAATTTTTCAAAAAGGTATATTATGTTAAAGCGGGCCCACTCTAAGTACAAGTAAGTATGTGTAAAATGTTTGGCATGAATTTAATTTTTGTAATGTTTTTAATGTGTGAAGGAGGGAAATAAATTTTCCAAGGTTATTTGGGAAGGTCTACAGTAGGAGAAAACCTTCAAGTTTATAGGGTTTTCAAAATTCCTCATTGGTCGGTGAGACAAAGTGTTGGTTTGGAACCATCTTGCATATATTCAGGTGGTAATTAAAACATTTGTTTTTTGAACCCTAAAAGCATTTGAAAATTAATTAAATCTTATACTAAACACATTTAATTTTAACCTAAAACCTTAGCCTCTCCACATTGACTTACCACTTAAAACATGTATATTAAATAAACCTAAGGCTGCCCCTCTCTAGACCCCATATCATGGAAATTTAATTTTTAGCATGTTTGGTGGGTGCCTCCATTTAAACCCATATTAACTGCCCCTATTCACCCTCTGTGATTTGAATGGTGAGATGTGTTTATATGCTTAAACTTATTTAAAAAGTATATTAAATATAACTAATTAAATGCCCCCCCTCATATTTGCATGTTTATAAAACATGGCACTTGACATTATTTAACAAGGTCATGATATGGCAAATTCTTCTGAAGAAGTAGGTTTGTGTTGAGGAGGAGGCCTTTGTTATGAACAAAGGAAAAGATAAGAGTAGTTTTTCTCTTTGTATATTTCTTGCTTGGAATTCGAGCACAATTATTGTTTAATTGTCTTGCACAAACTATTAATGGTTGCTAGGGCGTCAAGTTTTGGCCAGAAATATTGATATTTATGATATTCTCTATTTGTAGGGATTCGTATGTGCTCATTTTGGAAAAATGATACTATGTATTCTTTATATATGGAACCTTTTTGTTGGGGTAAATATTAAGTGAGATATGTAATTTCTAAAATATGTTTTAGTAATGGCTTAGAGGAAGATATGCATGTGTAATTCTGGGAATATTTGGCTTACAAATTCTTACACTTTACCACTTCATGGTATCCCTGGAAAAAGTGGGACCGAAAGTCACGATGTTCAGTGGGTTTGTGAAGAGGGAAATAAAATAGAGAAGTTTTAAGGAAGATGTTACATCTGCGCTATTTTTTTTATCTTCCCATTAGGAAGAACCCAAACATAAACCAAAATGAAATCCAAAAGTTAGTGGACAAACTCGGCCTTCTGAATTGAGGAAGTGAACAAGGAATGCGCAACAATGACTTTAAATGGAAATTTGTGGCAAAAGAAAATTAAATAAATGCCTCTCCAAACAATCTGGTGAGAAATTAGCCATGTGCTCAGGCCATTAGATAACAATGTTTTAGCTTTTTAGACAACATCCAGTTTTATACTTTTCTTTAACTATTGAAATCTTGTACAATCTCAACATGAAATGAACAAAGAGAATTTCGTACTGCAACTAAATAGGAAAATTGTTTCCTTTTTTGGAGAAGTGTAAGGGAAGTTTTAAGCATATGACTATTGAAAATAACAAGGTAAGTATCTCTCGCCATCCAAAAAATATTTAAATTTTTGTATATTGAGAAATAAATATTCTAATGTGATAGTTTTCTACTGGAAGTGTCATGCAAAAAAATTATTTTCAAACCTTGCAATCTCTATTTGTGTTTCTTTAAGTTGAAATGCTTGTTGGATGCTGAAAAATGAAATGCATAATTCATTGAAGAGTCAAGGAAAGTGGAAGAGGTAAAGGCAAGAGATAAATTGGACATGGCAATGGCTACTGAGTATAAAGCACATATTTAAGGTAACATGAAAGACGCTGAAATAACAATCTGATGTAAAGTAAGTGCAATGGAGAAAAGATGCAAAAGATGAGGTTATTAAAGACACATTTGAGATGGAGAAATCTCAGGATGCCTTCCAATCACCTGAACAAAGATATAGAACCTATTCAATATGAGATATTGAATCAACAACTGATTTCTTTTCAAATCAATTAAAATAGGCAAGGGAGGATATGGCCCGGTCTACAAGGGCAGCTTAGATCATACTGTCGTGGCTATCAAAGCACTTAAAACAGATGTAGACATGAGTTTAAATAGGAACCATGGAATAAATTTTACATAATTGACTGGTGCTTTCATTTGCATAAATAGTATCAAATACACATTAATAGTAATACTATAGACATCAATAAAGAATAAAAGAACATAATGTACACAAGACTTTGAAGTGATTATTCTTGAATCCTTTTTGTAGTTTGTGATTCTAAATTACATACATCACCATCACATGGTAATGTTGCTTGAAAATAGCCCAGAGAGGGGATGTTTAGTATATTAATATATAGTAAATGGGAGTTTGGACAATTGCTTGGTCTAAAGGGGTGCATGTGCTTCTCTTTCATAGTTTGTACACTTCCAACTTGCTTCAAAACATGTTTTTTTGTTCACCATCATCTAAAGCATGCTAACATCATGTTGGATAAGAACTTTGTGAGCAAAAATGTAGACCTAGCTAGGCTTGTTCCTCCCATAGTCTTGCTCTGTTGTCACCAAGCACAGGAACACAATTGTCTGTGGCACAAGATTTTTCATTGTTCTAGAGTATCCAAAAATCAGGAGTATTGACCCCTAAATCAAATCTATATGCCATAGGGATCAATCTCCTTCAAGTACTTGATTTGAAGGAGGACCAATTAAGAGTTTGCTAGTAGGTCAAAAAGTTGGTAGAAAGGGTGCATTCCTACCCTCTCCTGAATAGAAGATAGAGAGATGCCTGAATTTCTTCTCATAGAGACTTATTTCCTTGCCCTCAAATATGAGAATCATCTCCCTTGGTTGCTAGAAGTTTATATTTTACTCATGTTTCATGTCGTGTAAAACCTTTTAGAGAGATCCATGGAAACATTGTTCGAGTTGGGTTTGAGTACCATGTGACTATAAAGAGTACAATTGTTTGTGTCTATGCAAGATGCGGGTTCATAGAAGATGCATGCAAATTTTTTGATGAAAGTGCTTACTGAATATCATGTTGTGGATTTCAACAATTGTAGGATATGGCCACTATGGAGACTCTGTAAAAGCCTTGAAACTATTTTTTCAAATGCAACAATAAGGGATAATGGCAAATGGATCCACACAGCCACAATAATCTATAACGTAAAAGAAACAAAGAATCAATAATAAAATAAACAGGGGTTATAATCAACAAACCATTTGACAAAATGAGGAAAATATTTCCAGGCTGAACGATCTATGAAGAAACCTCGAGGTTCATCTGGCTCCCAAAGAAAAATATGATTAACCTACTTCCTACAACGTCCACCAAAAAACTCCCCTGCACCCTTCCAAGCAAAAGTAAATTTTCTTAAGCTCAAATCCCTCTAAGTGACTGACATCTATGTTTATGGTGCATGGCCACCTCATGCAAATATTAAACCCCAACTCCAAAATCTCGCTTGACACTTTGGAAATAAGCCACTACAAAGAACCACCGACCTCAATAGATAGGATAATTCTCGAGCTCCATAACACTGATGAAATATGTCATGCACAGTAACATCATTAAATGCAAGTCAGGGTTTTGTCTCTTCCTCTTATAAAAAAAATTGTTTTCTTCAAAAACTATAGTCCACACTAAAATAATCCACATGTCAATATTTGATTCAAGAAAAATAATAAAGTTAATGTGTTTACTGAAGCCAATATCATTGCCTTAGGCATGATAATAAACTAAAATAACTCCCTCCCATAATAAATGTCTTTTTTTAAACACACACACATATAGGAAAAAATCATTGGGGTAAAAATTGAAATATGAGGTTTATTTTTATTCATTTATTGAGATCTTACAAGATAATTTCTATTGATCGTCCATACTAGTTGTTATCTAGGTGATCACAAATAGGATAAAAGATTATTCAAGAACGAGCTAACTTGAAATTTGAGCCCTATAAATTAAATTTATTACTTCTTTTTGTAGGAAATCATGGATTATTATGAATCCTATTCGTTCATATTCCTAAGGAATGAAGTATGAAGCATCTTTCTATTTTACAAATGATATACTTTGTTTGTAAGGGTATTTGGGTGTTCTTGTTTAAGTCGTATGAAAGGAAATTCTCATGTACAATTTTCAGAGGGGGAATTTGAGTTTACCTATCTCAATAAAGTATATGATTGGTTCGAAGAGCGTATCGAAATTCAGGAGATTGCGGATGATATCACTAGTAAATATGTTCCTCCTCATGTTGATATATTTTATTGTTTAGGATGAATCACGCCTACTTGTTTTTTTGGTACAAGTAGCTACTGGTTTTTCTATGAATTTTTACTATCGTCCCACCGTTCTAGAAGCTTTCACCTCTATTCAATACATAATGACTGAAGTAAACTTTGGTTGGCTAATGAATGAATATAAATTAGTAGAACCTTTAATTAAAGAGAGAGATGTTGTATACCTATCTGTTACATATCATTGTAAATTATATGTACCAACAAGATTGATTCAGAGAAATCGTGGAAAGATACATAACCAAATTATATTTTTGGGAAATATTCCTTTAATAAATTCTAAAGGAACTTTTGCAGTCAATGGAAATTACAGAGTTGTGGTTAATCAAATATTAAGAAGTCCCGGTATTATTACACTTGGGAGCAAAAACCGTTAGGAAACATTATCTATCTCGACACTATAATTTCAGATTTGGGAGGAAGATCAAAATTAGATATCAATATAAGAAAACAAAGGATATGGATTCATGTAAGCAGAAAGAAAAAAATAAATGTTGTACTTCTATTGTTGGCTATGGGCCTAAATCTCAAAGAGATTCTAAATGATACTCACTATAGGAATTTAAAAGCATTTATCCTTTCTGAGAATGGAATGAAGGAGTACAAGGAATGTTGTGAATAGACGAATTTTGGGAAGGAAGATGCCATTTTGGAACTTTATAAGGAACTCTACATAAGTGATGATGATCCTAAAAAATACACTTCGGAATTTTTCAAATCTATATGTGAAAAATTGCAAATAAGCTTTTTCCAAACTAAATGTGTATTAGGAAAGATTGGTCGATGAAATCCGAACAAAAAACTAAATCTTGATATACTCGAGAGTGATTTTTTTTCATTACCACATGATGTATTAGTTGATGTGGATTACCCTATTAGAGTGCAATTTGGAATGGGTATACTCGATGATATAGATCACCTACAAAATTGATATATTCGTTCTGTAGCAGATTTATTACAAGAGAAATTAAGATTAGCTCTACATCGTTTGAAAGAAGGAATTTCAAAAACTAAATTTAAATTGTATTAAAAAAATCCTTAAAAAAATTTAGTTACTCCTAAAAAATTGGCAACTTTACTCCCATTAATAGACAATTTTCAAGATTTTTTTGGTTTACATCTCTTATCACAAATGTTGGATCAAACTAATCCATTAGTAGAAATAGTTCATAGCTGAAAAATTAGATCTTTAGGCCCTGGAGGATTGGCAAGTCAAATTGCTACTTTTCGTACAAGGGATATTCATCCTAGTCATTATGAACGTATTTGTCCTATTATGACGTCTAAAGGAATAAATGGACTTATTGCATCCTTATCTATTTATGCAACACTTAGTCATTATGGCTCTTTACAAAGTCCATTCCATACGATATTTGAGATATCGAAGGAAGAACATATGGTTTATCTATTATCGGGAGAAGATGAATATTATCGGATAGCTACATGAAATTCTCTGGTATTAAATCAAGGGGTTCCAGAGGAACAAATTACTCCAGGTCGATTTCGATAAGAATTTCTAGTTTTTGCATGGGACCAAATCCATTTCAAAATTATTTTTCCTTCCCAAGATTTTTCCATTGGAGTTTGCCTTATACAAGACGTTTCGACTCTTTTTTCAAGTATTCGATTTGAATGGATGATGCATAGATATTCAAATTACGATTGATATTTCTGGAAGCTCGAAGAATAAAGTGATTAAACCATTCTTCTTGATATTTTCTCCAACTTGATGAATGTTGGTTAATTGCATCTTGTGTTACATTGTTCAAAATGTCTTTTTTTATCCAATTTGTTCAAATTTGATCTTTCAAATTCTAACTAAACCTTTTGATTAAATAGATTATATCTAAGACCTTTGTCAATTATTTCCAATCCAAATTGTATTTATGTATGGATTCAAAATTTTGTTGATAGTATACTCTTGTCATTTGCGAAATGGGTCAATGGAATCTATTTATCAATTCTTTCCATTCAAATCAATATTTTCTTACTATTTTTTTCCATTCCAAATAGTACTTTGGGTACATTTTTGTAAAAGTATACTTATCCAATGTATAATCCGATACTAAAGAGTATTCATTAGGTCCATATAATGATGTATATTTCATTAATGTGTTCTTCAAAAAATAAAATTTCTTAAATTTTTTTGAGCATATATATATATAAACTATATAAAGTTTATATATATATATATGATAAAGCTTTTTTATATAGTTTTTATTTATAAGTTTTCATTTAACTTTATAATATACAAATAAATTTATTTATATATTACAAAATAATTTTGTAAATATAAATAAAAACCTTAAATATATTTTAGTTAATCCCAAAAACATAACTCCCTATCCATCTTTTTGATAGGTGAGTTGGATTTGTTTTCATTAACATAGTGATTGCTAGGTATGGGAAATATGTGGCTTGTAGAAAATGCTTGGTAAATATGTGGTTGACATGTATAGTAAATATGCGGCTTGTTATAACCACCAATATTTACCTTAGCCACTTTAATTTGTTTAGGCCACATAAATGTAAATAAATGTGACTAGGATATATAGATCGACTTTGATATATGCATACAAAATTTATATTTTAAACCACTTTAATGTTTACTATGCGGGTGCATTTTTTAAAATAAAACTAGATATGGTGCATAGTGTATTTTTTAGTTAGTTAAAGGTGTAAAACTTTAAAATCATATTGTGTCATTCATATATATATATGTTACATTCATATATATTTTTTTATAACAAATAATTTTTGGATTAGAGAAATTAAGATTTCAAATTTTTTAAAGTTCAAACGATAAGTATTTTATCATTTTTTTCACGAGAATTTTGTTATTTTCTTTAAATTATTAGAAAAATTTATTTAATTGTGAAATTAATCATCAAGCTGTTATTTTTGTGTTGTAAGAAATAGGTGACAAGTTAATTACATCAGGAACAGGATAAAATCTCAAAATTAGGTGCATATTTTCACTTAGAAATGATAAGGGGATTGTTTCTAAGCCTTTTACAATTTTTTGCCTCTGTAAAACCTAATTGCTATCGAAAAGTGAGATATAGGATTTGAATTATCATAATAATCTCGTTTTTTCCTCTTAATACAATTTTAAAATATTCAGAATGAGTTTTAATCACTTCAGTATTAACAAGACATAGATATTGAATGGGACAAACTACAACATCTAGAAGATCATACTAAAGGTGAACTTCATGACACATGAACTATGGACTGTCATACACAGTATGGAGAAGGTGATGACCAAAAGACAAGTGACAACAGACAATGTATCCACATTTCAACCGAAGGTGTAGGAAGAAATGTCAATCATATTATGGAGCATGCTAGGATTAACTTACTACATCATATTAGGAAATTAGAGAAAGTCTTGAGTGAAGCCTGAACACATGTTATAATCATCATGCATAAAGGTACACATTTATCGAAACATTATAAAATTGAGTCTTGAAATATTGAAAACTCTCATTGAAGGGAGATGAAAAAGTAGTTAATTTTCTAGCAAAAATAAAGACATTATATCTCAATTAGATGGATGTAACTGCAACTTGACTCGTGATAAATTATTGTATTTAATTATTCAATTGAACATCCATGAAAAGGTTTAAGAATTTCATTTAAATTCTAAATTCTAAATTCTAAATATTAAACTAAATAAGACATCCTTGATTTGTCTTCACTAAGTGCTCTCCTGATTCAATAAGAGCAGGTCATGTCAAATTTTGATTCAAAGGAGAATGCCACTTAGGCACTTATCGCATATAAATACCTAAGAACACCCTTTCTATATTTAACAAGAATAAAAAAATAAACTTTAAACCCCCTAGTAAAGAAAAGAAATCATGGAATTTAAGAGTCATTTTTGATGAAAAATGTTACAATTGTGGGAAAATATTGTGTCACAAGAAGAAAGATTGTAAGGGTAAACAAAAACAATCTAAATTTCAAAAATAAAAAAGGGAACAAACCAAATCAAAATCAAAACATAAGAATGAAGAGAATAATCAATAAAAAATTATAATTTGTAGTTACCTTGTATGACTGCATTAAACACTGCTAAAGAAAACAAATAGATATTAGACAGTGGTTCATTCTAGGCACATGTCATATAGAGTTGATAATATAACTAATACTAGATAATCAAATGATCAAACCTATCTAAGTGATTATTCTATTCTCGATATTCAGGAGTCAAGGAAAAGAAAAAGTTTTAAATGGATTTATTAACGATGTTTTATGTGTTCCTATATTAAAAATAAATTTTTTTTCTTGCTTATAACTAACTCAGAAGTAATTATAGTGCTAATTTTACTAAAGGTTAAATTGTTTATCAAGAATGAGTTAAATGTTACTAGTTTTTAAAGGCATTCAAAAGAATGGATTATATGTTGTTTAAAGGTTTTTTCTTTTGCTTCATTGTTTATCTACTCAAAAATAGGAAGTGATGTTCAATTATGCCATGAAAGACTCAGGTCATGTTAATTTTAGAAGCATGTATGACAAGTCTCGACTTAATCTTAGTTTATTGGTCAGTCACATTTCTATCATACCCATGAAACGTGTGAAGGGTGCTTACGTGGTAATCAGTCACTCAAACCCCTTCCTTGGTCATCTTGCGAAGCTAAATCCACGTAATCCTTTGGAATTTGTCTAGAGTAATATTAAATCACCTTTAAAAATTCCATCCTTAAATGGTTCAGTGTATATTGTTACCTTTCATTGATTGGTTATTCTTACATGAATTGCTCATACTTTATTGAAAACAAATCGGATGTGTTATCTAAATTTAAAGCCTTAGTTAAAAATTAGTCTCATCACAAAATAAAAAGGCTCAAAGCAAATAATGAAGATATCTATGTTGATAAAACATTTCTAAACTCTAAATTAGTTTGTGATTACTAAAAATAGTATTATATGCATATAAAAATGACACTTGAGAATGCACTTTTGTGTTTGTATTGGAGAAGTCCAATACTGATTTCATCTAATATTGTTTTAAGATTGAAATGCTAAGATTGATTTTTCAAAAAATCAAGATATTGGTAATATGTCATGGTTGATTATAAACATATTGTCATTAAAAGTTGGTATAAAAATTGATTTTAAACATATTAATGTATGATTCATATATGAATTTTTTTTAAAATCAATAATGATTTATATTGTGTTTATTCTAATAATGCCTGTTTATATGGATATTGTGATTCTGATAATGTTGGTGATGTGATAAATAGAAAATATACAACTGGATATGTGTTTAATTTTGGCACAGGTTCCATTACTTGGAGCAACAAAAAGTAGTCGATAGTCTCCATCTCTTCTACTGAGGTAGAATATAGAAGTGTGATGGAAGTAGTGAAAGAATACATGTGCTTAAAGTGACTGTTGGAAGAGATTCACATGGAATTTAAAGGAAGTGCTCCTCTTTTGTGTGATAGTCAAAGTTGTATTGCTCTTGTTAGTAATCTAATTCAACATCAGATAATGACGCTTATAGAGATACATATGCATTTAATTTTAGAGAAGGTGTTATGTGGTGATATAGATCTCCAGTACTGCACAATTAAATATAAAGTTGCAAATATGTTTACGAAGCCATTGTGTGATGTAAATTTATGCAAGTTTCATGCAATGCTTGGACTTTCAAAATTTCCATTGAGGGGGAGTGCATGAAAATGCCACCTTCTAATGGCTGGCCATGTGTTTTCTCCTTCACCTCTATACTTATGCTCCAAATTTAAAGCATTGTAAAATATCTTTGTGATCTTAGTAAACTTATCACTCTAAGTTTACTGTGTAGTACAATAATGTTGTATCATGTTGTAATGGAGGTCCTTATTTTATTAAAGGATCCTAGAGATGCTAGTATAGATTTTCCATGAGAAACTATGATATGTAGTCTCACAAATCATTCTTAGCCTAAATAATCACTTCTGATTTATGGATTCCAAATCCTTTTGTACCAAAACATAATTTTATCATGTTGAAGGTGTATAAATCCTTTAAATGTGTGATTAAGCTAAATGTGAATTTTATGCCTAATTTGATTGCTATCATAGCAATAAATAAATAAACAATTAAGTAAAAAAATTAACCCAAGCAAACTAAGACAAAATATATGAAACCCTAAGTGCAAAGAGAGGGTAAAAATCCTTAGTTGATTCGTAGAGATCCCGAAGGTACATAAACTGAAAAACTAGAAAATCTAGAGAGTTGATTGTCGCAACAAAGCTCGATAAAATGCAGAGATGGAGGAATATGCATGATTGGGGCACTTGGAGAGGGACAGGGGTGCCCGTGGATGCCCTAGACCTATTTATGGGTGCCTTTGTCTACCGAAATGCTCATAAAATCTACTTTGAGAGGTCGCAAGGTATTTGTTGTTGTTATCCTTTAGTCGCTATGAGGTCGCAAAATGAACGCCAAAGTCAATAGAACCCTGCAATGAAATAATGACCTGTAAAACCCTCAAATAGACATCAAATCCTAAAAAATAAATATGATGAGGGGTTGGACTGTCCTCAATTGTTACAATGGTGATATTACGACTGAGCACTACATTGCATCTTAGACCCAATGTAGTTCTCTGTGTGTGTGTGTGGAATTGTGCCCTAGGTGGCTCTTGTGTGTGTCACACTTGATAATGAGAAAATAAGTTAGATGTAAATAAATGTAATAGATGTGTGTATGGAATAAAATGAACTTCCCTCCTATGAATTTTGTATGTAGAGTAACCAACCCTTGTGTCCCTTGGATGGTGCTAGATAGATGTAATGGAGCTCTTAGATGCTTAATGGATTCAACCTTAGGTGGTGATAGCTAATGCTTAATGCTTGGTCCCTTATTATGATCACATAACTTTATATTTATATGATTCCCTTGTTGAATTTCATAATTAACCCCGAAAAGTTTGACTACTAAAAATATAAGATGCTCAAATGACTAGAAAGGACCCAAAAGATGTGAACAAAGTATATTGAGGTTAGGGACACCTAGAGGGGACGAGGGCACTTGGCGCTAGCATCCTGGCTGGGCGTTGGTGTCCAAATGATAAATGTTGAGGTATAAAAAGGAAGAGTAATAAAGTAAGGGTATGAGACCAAAAGTGGAAAAAGAAAGAAAAGAAAGGTGGCCAAAGACATGGGTTGATTAGTACTTTTCTTACTTAGAAATAATATGAATAATAGTATACAACCAAGACTAGATAATTAGCCAAAGTGCCATGATTTTATGTCTACAATGTGATATATTAGCTTAAAACCTCACTTTGGTTCTAGGATTGTAAATCATATTGTATAAATAGGTAATGTTGGCATATAAATCCCACATAATATTAAGGGGGAGTGCTAGAAAATTAATATTAAGTGTTTTATATGTTATAAACTATAGTTTATAATTGAATAAATAAGAATATATAATATTTATGTTTATTTAATATAAAATTTAGGTTCATAGTTTAATTAAATATTAAAATCAATTAATATTTGGAGGGGTGCTTCACGAGAAGTCACACCCAGTAACTCCACTTATATGGGGCTCTCGGGGCCCGATAAAATCAATCAAGTGAATTGAATTTGATATGGAGAGGAGTGAGGTAAAGGGGGTATTTACTAGAATATAATTTTGTTTCTCACCATTAATGTAAATCTTACCATTGATTGTGGTTTTTTACCCTTTGGGAGTTTCTGTTATCGCCAAATCACTGCACCCTCCGAATGGCCAAGTGATGAATAAGGCATTTGGTGTGATTGGGTAACATTGGATCACCTCTCAAGCTGTGGGACTTGGGCTCAAGGTGAACCTCTAAAGAAGGCTGACTTCCTCTTCTTAAACTAAACAAAACACTACTTCTAATGTAATAAAACAACTAACTATACCTATGCTAACATTTTCATGGGGTTAAGGGAGAGAGATTTGCAAGAAATAAAACCTATACTAGAAGTGGTGATGCACCAAGAAATGGTTGTTGCTAGACAAGTTTTCATTTTTCTAGTGAAGAAGGATAATAACTAAGGAAGGATGAAAAAGCACCACATTCCCTTGTTCAAACAACATACAAAACGTCACTCCTAGATAAGCACAAAACTCCAAAAATATGCAATGGAAACTTGCAATTGCACAATATACCTGCAAGCATGAGAAAGGCACAATGAAGCAGCAAAAACAATGAAAGGACTGATGATTAGTCACAGAACACAATTTTTTGATACTTCAATCACATGTACAATGCATCATTACATTAGGAAGAGGATTTTCCATTACAATCCTTGGAAAAGAGGCTTGAAAGTTCTCCACACTCCACAATAGAGTAGCTTATAGAAGAGAGAGAGGAATACTGAAAATTATGTCCAACTGTCTAACCCTTGGAATGAATTCCTCATTTACATTTATAGAAAATATACTAGTGAGAGAAAGAGAGGAGAAATCCCTAAATCATGGGCACCTGGTCTCCATAATGGGATTACATCATTAATTGCATTTACCCATCATGCCCAATAAATTCAAAAATTGAACTTATCCTCATTTAATTAAAAAATAATATTTTTTAATAAAAAATAGTTTAATAAAAATAATATTTTATCAAAATATTTTAATAAAAATAAAACTTGACTTTGGTGAGGTCTTGATTTGTGCTTTGAAGGGGTTTAAATGTTGACTCGGCCAACCAGCTCGCCAACAAACTCAATGAGCTGGTTGGCAAGCATCACATGTTTACATTGAATGGTGGTTCAAACCTCCTGCTTCACACTCCAACATTTACTGAAACCTTCACAATTCACTGCCAATAACTTATCCCCCAACAAATCAGTGGCTCCTTGTACAATGACCATGCCACATTGAGTGAATTCCACCTTACAACATCTTCCATTCAATGCATTTAATTCCAACCTTATTTGAGCTGGTCTACTCACACCAACTTACCTATTAACTCAGCCTTTATTTTGAACACAACCCACCGACTCTTCTCATCGAATGGAAAGTCTTTTGTTTACACTATTTGGGCACATGGGCATGTTGATGCAGAGTTTCTCAACTTCCAACGAACACTCATTAGACATGTCACCAGCACCTCTCCAGGCTGAACAACCTTACGTACACCGAATCCCACACATTTGAATTAGTGTGACTTGTACATAGCTCCACATTGAGCTTCCTTCGCCAAGCATCTTGGCACAATTAACATTAAAAAAGGATACAACTCGTCCACATTGGCCATCCACATTACACATGACTCACACCAATGATTCGACAATAGATGCGAACCTTCCACGACATGACTCGCCCAGTTGGAAAAACTCCTCAACGGACCAGACATGTTAACTTGGACACTCGGAGACAAACTCTCATCATGCCTCATCAATCTCCCTACCGTTTCTATTTCGATACCTAGGAACCTAGCCATCATTTTTCCAACCTTGACATGGTATTCATAAATCCATGTAAGTTCGAAAGGGAAATACGAACTTCCAAAGCCACTTCATTCCCCATATCGATCCGATGAATTGGTTCCATATCTCCAATCGGTATAGATGAGCCTAAAAAATATCCCGTGCTTGAAATTTTCATTGGCTTGCCATCACTAAAACTATGACTTGGTTTTGATAAGAGTTTTCAGACAAGGTGATTTCAATTTCAAGCCATGACTCCCCGAGCTGTGAGCTCACTTCTATCAAATGACTCAGTCTCGAATTCTCTAACTCCTCGATGGTCATCCCCATACAATTTTTTTTAGCCTTCACACCACCCTTCTACAGTCATCTTATTGATCCAGGCTCTGTGTCTTCCCTTTCAAATCTTCTGAGCTATACATGACTATCACCATTTCTGGTCAACTCCTTGTGAACTCTTATCAGGATCAATCAACTCACGTCAAGATTGATGCTAATCTCACCCTTATTTTCTAATCCAAAAAATTGTTCCTCTTCTCATGAGTTTGATCTCTCCATAGTGTAGACTCATGATACCAAGCCTCCATACCTTTATTCCAATTTTATTCCATGGTTAATTGTTTGATCTTGAGTTGAGTGTCCCTTCACATTTTCCTTGAATTTATCCCAACCTATTGGGCTTTGCATGTCCTATGAGCTTTTGGATTTTCAAAGTGATATCAAAGCTCAATGAAATTCACCATGTTTCCATGATCCCACTTTTAGCTCAGGTCGAATTCTCTATTCAACTCAAGTTGATACTAGACGCATTCCTTTCTAGATGCTTGTTATTTCACTTGGTCTAAGAGCTCCTCCCCATCTATAGTTCGACTTACTGTAGCATTGATCTCTCATCCATGGTGCCAAAAATGAGATCAATGTTGAGTCATTTCCCTTGCATTGTTCATTGTCGAGCTCCTGAAAGCTTGCAATCCAATCAACTGAGTCGCTCAACCTATTACCGTTAGAGCTTTGATCCACCCAACACCTTGTGGACTGACTCTTAATTGACCATGAGTTCTGATCAATCCCGTGAGTATCCTTACCTGCCGAGCTCCTTCATACCTTTTGTCATGGTGAATACATGCTCAATATTGATGAGAGGCCCTTCACGTTTACCTTGAATTTATCCCATCCTATTAGTACATGATCACTCATGAGTGCATTATCTTAGTCATGACTCACCAACCCAATTTAGCTATGAATCTACATCTTGGTGACTGTCTTGTCTAAGAAATTGATCCTCTAACCTATCACATGAGCCAATTCAAAATTTTCATAGCCCACTTTGATTGAGGCCGAACTCTATGATTCATAAGTTGCTATAGACGTTCACTATGAGACTTGTTAGCTTACCTTGGTCTGCATCAAGCTCACTCCTCAGACCCTTCTGAGCTCTAACCAGCTCATCCTCTAAATGTTTCAAATGCTGAGCTCCCTCAATGTATTGACCATGAATGAGCTACCTTTGTTTCATGTCATCTTATGAGCTCCTATAAGACAAGCTTGGTTCCTCAATTTTCTCTAGTCAACGAGCCATACAAGTTATTCTGAGTTATGAGCTCTTTTCCAACACCGAGTTCTTGACTCCTGAGCATTCATAGCCATCTTAATTGATTTTCGTGACCTCAATCCAAACCTCTCGTAATATTTTCAATGAGCCACCCTGGATCCGATTTGGTATATTTGTAGAACAAATCTACACATCACTCTGCGAGTGTTAGACTCTCAACTCTATTAGCATTCCAAAGCTGAGTTCCATTTCAGTTTCCTGTGAGCACGATGAGTTAACATTGAAACTTAACTTCCATCCAACATTTGGTGACATTATTATCTTTAGAAAGATTATCCTTGATTAGGATGTTAAATCAACCCTTCAATCTCAATCAATATTATCAGTTAACAATGGATGAGCTCGAGATGAATCGACACACAATCCATTTTGAAAACTCCGCTACGATAATTTTACATAAACTGGCTGAGCCTTTTCCATTTGATCAAAACCTCATTTGGATCATTTGCACACTGACTCCTTAAAATTTCCCTGGATCTAATTGCTCAACCATGAGAATGTTGAAATAATAAGCTCCCCCAATGTCTTTAATCAATTTTGGCTCATGTGTTTCCCTTCCAGTTGGCTGAACATGGGCCCGCAAGTTTGGTTCCTCACTTTAACTTAGGCCAACTTAGACCTTCCAAGAACCAAAAAGGGAAGAATGACTCAAGGTGCATCTAAAACTAACTAGAACAAAATTCACCTGTAATATCCCAGTAGGGATTCATAAATAACTTTTCTTGTCTAGGGTTCGATGTACCCCCTTGTCCAATTTCACCTAGTGTGCAAAATGGATAACATTTTTGGTGACCTCTCAGGGATGATTTCCTGCTAAGCACCAATCTAGTGGCCTTTAAGCAATCCATTGGGCATGGAGTCAATGTTGGCATCCTGAAACTGATATGATCTTCATGATGGATCCTGAAGTCTCCTTGGGCATTGTTGATCTTGGACCTTCCAGTAATGCTAAGTAGGAAGTATATTGAATCTGATGAATGCTTGGCATTTATGGCACACTGCATAATTTTGAATGAATTATCTAAGGAATTGGGGATATCATAAAACTCTTATGAAACTTGAATCTTTCTTCTCTTTGAAAACCTCAAATGATGATACAATGTGCAGAACAACATAAAACACAACAACACAAAAATTAAAAAATGGAAACAAAAACATGACACAACAAACAATGTGCAAAGCACTTGGAGGAAAACACCTAACTAAACTATACAGGGGGTGGAAAAATCTCAAAAACAAGCTTTGAGATGTATCCCATTCACATGAATGGGAAGTTCTTCTCCATTGATCCTAGATAGAAGAAAATGAATTTACCTCCTTGCAACTTGTGATAATGTATGGCCCACTCCAGAGAGAATCAAACTTGGCATGCATGCCTAGTTTGGCTCTATCTACATCCCATTTGAGAACTAAATCTTCCTTCTTGAAAATACCTAAAAGATGCCTTCTTGTCAAAATATTTCTTAACCTGAGCTTGATGTTGCTCCAAAGTCTTCATGGCCTTGTTCCACACTTCTTCTAACTCCATGAGCTCAGCAAACCTGACTATCATAGGATCACTCTCCATAACCTCAAGTTGATGTGCTAACTCCAAAGAAGGTAATTCCAAGGATAACAGAAGTTTTTCTTCTCTTCCGTATACCGACATGAAAGGAGAATTACCAATGGCTCTTTTAGGCATGATCCAATCTGCCCATAAGGAAGTCTTAGCTGTGTGTGCCAAGTCCTCCTGTTGGTTTCCATTGTGTGTTTGATAATTTTTATGAGGTTCTTGTTGCTAGAATCAGCCAACTCATTTCCTTGTGGATAGTAATTGGATGAAGTCTTGAGGTAAAATCCATTCTTAACAGCCCATGCACTCAACTTCAGACCAAGAAAATCCATTGCGCTGTCTGAAATGACTGTAAACAGTACACTGAACCTTGTCATTATGCCTTCGAGGAAATCAAGAACAACCTTTTCGTTGCCCTCCTTCAATGCTACCACATTTGTCCATTGAGTGAAATAATCCATTGCAGTAAGGACCAACTTATGTCCTTCACTGGATGGAGGATTGATCATTCCGATGAAATCCAACCCCCATTGAACAAAGGGTTGATCCACTTGAATTGGATGGAGTGGAAGGGCTGTCAACTTCTACTTTCCAGTGAAAAAGGCACATTCCTTGCACTTCTTTACCCAAATATGGGTGGTGTCCTTAAACAAATCCAACCAATAGAAACTGACCCTCATGATATTTGTGGCAGTTTTTTGTGTCGAGTAATGCCCTTTGACAGGTCATTGTGAAACTCTTCCAGTATTTTACTTACTTGTTCTGGCCCTATGCACTAAAGAAGAACACCATTCAAATCCCTTTGAAAGAGAACATTATCCACCAGAACATAAGGAATAGACTGAAGATGAAAGGTCCATCTTTGAGTCTTATCCATGTCAAATGGGTATGTTCTTGAGAGAAGGAAAACCTTCATCTTTGATAACCAGTCAACCTGATCATCTCTTTCATCACTATTTAGAAGTGTCATGTCCCCAACACCTTTCAATTCCAAATCTGCAGCAAGTTGTTGACACAAACCCTTACCTTTGAAAATCTTGGTAACTTTGTTGTGTACGTCATACTCCATCACCTTAGTAATCCACCTAGCATGTTTCTCATTCATATCCTTGTTCAAAAAAAGTCCTTGACGCCTGGATGAGACACCATTAGATGAATTTTTTTGTTGGATAACATGTGCCTGAATTTCTTCAAAGCTCGAATGATATCAAAAAAATTCTTTTCAACAAATTAATATTTGAGCTCATAGTCTTTTAGAGACTGGCTAAAGAAAGTAATTGGTTGTTCCATTAGATCATCATTCTGCTGAGTGAGGATCCCTGAAATGCTCTCCTGACCTGCAAAAGCATAAAGAATGAAATCTTTATCAAACCTTGGATTCACCAGTGTAGGTGCTTGAGAAATGGTTGTTTTGATGGCTTCAAATCTTTCTTTTCCTTCCTTCGTCCATGAGAAAGGCACATTTTTCTTCAACATGGCTCCTAATGGTTTAGCCAAGGCTGCGAACTGAGGGATGAATCTCCGTACAAAATTTATGGTTCCCAAAAAACTCTGAAGACCTTTCTTATGACTTGGGAGAGATAGGGACATAATTGAATGAATCCTGGCCAGATCAATTGAGATTCCTTCCACTGAAACAATATGCCCTAGCAACTTCCCCTCGTGCACTACAAAAATACATTTCTTAGGATTGAGTGAAACCCCAAATTCCCTACACCTCTTGAAAACCTTCCTCAGATGTGTAATGTGATCTTCTACATGTTTGGAGTACACAGTTATATCATCAAGATACACCAAAATTATGTCATTGATCAATCCCTTAAATGCCATGTCCATAGCTCGTTGAAAAGTAGCTCTGGCATTAGATAATCTGAATGACATTTTGTTGTAGGTGTATGTGCCCCACTTGGTAGTGAAATCCATTTTGAATTGATCATATTATTTGACTAGAATTTGATTGTAACCTGAATATCCATTGAGCAAAGAGAACCTTTGAGCTCCTACCATAGTTTGAAGGATTTTCTCCATTGATGGAAGAGGATAATGGTCTTTTAACGAAGCACAGTTCAAATCCCTGAAGTCCACACATAACTGAATCTCTCCATTCTTCTTTCTCACAGGAACTAGGTTTGCTACCCAAGAGGAATGATTGATCAAAAAAATGATGCAAGCCTCGATGAGTTTGGTTAGCTCCTTTCTCATCAGTGGCTCAATCTTGGGATTAATTGGCCTCTACTTTTGACGGACTGGCTTGGTATTGGGATCCAGCTCGATGGTATGTTGTGCTAGACCTAGATTGAAGCCACACATATCTTTATAACTCCATGCAAAAACATCATTATATTCTTGAAAAAATTTGATGAAAGCCTCTTTCTCTTATGGGGTACACACTTTTCCAATCTTTAGAAACTTTTCATTTGCTACCTCAACTTCTTCAAAATCATCCTCTTTGATCACCATGTTAGAACTCTATCTTCTATCTTGATCATCTGAATTAAAAATGGACTCGAGAGTAACCAAGCCTTTTGGTAGCTTGTTTCTTTTCAATTATATGATCTTATCACCATATGCTTCTTGTAACTTATCTTGATTCTTTGCAGTGAACTCTACTTCTTCTTGTAGGAAAAGAATGATTTGTTTATCACTGTCGAAAACTTTCCAATTACTTGCATTATCAGGAACTGCAGGTCGAATGACCATTTTAACAGGTTGTTTTTTCTCCTTTCATGATATCAGTGGGTATGTCGTATTGTGAGCCAACCATAGCAAGCCTATCAACATATTGATTTTGATTTCTAGGAATGGTGTGGATCCTGAAAGCTTTGAAATATTCAATCAAATCCCTGACTCGGTTCTTGTAAGATCTTAACAAATCATTTTTGGATGTGCTATGTGCTCTTACTTGATGTATAACCAATTCGTTGTCACTGAAAATAGTCAAAGCTTTGATTCCCTTCTTTTGAGCCAACTGAATTCCTTGCACAAGAGCTTCATATTCAGCAATGTTGTTGGTGCAGCTGAATTGCAGTAAAAAAGATGAGAAGTATTTATCTCCTTCTGAATAAATTAATACAACACCAACACCTACCCCATTTTTACTTCTCAAACCATCAAAAAATAGTTTCCAAAGTCCTTCAGAGTTGTTTTGGGTCTTAGCAAGTTGTGGTATGATCATGCACCTTCTTCGTGGATACAATACATACCCAACCCCATCTCTTCTAAAAACAAAAAACCAATTCTTCTTCTATGCTAATGCCTCAGCATAGGGATCATACTGATGATCTACACTTACCTCATCCAACATAGTATCAGGGACTTCTTCCACAAGAGTGGTTGGTTCATGATCAACAACTTCTTCCTCTCGATCATGGATGGTATAATTCCCATTTATAGGACTAGTGGTATAGGGCTCCACATGATTATGAAAAATTGGTTCCGCCCTTATAGTCACTTTAGTTCTGTATCGAGTCCTAAGGATCATATGCGACCAATCAGTTGACAGGTAACTACCCATCTTGGCAGTGAAATCTCGTGATAGGAAAATGGCAAAGAGAGGAGGGAGATCGATGACTGATATGTCTTGTGTGAATGAAAAGCTAGGGCATGCATGGATAGTAAGCTGAATTCCTTTGATAACTCCAATGGTTTGAACTATTGTGCCGTCCAACTGAACAACTCCTCTGGAGACTGGTGTATATTGGATTCCTAGCATGTCTATAATTTGCTTGGGCATGAATGAGCTTGGTGACACCAGAATCAATCATGAAATTTTGTACCAAATGATCACCAATGATCAGGGAAATATAGAATGGTGGTGGTTTGTTCATCTTAGGAATAATTTTCCCTTCCGGTTGACACAAACTTGAAGGAGTTGTTGCCTCATGACCCAATGATCCGTTGGTTGTACCAAGAATTTTCAAAGCCTCTTGCAACAAGTTTCTTTGAGAAGGAATTGAGAGTGTGTCCCACATGGTAACATTCAGGTTGGTCTTCTTCATCTGTTCTACAATACTGAAAGGGATTGCTCCTACTTTGCTGACATTTCTTTGGGTGTTAGAATCCTCTTTTGGAAAGTGCTTTTTGGGTACTGTGATTTGAAGAACCTTCTTTTCTTATAGCTTGACTAGTATATATCTCTGGTGGTTTCTTTCCTGCATCTTTATCAATTGTATCTTGTGGCCGAGGTTTGACATGTGGATGTTTGATCAGCTTTGGAAAGTTGAGATTCAATATCTCTCTTTTTGGAATGAGTGTTTTCCGACACTGATGAAGAATCTGTATTCAACCCACAAAAATTTTCTGCTTGCCAATTTAGCAAAGTGGTTTCTTCAAGGGCCTGTGGTTGATCTGTTGTTTCCTACATAGATGAACTTTCCATTGACTCTGGTGAAGTAGATACACTTTGAACCATAAGGGCCTAGCTAAGAACTCCATTGGGGAAAAGATTTTGATTGTGGGGTTGAGAACAAGGATAACACCATTCATAGTCTTGAACTAGATTATTTTGGACAGGTACAATGGCTCTAGAAGAGCTAGCAGCAAGGGATTCCTAAAGTTTAGAGGCTTGATGTTCACAACTTGATTTGTAGCTTGATTTTACGATTGATTATTTCCTTGAAAGGGTGGGCAGTTAGCCTGGTACTGTTGATTCTGGGATTGGTAAGGACGAGCATATTGAGACTGTTACCTCTTGAGTGCTACGAGTTCATTCCCAAAAGTTTGTAGTAGTAACTTGACCTCAACTAGATTGTTTGAAGGGGAAGGTGAAGACATAGCTGGTGCATACTACAAATGGTTGGCTAGAAGTTGATGGAACAGGGGTAATGGTTTGGCTGATTACTTGAAAATTTAGCAAATAAAGGCATGTGAGGTCTGGGTGCAATCTTCCCTACCTTGGATCAAAGAATTCTCGGCTCTTATTGCAACTCATAGGCATCATGAAGTGTAGTCCCTCCTATGAACTGAATCATAACTACTACATCATTATTCAATTCAAGTAAATAATACAAGAATGCATTATTGGGAGAATTTTTTATGAGTGTCGAAACTCTATTCCAAGTTTTGTGGAATCGGAAGTTGAAATCACTCATGTATTCCTGAGGAGATCTCTTTATGGTAGTGAGTTGTTCCATGAGTGACAGGTGGTCACTCTTGTCTTTGAACTATTTGCAGAGCTTCTCTCCCAACACATCCCAAGTGGTTATAGTACTAGCTTCTAACCCACGAAACCACCAAAGTGATTTTCCCTTGAAGGAAGTGGCAAGGAGTCTGAACTGCAACATTGTCTTCTATAATATTATGTACTGCAAAAATGCTGGTTACATCAAGAATATGTTCCACTGAAGTAATATGAGTTTCCCCTATGTAAAAGGGAAAATTTTTGAGTGTTGCACTAGGTATAGGATCACATTGAGCCAACTGAAGAGGACTGTTTGCATTGAAAGGAGGAAAAACTTGGTTCCTTGCAGGGGCTGCCATACCAACGAGAGGTTGATTTTTCCTAGGTGGAGGAAACCTTCCGTAAGGAGGAGTTGAATGACCCATATGAGGTGATGTTGCAACTGGTGATGTTGAAATGCCTCTTCTCCTTCTCCTTGGAGGAGACAAGGATAACTCGATATGTTGATAATTTCCTTCTCATCTCACAGAAGCTCTTATCTAAATTCTTTGCATATGTTAACACACTGAGATACGAAATCTAAAGATATGGAGTCGCCATGTACTTTGATTCATGTAAGTATGAAGAGAAGTACCAACTCTTGTCCCACCAGGCGTGCCAAAAAAATTTATCACCAAATCACTGCACCCTCTGAATGGCCAAGTGATGGATAGGGAATTCGGTGTGATTGGGTAACATGGGATCACCTCTCAAGCTGTGGGACTTGGGCTCATGTAAAGGTGAAACTTCGGAGAATGGTTGGCTTCCTCTTCCTAAACTAAATCAAACACAACTTCTAATGCAATAAAATATCTAACTAGACCTATACTAACATTTTCATGGGATTTAGGGAAAGATATTTTTAGGAAGTAAACGTATACTAGAAGTGGTAATGCACCAAGAAAGGGTTGTTGCTAGACAATTTTTTCAGTTTTCCAACGAAGGAAAAATACACCAAAATGAGAACTTCACCTACTGAAACATAAAAGGGTAAACAGCACAGACTATGAAACTCAACCTTGTTGAAACTAATAGACAAAGTTTTCTTTATTCAATGAAACTAGATGAAACTGAGAAAGAATGAACACCACAAAACCATTACAAAACCACTACCACCTAGTGCAATGGAAACTTGAAGTTGCACAGTATACCTACATACACAAGAAAGGCACAAACAAAGTAGCTAGAATGATGAAATGGCCAATAATTAGTCACTGAACACAATTTTATTACTTCAATCACGTGCACAATGCATCATTACACTCAAGGAAGAGGCAATGGTTTCCATTACAATGTTGGAAAAGAGGCTTGAAAGTCCCCTTAATCCACAATAGAAATAGCTAGAAAGAGAGAGGAAAGAGGAAAAGATGAAAAATGTTCCAACTGTCCCCTTTGGAATGAATTCCTCCTTTATATTTATAGAAAATCCTAGTTTGAAGAAAAAGGATGGAAGAAATTCCTAAATTTTGGGCAATGAATAAAGGCATAGGATGGCCTACATTTATTATGTCACTAATTGGACCACTAGGAACATTCCATCATGCCTCATAAATTCAAAATTTGAATTTATCCTCTATTTAATTAAAATTAATATTTTTAATAAAATATTTTTATAATAAAAAATTATTATTTTATTAAAATATTTAAACAAAAATAAAACAGTTTGATTTTGGTGAGGTCTTGATTTGTGCTTTGAAGGGGTTTAATGTACTAGCCGTGTGAGTATTGTTTTCTGAGTTCTGTGCGTTCTTGTAAAAAAAATGAAATCATAAAAATAATTCGGCGTGACCTCTGGTTTGAAGTTGTCATTATAAAATAAACACGATTTGGGTATTCTTGTTGCATTTTGAAGAAAATGAGTGTTTCCTTACTAAAATAATTAATGAAACGAGTTTTCTATTTCTGCTGTTATGAATTCTGAAAGTAATGGGTAATAGGGTTTCATTGTGCATTATGGGTCGATCTTGCTGAAGGTAACAGCAATGTGCAAATTGTTGTCTATGATTTGTGTGCGCTAATGGATATGGAAAGCCGTAAAAATGCTTGACAAGACTTTTGTATGACTGTTTCTCTTGTCATATTACAATGTGTGGCGTATGAATCCTTCCAGGGACAGTAAGATCATAGTAGCATCTTTACATTGTTGTTCTAGTTTGATATGATGTTCTACTTGCTTGTTCTTGGTATTCGTATATGACTGTTTGGAAAGAAGTTTTGAATTGAATGGGAACAGGGAAGTCAATCTATAGAATGGACTGGGTAGAGCATACAATTTATATTTTGTGTCTAGTTGAACTCAATGATATATATATATATATATATATATATATATATATATATAATTTATAGATTAAAAATTCTTCATTGTTTTCATTGAAACGGAATATGAGTGGATTTCTTACTTTGGTGTTTGGAAAGCGAATTCTTTTATTATTATGATGAAAGTATGATTTGTTGTTGCTGTACACTCTTACTTGTTTATATCTGGACGAGAATGTCCGTTGGGTGAAAAATTAAAAAGGAAATGATTTTAATTAAAGGTGTCGTTGATACTGAAACTTATGGACCAGATGCCAATGAATTCTGGCAAACTTTCTAGAATGGTAGATTGTAAGTTTTAATTTCTAAATTATAATTGTTAGAGAAAATCACCCTATGGGGAAACAGGTTGGCACTGAATAAGTTGATATTCAGCTAAGCAAGGAGAAGGAGGTAATATGATACCCCCTTTTATTCAAATATTGACTTCAATTACTTTCTCTTTTGGTCGTTATCATTTATGGATATCACGTCTGGTTTAAATTATTCAGCACAGTTGTGATGAAAAGAAAGAGAACATTGGATGGATAATTTGAAGTAATGATTATTTCTTCTCTTATTCAGTTGAAATTCTATATTTGATTTAGGCGTAAGCATCTGCATTTAATTGTTGTTTTCCTCCTTTTCTGATTTGAAAGAAGTACTATGTTGTTTGATGAATTTTGAGTGTCACGGGGCTAGCTATGCAGAGGATTTCACTAGCCAACGTGCGGCACTAAGACACTACTTTTTTTCACTCACCTTAGAGGATCAAGCTACTCCAGTAGTCCTATACTATGCCTTTCTCCATTTCATCCACCACCCATTCCCAACTGCATCTCCAACTATGCACAAGTGAACCCATCCAACACCTTTCACAGCTACCCATACAACTGCTCTAGAAGACCACTCGCCGAATACCACGGCTGCCCATACAACTGCCAGGAGCTCTTAATATGCCTTCTTAGTTCACCTGAGGGAATGCACAACTCATGCCTCCATGACTTGTCACTGACCCAACTCTCTGTGCCGCTGGCCGACTCACTGTCGAACATCCAACTGTTCTACACAATGCCGCTAAGGAACATCACATGCACCTTTATGTCATCCATCCATGAGTCTGCCTAAGTTTCCATGCTAGTCACCTACGTGTGCACCAGCGGGGGAAGTCCTCCTCGTGAGTCCTTCCCAGGTGTGAGCCTCTACTCACCCCGACCTGCTGACTGTTATGTCACCCAAGTCCAACACCACCAAAGATCCCTGCGGGGAGCACTACAAGCTCACCATCTTTGTAGAATACATCACATGCGGGTGAGGTACTCTTCTTCCATTGGCTCGATCCAACCTCTGATCTCACCCTGATGCCATGGCCACTGACATCGGCGTGCCTACTCTTCAAGACACCCGTCTGCATCCAAACCGCATTGACTCCTACTCAAGTCTTCTACCTTAGTTGTTAGCTCACCACACTGCAACTGTAACCATGATGTCCTTGACTCAGCCCACCATGTCACGCATCTGCGTTTTTTAACCTCTGTAAGGTTGAGGAGCTTGCCACACTTGGCTCACTCGCGTCTGAGTTACTTCTCCTCCATTTCCACCTCCGGATCCCATTATCACTCCATCACGCCTCTTGGCTGTTTCCCACATGAACTCTGCTTCTAAGGACATTGCCACCTTAAAGATCTCCCCAAGTCCACTGTCACTTAACACTGGAGTCCCACTGCTGATCCACGATGCACATCTCTGCATGGACATACTCTGCAAGGGTAGAGTATATCTCCAAGGTCTCCTTAACACCCCAACCTCTGAATGTCTAGTGCACCAAGTGTTCCACGCTCCACTTGGTGGGGTTGTGAGTTCACCATGTTGGTCTCATTGTTTGCCATGCTCATCTGGATCATTAGGTTTACGCTACACTCTCAACGCAAAGCCTCTATCGTACAAGGTCTTCATGCTCAAACCAACTCGCTCTACCTTTGCATTGCCCATATGATTTACCCAACTCGCTCCGCGTACATTGGGTAAGTTCTTCGCTCCAAGACACCCTGCACTGTTCCTAAGTGCAACCAACTTTGCTCACCAGCCCACCTCAGCTAAACCTTGATTCTGAGACATCTTTGGGCTCACAGCATGGTCCTTTCAAATCCCCCATGCACAACTCTTTCTCACTACATAGCCCTCAAGAGTTGCATTGGTGCGCCACCAGGAACTTCCCGGGAGGTCACCCATTCTCAGCCTGTGCGCTTAACTCACCCAACTTGCCCAAATCTTCTGTAGGCCAATGCATGTGAGGTCGTCAACCCCAACCCATACCTGGCCAACCGTTTTCCTCGGCCAGGAGTCCCTCTGGCTCCCTGGATAGCACCTCGTGCACTACCCTACTCGGATGGGGTCTGCCCATCCTGGGGGAGGCGGTCGCTCTATGAGCATGGAGACGTGCCCCCCTTACATAGCTCCACATCTAGATTCCTCCACCAAGCATCTCGGCATGACTATGCATTAAACAAGAAGTTGAGCTCGTCCACATTACACACGAATCACCTGATGATTCGACAATAGCTGCGGACCTTCCACGACATGACTCGCCCAGTGAGTTTCATCATATCATCTGATTATCGGCACAAATCCTCGACGGACCCAACACTTTGGCTCGGCCACTTGGAGACCAACTCTCATTATGCCTCTTTAATCTCCCCACCCTGGCTATTCTGACCTGGGAACCCGACTGCCATTTTTCCAACCTCAACATGGCATTCATAACATGTAAGTCCGAAAGGGAAATACAGACTTCTAAATCCACTTTTCCCACTTATCGATCTAGAAAACTGGTTCCCTATCTCCTCTCTCCTGGATGGAGACCTAAAAAATCTCCCATGCGTGGAATTTTCACATTGGCTCGCCATCACTAAAACTCCAAACTTGGCTTCGAATTAGAGTTTTCCTGTGAGGTGATTTCAACTTCGAGTCAAACCTGAGCTGTGAGCTCACCGAATTGTCAAAATGACTCGGTATTGAACTCACCTTCCTTTCCAATGCTCGTCCTTAGATACACTTTCGTTTAAGCCTTCGCACCGCCCTTCTACAGTCGGCTTAGAGTCAGGCCCTTCATCTTCCCTTTCGAATCTACTGAGCTATACATGAGCTATCACCATTTCTAGTTGACTCCTCACGAGCTTGCTCCTCGGGATATCAACTCACTCTTCAGGTTCAGACGCCGAGCTCACCCTTCTTTGTTAATGCTGAGTTATTCCATTTCTATGAGTTTGATCTTTCCGCAAGTACCTTACCATGCTGAACCTTCGTACCTTTATGCCATGGTGAATCGTTTGATCTTGAGTTGAGTGGCCCTTCACATTTTCCCTGAATTCATCCCAACCTATTGGGATGACGCACGAGCTTTGAGCTAGTTTGGCTTTTCAAAGAGATATCCAAGCTCAATGTAATTCACCTTGTTTCCATGAGCATGCTTTGATTGAGGCCAAACTCCATGTTCGCCAAGTTGTTATAGACGCATTCCTTTCGAACTTGTTATCTAACTTGGTCTACGATCTCATCCCCGTTACTTTCGGCTTGTTGCAACGTTGAGCTCTCATCTGTGGTGTCAAACACGAGCTCAATGTCAATCCATTTCCCTTGCATTATATTGTTGTCAAGATCCTGAAAGTGGCTCGATCCAATCGAGCTAAGTCACTTGACCTATTATCCACCGAGTTCAAGCCACCCAACTCCTTGTGGCCTGACTCCTGACTAACCCAACGCGTCCTTTGTAATATTTTCATGAGCTCAGGGAGCTCAATCCTAACTTCTCCTAATATTTTCGACGAGCCACCTTGGATCTGATTTGGTATATTTGTGGAACAACTCTACACATCACTCTATTTTGTGCGAGTGTTAGCTCAACTCAGCCCAAGCTGACTCGCCGACCCGAGTTAGCTGCGACTCAGCTTCCGTCTAACATCTTGGTGATCATCTTAGTCTGAGAAAGTGATCCTCTGACCTACTACATGAGTCCGATCTCAAACTTTATCATGTTCCACAATGGTGAGCACTATGACTGATAAGTTGATCCATTGACCTCCATGGTGAGATGCTCGTCCTACTCACCTTTTCCTGCATCTGGGTCACTTGATGAGACCCAAATCCGAGCTCTAACCACTCGACCTCTAAATTTTTCAAATGTTGAGCTCCCTCACTGTCTTTACCACGAATGAGCCACTCATGTTGTTTCCCTTCCATTTCGAGCTCAACATACCCACGACAAGTTTGGTTCCTCACTTTGCCTTGGATCGATGAGCCATACGAGTTTGTTGAGTTATTTCTCTTTGTCATACATTGAGTTCTTGGTTCGAGCATTCAAGCCATTGAATTGAACCTTGACCTACATAACAACTCGCCTTTGAACCCGGTAGACACCCGACCACCTTGACATGGCTCTCGAGCTCTTACTCCATTGTGCGTTCTAAGACCTCCATATCCTTGCTAAGCCCAATCCACCCTTGCGTTCCATTTAATCCCTTAGTGAGTTTCCTATGAGCGCGATGATGTTTAACGTTGGAAAGCTCACCAATTTATCCAACAATTTCGTGGCATTACTTGATCTCATAGGCTTATCTTTGAGTAGTCGTTTTGTTAACAACCCTTTAATGAATAAATCACACCATTTAGTAACATGGCTCACCTAAGCCGACTCGACACACAACCTTTTTGTAACTTGCTAGAGTATGTTAATCAGCTCGCCGATCTGCTCACCAATTTGCTCACCAAGCCATTTGAGCTCAAAACCTCATTTGGATATTTGCACACCTGACTCCTTAAAATTTTGAATTTCCCTAGATTTTCCTAAACCATGAGAATCATGAAATACCAAAAGGACCCGTTAAATGTGATTAATCAATGTTGGCCACTTTTTCCCTTATTAGCAGAAGATTGGCCTACAAGTGCCAATTTTCAACTCAAGCCAACTTACAAGTCAATCTACTGAGTCGAGGATTCTCCCATCATACTTCAGCGACGTGGCTTTGCTGCATTCTATCAAATTAAGCCTGATTTGAGTCATCTCTTGGTCCTCAAGCTTTGGTCTTGCCAAGCATTTAAAAAAAAACTCATCGCGGCCCTAAAAATGTGACTCGGGAGGGAGCTACAAAATGGTTCCTCAACTCATCTTGCTATAACAATCATCTACCAATTTAGACTCCTGGCTCACTTCATTGGTACACCACCGCCTCAACTCTTCATGCCCACCGCCTCGACTCTTCATCTTACACGTTTCTCCGTGCCTTCATTAACTCAGACATGAACATTACCTATGCCCTAACTTTCATACAAATCTTTCGAGACAAATAAAACATTGGTGAAAATGATAATCTTGGTGTGTCCAAAATGTTTAGCATGAAAAATTCAAAAAAAATCCATGACAACCTAAGCCACATTTGAAAATCGTTCTCCCGGTCAATATAAATCTGTCTTCCGGCCAACTCGTTCATTGTGTTACCCTCATAATGGCCAAGAGGAATGTGATAATATGATTTAAAGTGTGTTTAATTTGCACGGTATGCTACTCAATCTGACTTATGAAGATATTTGGATCCAAGCAAAGATAAGTACTCCTGGAGGCCCAAAAAGGCATATTTTTAGATTTTTTACACTCGGGGATCACCCCCTGAGAACATATAGGGAAAAGATAAAGCATCCAGGAAGTTTGTAGTAGAGATATGTAATCATTCATGGAATTTTAGGAAATTTCTACAAGAAAAATCAAGTTTAGGAACAAGTTATGTATCACCAGGCTATGTGTAGCATGGTGTAAGGAAATGCAAACAGTGAAAAATCTCGTTAGCTTGTTCCAGACATATCAAGAGCCTCTAGATGAATTTGAAAGAAATCAAATAATTTTCATAAATATAAGAAGGCATAATTCACATTGCAAAAGGTTTCAGGAGGTTCTAAGGAGTAGATTTTGAGATATTGCTCAGGCAATGCAAATGAAAATCCCTGATCCCAATTGAGATTCAATGGAAGGTTTTGTGAGTTATAAGAAGAGTTAAGACCTTAAAAATCTAAATTCACATATGTGATACCCTATAAACACCCAATTTGTTGGTTTTCCTTGCGGTCATCATAGCGTTCAGTGGCAGTATTTGTCACCGACACACGGGCTTGAGAAGAATTGAAAACGGGGATTAATTTAAAATTTCAGGAAGAATTAGCTCCTAAAATTGGTGGGAATTTTTGCATAATAATTTTTGGAGTCAAAAAATTATAAGGGTTTCCTATGAAACTCTTAGGGAAGCTCCCAGGGTAAGAAAATGGGTTTAGATGACTATTTTTTGTAGTGTTTAGTGAAGGCAAGCTTTCAAAAGTGGAAAAACCGCACTTGGAGACCCCTGATGTCCAATTTTCCGTTTTTCAGCTTTCATGAAGGGACATGGTGGACACTCGAATGCACCACCACAAGGTTTAGAAGTTTGTATCACTTAAAAGACAACTTATGGTGTTATAAAGAAACAATAAACTCACATTGAGCTTTGGCCCTTTTTCATGTTGCTTGGACCCATGGCGCATATCTCAAAGTTTTATGTCCCTTTTTCCCTTTCCCAAAGGGACAAGAGGGACATGAAAGTGTGCCACCGTATTTCCATCCATTGTAGGGGCTCAATTATCAATTCATGGATAAAATCTTCCTGTCATTTTTCTTGCATCACATAATTTTATGTGATTACTTGAGCTTAATACAATCCTCAACCAACATCATGCATTCAATACATTCCACTTATTGAGATTTTTTGGTTCATCTATAGATTATAATCTTCGCACTGATAAAATGAATCATAATCTTCAAACCAATCAACCAAATTATAATCTTCAAGTTGAAACACTCCCTATTTATAACCTTGGATGAGCTACAACATTGAAGAAGGACCCAAATGACAAAAAAATTGGAAATCATGTGATGACATGGCTTTGCAATTGTTTTTGTCAATTCCATTGAATGTCCAATTAAAGTGTGGAGGAGGCTCAGAACGACCCGAAACCATGTTGTTGCATTCCTTTAATACTCGATCTTAAAATGGAAAAGGGGGCCTAAAAAGTGCTACAAGAAGAATGTAGTGTGGTTGGGTTTTATACCTTAAACCTATTGGATTCCACCCCCTTTTTAGACCTTTAAGCGTCGATTGCACTCACGTGAATAATGCAAGAGATATTGAGATGATAAAGTGGAGCAAATCTAACATATATTATTTGGGTAGGAACTATTTGATCTTTGGAATAGGTGTGGGACATGCAAGTATTTAATTCCCGCATTTTTATTTCCATATTTCCACTCAAGTCTTCCCTTATCTAACAAACATAATGTAATCCAAACAAAATCCTTAATCTACATTTCACTCATGTGGTCAGTTGTTGGAAGGGATCAATTATTGATGATTGTTCGTGTATAAACCATTTCCTGTAATTAATTGAGCTTACAGCTATAAACAACATCTATAAAATTCTATTCGGATTAGGCATTGCGGTTAAGTATTAAACCTAGAAACATTTTGAATTTCCCTTAATTTATTTTTACCCATTCAAGCGTAATTATACTCACATGAATAGTGTGAATGAGATCAAAAATATAAAGTGGATTGTAGATAGTAGATATTCTTTGGGTTGGAACTATTTGAGATGTGGAATAGGTACGAGGAATGCAAGTATTTAATTTCCATCACTTAATTCCCAACTTTCGATTCATTTATTTGTCTTATCTAGAAATTAAACATCATCCAATTCATGACCTTCAAGCTGAAAAAAATAAAATAAAAAATACAATGTACGTCCAACAGATAGTTTCACTCATATGACCATCTGTCGAGTAGGCTTAATTGTCCATGATTGTTCGTGCATCGCCTACTTCCTTGCAATTACTCTAACTCAAAAATTAAAAGTAGGCATTAAATGTTCTATAAGAAGATGATGTTGCAAACAATTATTCATGTCCGTAGTATTGTTCGACCATTCCTTATGTTGTGTTATATCTCCACAAACAATTGCCTCTATGTCTTACAAAACATGCATTTCCTCAATTCAATTCCCATAAATGTCATTTCTTTGTCTGAGGGTGGATTATAACATTGGTTCCCCATTCCACTCTCCTTGCCCCCGCACTTCTGCACCCTCAAACCCCTTCTTCTTCACCCCTCCTCCCCTACCATTGTTTCTCTCCCACCAATTTGACTTCTTCATTAGATCCCCTTTGGCGTTTCCATCGTACACTTCATGTGTGATTGCTAGTTATTATACAAGCGGTGTTATTAAAGAGAACTGCATGTATTGCACAATACCACAGTACCTAATGCATAGGCGAACAAGCATAAAACAAGTAATCTATACCTTTCTCATAATCAAGACCTTTACAAATTTTGAAATGTGCTCAAGAAATGATTCAGCCTCAAGCAAACCAGGAATTTATGCGGCAAGAAAATCTAGTAAGCATTAACCCAACTTCTAACATACTTGCTCCATTATTTTTAAGCCAGTTAAAATTTAGCCTGGGAAAATAAGGACCTGAGGTTTTAACCTAACTATGTTAAAAATAACAAATAAGCTGAATCAGTTTTCTGAATTTTTCTCCATTGTATGTAGTAAGTATTTTCATACATTTTACTACGAGTTTAAATTGACTGGATAACATATTACAGGATTGAAAATATTCCTGTTCGTACGTTCTGATACAGCTAAGGATTGTTGAAATCGTATTTGACAGTCACTGTCAAGGAAACAAGAAAATGATAAAAATAGTCTTTAACATGTATACAGGAATAATTTTACTCATTTAGTTATCATCAATTTTATTTTTTTGGGAATATTAGGAAAATTAAGATCACTGTTTCATGGCTGCTCATAGTAAATTGCCAAGGTTGGCTTAACTTGCCAAGTCACTCTACATATTTGCTGAACCCTGCGAATTACCAGTAAAAGAAAATAATGGAACACCTACATTTATTGAATTACAAAACAATGTGGCATGCTTCATAGTAGCACTCCTTAGAATAAAAGAACCCCATCAATCTTTAATTTGCGTAAAAGAATGGGCAAATCATAGTGATGTGCCAAGAAAAACCAGTCATAAAGTGGTGTCGATCAGGATTTACTAGGTGTCAACGCTTTCTTGAGGGCGTGAACAGTGTGGGCATCAGTCTTAAAAGACTTGACAAGAACATCGTCGCTTATACCGCTTGCAAAGAGAGTGGTGGGAACAGACACAGTCCCCGCATTGGCGCTGCCGAATGCAGATATAGCAATGGCCTCCTCGTTATCAAACTTATTGAGTTGAAAAATGGAGGAGACCTTTGGGAAAGACGAACAGATCCCCTCCCTCGAGTGTCTGATTGAAGAGCTTGCCTGTGGTGTCAACGAACCCAACTTCAAGTGTTCCATACAAAACTAAGAATAGTTCAGAGGGCGCGAGGGGTGAGTGTTGAGGAGGGTTCACTCCTCCTGCGGGGAACTGCAGCACCGCCATCGACACGCCCAGCCCCGTCACACCAGGAAACTCTGCCATTGCTGCCTTTGTCACTTTCGCTGTCGCCTGCCCCGTCAAATTGTTGTTTCCAATCTCTCGGAATCCTCTGAACGTGAAGAAATTTTCATCCACAATTACACTGCCAGAGCCAGTCACAAAATCAGTGAGGATATCAGGATCTGCTGCCTTTGTCACCGTCAATACCATACTGATAGCCAGTGCCACAATCATCCATCCTCCATTAATCTCCATCTTTTTCTTTCTAATGAAGAAGAAATTAGAGCTGTTAATGCAAAGAAAGAGTTGGTGTGAATTTGAGTGCTCAGGGTCGCGTATTTATATTCATTCTCTGCTCTCTTTTAGCCGGCTTTTCTTGCTGGATTCATCGCCCCACCTTCGATTCTACCGCTCCACGATATATATATATTGATTCATTTCCAATAAATTAAAAGCTCTTTCTTGAACCTGTCGACTCTGTTAATCATTTCAGACGGCTGTTCTTACTCATTCCGTGGTTATTAAACACGCAAACTAAGTGCAAATTAGTGTACCTCTTATACTTTCATCTTTCTTTTTCTTTTATTTAAATTGAGAAGTGCATTCAAGTGGGCATTAGATTACATAAATTATCGGCATCTCTGCTCATCGCACTAGAAAAATAGGAAGAGAGTCTTTGTCTTTTGTTTGGATGGCGCATTGGAATCAGAAAAACACTTTATTATAGAATGCAATGCTCATAATGACATTCGTTCGAGATATACAATCGATTTCACGACATTGTCATTACAGGGTATGTTCGATGAGGAGTTGATAGCTAAAATGAGGGACATTATCATCAAGATTAACAAAAGGAGATCAGAATTGATGAAATTAAAAGAAACTGATTTTAGTGTCTCATAGGCTATTTTTAGTCTCATGGACGATAAAAAAATTTCATTTCATTTCCTAACTACAATAGTAGTTGTATCACTATTTTGTGTTGATTTTTCTCCTCTGTGTTGTCTATTTACGTGAGCATGGTAACCTTTAAGTTGCACTTTGGACTGTTATGTTAACATTTTTGGGATTGTATCATGCTTCATGATGGAGTTAAAAGGTCTTTGTTTTCTCTAATTAACAACCCTTAAGGCTTAAAAACTAATAATTGAATTCATGCCAAGATTAAGTTTTCACTGCCACTGTACAAAGCAAGGTACCAATTTCCAATGCATAATAATTCTTTAACACCTCAACAAACTTTAGCTAGATTCTTTCTTCTATCTTAATGTATTATGAGAGGTTCAACAAATCTTCAAGAGCTAAGAATAGGGCAATAAAACTCTTGACAGGGGTAGAGCACAAACTGATTGTTACGAGACAAATATAGGTGTTATTCAGTGTTCCATTCTTCAGCTTATTCATAAAGATATATTGGGTTTCTTCTTAGCTATTTCTTATTGAAAGTGTTTATCCTTTTCTTGCTCAACTTCATCTTGTTCTAGCCAAACCTTCTTATGAATGAAGACAAGATTTTCGGTAAAATTTTGGTCTTGACAGAGACTGTTTGACTATGTATAGATGATCCTCAGTGTTTAGATCCCTTAACTCAATAAGCGTGCCCATAAACCTCTATTATATCCTTTTAAAACCCCCTCATATGGAGTCCCAGATCACAATAATTAGCCTTTCAAGGTACCCTTCTCTTGACAATGACAAAATGTGGTTTAAGACCCTAAATCTGGGTTTTTTTTTCACAGACCGGGGATAACAAGAGTTTGAATATGAAACTAAGTTTACAAAAAAATCAAACATGTATTTAGATGCATTCCCTTCCTCACTCTTCGCTATCTTTTCAAAACTAATGGTTTTCTTCGACAAACTGATTATCGTCACAAATATTATGTAAGAGCAAGGTAATGCTTTCAAAACAATAAGAACGAAAGCATCGTCTGTGATATCTACTCCCAGTACTAGGAGTGATCCCCTTAATGTTGCAACTCGTCTTAGGAAAGCCTCAACTTTCTCATTTGGATTGAATTTTAGTGTATGTAGCTGACTCTACAAATTCAAAATGGTGATCTTGTTCTTGGTCTCATACATAGTGGTTATCTTTAGTCGTTTTGGCATCACGAATGTGTGGTTGTGCTTTATCGAATACACCAAATAAGATTATTAGTTTTTCCTTCTTGTTAGCTCTATCAAATTGACATTGTTGGGCTACATCTACCTCTAATCTAGTGACTAATCCATCCAACACAGACCAAATATCTTCAAATTCGAGTTGGGTCCAAATTTGTCTTCCACATGGCATAATTGTCACCATGGAGGAGTTGCGAGTCAAGTAGAAAAAATGTGGGAGCATTGTCGGCCATTGCGGGCAATTACAATTTTCCTAACTAAATGGCATGTTAGTATGAAATAATTGAAATACACTAAAAAATCATGTTATCCCCCTTGTGGAAAAAATTATACGGTGAAGAACAATGTTTTCATGCCTTTGCGGCCTCTGAAGCACTTGACGGCTTAGAAATTACATTTTCCCACAAAAATGATGAAAAATGGCAATTATAAGCACATTACCTTTACAAAAGTAGTAAAATATGAATCTTAGAGTGAAATAGGAGAAAAAATTGCCCAAATTTAGTGTTTTTCCCACTATTTTGGCTAGTTGAGACTAAATGGAATTAGCAAACTCCAAATTTGGGAAAACCGCTAGATTTGGTGGCTTTCTCTAAAAACACCTCTAAAAGTGGGGGGGTGGAGGTTCGACCCCTTACCCTCTTTATTACCAATGCCTTTCCAAAGGTTTGATATCCACATTAACACGTGGAGCGCTTGAACTATGATTTGAAGAATATTATATTTAAACTTTAATAAGAAAGCAAAATATGTAATAACAACATTTTGTCTGCCTTGATCAATGGTGATGTGGTGAATAGGTCCATGTGTCGGCTTGTGGGATAACATTGGTTTTCGGGTTTTGACCACATGAAGAAGAAGAAATTTTAATGTCCGCAAGGCTACCAAAGACAGCCTATGGGACAACAAATCTTGATAAAGATCTTTTTGACATTTAGATCTCCTGTTGGTGAGCTTGATAATAAAATCCCCTATTTTTTACCATATTCTTGCTGAAAATATCTTGAAAGGATGTAGTAGCCAATGTGCTACCAAACTAGGCCCTAACATCCTTATAAGCATTACACTCCAACATGAAATGTTTCTTCGACTTCACTGCACCATATGCACAAAAGACACAGATTCTCTCTTCCCATGCCTCTTTAGGTCTTTTCCATCTTCTTGTTTCACACCGAAGATGATGTGAATTAGTTCTCAATTGGGCTATGAAGATATTTTCTTTCCACGAGATATTAGCCCCTATAAAATCCTTTTGTTGATCATCACACGTAGATTTGAATTCCTCCAAATAATATCTCTTCTTTCTCTAACTAACGGCTTTCCCCACATAACTTGGCAGAATTTATCTATAACAAAACAAATTATCTCTTCGTTATTATTAGGATATGCATTTAGGTTAATTTTCCATTTTTAAGCCATTTGTTATTTTGATTCATCCATAACTTCTTTATTTTCTCCAAAAGTGCATTGAGGAAAACCTTAGGCCATCTACTACCTTCCATTAGCTTGATCTTTTTTAAATATGTTATGAGACCAACCATAGCAATAGCTTGAAGAGGTACAACCCCTGTTTCCACTAGAAGAATCTCATATGGGACCGAGATCTTTAATTTGAACTTACTAGTAATCATGCTTTTTTAAATCCTCTCAAATTGTTTCCACCTTGAATTTGAAATGTTTCTAGCTCAAATCTCACATCCATAAAGCACCACTGGAGTTACTAAAATCCCAAACAAAGTGTGCATAGTTTTCCAATCCCATAGTTTTACCTCTTTGCATGAATAATGAACTCGACTCGTCGAGTTTGTTTGTCAATTCATGTTTATTATTTTCTTTGGTTGCTTGTTATTGACTCTATCAAACCTAGCTTTACCTTAGATTGGGCTACATGTATGTGTTGAGCTCACTTTGGAGATGGTTTGTTGCCCTTTGAATGGATCGTCCATGGTCGAGTTGTTTTGGGCTCACTCGGATTTAATTCAACTCGTCTAGGGTTTAAGTCAACTCGTCTAGCTCGCCAATATTCACTGGATCAATTTGGGATTCATCTTGATATGCAGGAGGAATCTCTCTGTGGCTCACCACTAACCTGCAGATGTTGTGTACGGTGCACAATTATTTGTGAATCTGCTTGAGGATATTTAGGCTTGGATCGCATGTATAGCTCAGCATGGTATGAATTGATCTAGGTATCACTTTGATTTCCATCAAAGTATAGATCAGATCAACCAAATTTGAACTCAACTCAGGCAGTGTGTGGAGTAGCTCATTGATATAACTCAACTAGTTTGGTGTGAGTTTGTTGTATACAAGTTTCAATCAACCAACTCTCCCAAAGCAACACCTTAGTTCAGTATTCCTAGCTCAACCCAACTCACCTAGTAGCTCACCCCTTCTTCAACTCACCCTTGTTGCAAAGATGACAAACTACTAAGTTAGCAATGTAGCTAAACTAGGCTATAACTATGAGCAGTCTCTAAATTTAAAGACAAAACCACTATTGGGGAAATTTTTATTTTAAAATTGATTTTTCTTGAATGGATCCTAGTGTAGGACGCAGTGCCTAGGTGACTCCTTCTTTCTCAATGTTGAAACTATTTTTTCTCCTCTGCTACACTTTTGTGTGTGCCAACATGGATTTCTACAACTTTGTGCAGCAACTATGGTTATAAGGAAATAGAGGTATGGGCTATCAAGAGGTTGGGGGCATATGTGTCTATGTTTCCTTCAGGGATCATACTTCTAGCAATTTTCCCTAAACTCTTCTAAAACCTTCAATCACCTCTCAATCAAGTTGAGAACCTCTCCACCTCTAATACCAAAGGTTTATTATGAACACATATGGAAGCCTAATTATTTCATTGATCTAGAAAATCATATTACATGGTTATATGTGTTATAATGTTTATATACATTGTACGAAAAAAAAAAAAACTAACTCTATTATACCGGCTTCCTAAATACATCTAGGAAGCACAACAACACTCAACAAAAAAATGTTACAAAGATCAACAATGATATCACCTAAATGAAATACAAACAAATTATATATTTTTAACCACATAACCACCAACTACCTAAGGTAAATAGAAACTATGATATATTAATATAGTTTTACCTAACAGGTTACATAACCATATCCTATTGATATCTAAGGTTCCGTCAAGCCTTGCATGTCTTCTTAAATCACGTCCACATTTTGCCTCATTTTAGCCTCAATACATATATACAATCCTCTAGTTCACTCACTCATGATCTAATCTTAACCATAGATCAAATATTGATCTCCAATTGAAATTGGAATTGATTGAAATCTTCTCTTTTAAGAAAAGTCATGTAATCATTTCCAACCCCTTATAATTTTTTATTTTTCTAGAGAGAACGTACTTCTGCTTGTAGATTTATTGTTTCCTTGCAATTTTTGAATGAGAGAGGCAACCATAGCCCAATGGATATTTTTTCCCATACTAAGCACTTATAAATATCTTTGTTTATTTGTTGCGGCCATAAGGAGGATAAAAAGAATTACATGTACTAGTATTTTGATTTCTTTGGACTAGACAAAGACTTGTAGTCATCTTGCCTTCATTTATTCACCCAAGTTGTCTCAATCGTCTCTTGTTTCATTGCTACTATTTTCTTAGTCCCTTGAGCAAATTAGAGATGGTTCTTCCGAGGGTAAAAGCAATACACTTTATCCCAAAAAAATTTGTCTATAAAAAGAGGTTAGATCTTATTTATTTTGTCATAACTTAGTCTAAATCTTTTAAATTCATCTGATATGATTTTATTCTAAAAAAACATCATTGAAAAAGGAAAAGAAGAATTTTAGATCTTATTTGAATTTTAATTGCATGCAATCTAGGTTTATTTCCTCCTCTAATCTAGGAAAATTCACATGTAGGATTTAGCTCCATATTCGTTTCAAGTTTTGTTACACCTTCATATTTAGGGTTTAATCTATTTTTGATTACATACATTCTTTTTACCCAAAATAGAAAAGAGTAGATTCATTTTTTGTGTTGAAAATAACATTAGTTTAGAACCATTCTCCTTTTTGGAATTTTTATGATATCAAAGGTTTAGTTTACATATCTATTTGTTTAAAGCTGAAATTCACTCCAAAATCAATCATTTTTCAAATCCTGCACACTGATTTTATTCCTAGAAAATATCCAAAAAAATAAAGAAACATTATGTATTGCATTTAGGGAATTGTAGCTCCTCTTTTACTCACTTTAGCATATCAACTAGATCATTAAAAATCATTTTATTTGCAGCTATGATTTACATTAGCTCATTGTATTGTTGCATTTAAAACCACCAAAAAAATCAGTACAAAGAAATCCTTGTATTTGCATTTAGTTTTCAACTTTGTAGAAAATTAATCTTATTTTGTTTCTTATTGCATGCATAATTTAAATAAGGATTAGTTGGTAACTATTTTTTATTTCTGTAAATATTTCCATTTCATTTTAATTAATTTATATCAATTATAAGCATTTAAAAAAACATTTTGTGACAACAAGATCTACTCTTAGAAACAAGACATAGTCATTCTAACACTCCAAAACGCTACCAAGTCAAATTAACTCATTGATCCACAAGACAATGAACACTCAATTTCAAAAACATATACTAAACACATTTCACATGGCTTTAGAACAAGCCAATATACTACCATATGGATCTCACCCAAACCATCTCATCCATACAGACCCAATTCAGGTTACACCCACAGTACTTTCCAGATCTAGCTAGTGCCATACTATTATTAGTTCCTTACACCCTTGGATGATTCTAGATATCAAAGTATTTCCATGAATCGAAGGAGGATTCCCATGTGTTCCTACTCCTTTGGATATATACAAAATTCATAATGACATCCTTGTTGGGTTGATATGTAAATTCTTTCACCCTACCCATTCACTAGCATTGATTATCAGACAATTACTTGTTATGGAGGATCAAAAACCACCGCCACCTATGTCTCTACCAAATTTCATCGTATCATCAAACTCCAACACCCCTTGGGGATTTTTTTCATATTATCTTTGAGTATAGCCTCATCTCTATTTTGTTACCACCTCTTACATGACCTTGTCTAGACAAGAACATCTTGAAAGGGATTAAATCTTCCTGACAACTCTCCAACCTAGCCATAGCCTAATTGACATTACTTACATAGATTAGGAATTACTTACTATGATCATCCTTGATCCTCGTACCCCTCACAAAGATATATAAAGAATATTTATTTCCCTTGACAATCAATTTGAGCTCTCACAAGTTCATTAGTTGAGGATCATTTGTCTACATCACTTGGACTGCTATCCATTCACACCATCATCAATTCCATCACCCTCTAATGAATCCATCATTATCTCTTGATCCCCAATCATCACATCATCCATGTGTCACTTGTCTCAATCCATCCCACAAGGATTTGAGTGCACATATAAATCCACCATATGCTTTCCAGCACATACAGATCATGTTAATGGTGGATTTATAGTGTTGTCAAATAAGTACTTGTTCTTTATTTGGATAAATTGATTTGAATTGTAGACTTGGGTGGCCTCAAATTCTTCCAAAAATTCTTAGTTTTTTACCTCCTAAATCTTCCAGGAAATTAGAATGACTTAGCCATTTTCTGTTTTGTTTTGGCCTTGATAAGAAAAGGTGGAGAATTAAAGAAATGGTTTACCGTGGATAAGGAAAGATCCACCCCAAGGAAATATCTACCTTAGAAAACGTCATGGAACAAAGAAACAATATACTACAGATAAGGAGAAATCTTCACCAAAGGAAAATTCTACGCTCAAGGAAAGATCCACCCAAAGTAAAAATCTACACCAAGGAAAGATCTGTGTCAAAGGAAAAATCCACACCAAAGAAAATATTTGCATCAAAGGAAAATCCACACCAAAGTAAAAATCCATGCCCAATGAAAGGTATGCCCTGAGGAAAATTTAATACTTAAGGAAATATTTTCCCCAAAAAAATATTTTCACCCAAAAGAAAAAGTCGCATACTAAAGGAACAATATACCAAGGATAAGCAAAAATCCACACTAAAGGAAAGTTTTGTGCCTAAGGAAATCTATGGACCAAAGGAATGGTATACCATGGATAAGGAAAAATCTGCACCAAAGGATAAAGTCTCACCCAAGGAAAGATCTGTGTTAATGGAAAAATTTGCACCCAAATAATAATTCATAGAACAAAGAATAGATCCTGAGATCCAACTAGAGATGGGCATATGGTAAAAGAGATCTTGAGGTTAATTTGATGGCCCCGTGGCTGTCAATTACGTTAAATGGCCCATGAATCTTCAAATGTGATGTAGGAGCATCACTCATAAGGCTAATATAGACTTGTCATGATAAGTGTTTGGGTATTAGGTGGTCTAGGAGTCCCTAGAAGTCCTTAGAAATCATTTCAAGTTGTTTAGTTGGGCTCAAGAGGTAAAAATTTCAAACTTGGCATTTTCCCTTGATTTTGGCATATTTGAATTTTTGAATTTTTTTGAGCCAAATTTTGGCTTGTTTGTGTGGAGTAGGTAGTTTATAAGTGTTTAATAGGTTCATTAGAGGTTTTATAACTTTAATGATTTCTTAGGAGACTCTTCTTGGGGCTTAGATGGTTATATGACTCCTAAAATTTGATTCTAGCTTTTTTTATTAAAAATGTAATCTCCATAAGACCCTCTTCATGACCATATAGTTTATTTTTGGGGAGAATCTCGAACTAGAGGGGATATATAAAATCTTTGTAATTGATTTTATCATTATCATTCGAATGAGATAGAAGACAAGAGCTTCAAGAACATTGGTGTGAAGAAAACTCTATTTGCAAACAATTGTTTTAGCAATTTTAATTTGTAACAGTGCATTTGTGATCATTCAATCCCTTATATTCCATTGAAAAGTGCATACATGACTGGTATGAGGTCATTCTTCTCTTTTTGTATACTTGGAGGAATATTTCATCTATTGTGTTGATTACTTGCTTTGAACAACTCCATATAAACTGTAGCAGAGTATTCTTTTTATCACAGTACAGTCAAAAGGCAGGTTAAACCGAGATTTGGAAAGAAATATCCAATTTTTTTGAGTATGAATGAATTTAAATGCATCTCAAGCTTTAAAAACCTTCAGGGATCTTTATCAAGGAATAAAATAACATAAACTAATTTGGATCATTGTTGGAAGTACGTGAAACCCCTTTTTTCTCATAGTAGTTGTGAAAGAACTTAGCTTGTATGTTGACCAAAGGTATAACTTATCCCATTGTTAACAAAATAAGGTTCACAAGATGGAAACAGACCTATAGAATAAATTTTAGGTCTTGATTTGGTTTCGAGGTGATTTTACAACTAAAATTACCTTGTCAGGTTCATCAAGAAACCGTACCTAAGGTTTATAGAAAATGGGACATTTGAAGGCCTTAGATTTGATTTCAAAAGCTGAAAAATTTAAGCAACAATAATCAGTTATCCCTTAACTAGATTCAAGAATATTTTTACATTGACAAGCTTTCAAATAGTAGGAAAAGCTAACAGTTGTGGTACAATCATGTAGTAATACAACAGAGACCTGATTTTGAATACAAGGAGGTGAGTCTTAGGAAAATTTCCTTAAAGAAGGTGCATTGAGAGTTTGTATATTAAATAATGGTCCAAATGGGTAGTCATAGAGGTCATCATATTGTTTTTTGTGTTATTCTTTCAAAAGATATGTCAAAAATTAACCTTAGACAGGGCTAGTAGAGAAGAATTAGGCCTAGAAATGAGATAGTGAAGAAGAGGGGTCTACATTGGGAGTTGAGCCAAGAAAATTTGTACACACCACAAGAGGCAAAAAGGATACTCAAATATATTTATAAATTTTGCATGTACCTTGTGGATTGCTCCAACAACCAACTCACCAGGAGCATTGCTATTAAGAAGCTAAGAAGACATATTTAGAAAAAGTAAGTCCAATTGAACATTTCTTGTGATTTTAACTAACTTGATGATTGTGTTGGCATGTTAAGAATATAGTCAACATTTTCCAAGCATTTCACATGTTACTTTGAGCATTTAAGGAAAAAATTACATATTTGAAGGCTTTCTAGTCTTGAGAAAAGAGTCAAATTGCAAGCTTAAAGGGATTGATTTAAGTTGTTTGATCAAACTAAATTTTTTGTATGGTTGAATAAGTGATATGCTCTACATTATTTGGTATCAGAGTAGAGGATAAAGAAATAAGATAAAGAAGAGAAACAAGAAGTGAAAAGGAGATTTGTAAGAAGAAGAGAAGATTGTCATAATGTCACCTAGAAGAGTGATCAGAGGAGGTTGGAGAGAGTAGCCTAGGGATAATGAATTGGTTTCCATGTTGAGAAATATAAAGGACAGGTTGGGAGCATTAGAATTTTCTCATAGAAGAGGTAAGGCTTTGGATGAAGACAGTGACCAAGAAGAGAGAAAAAGAGGTGGTAGAAGAAAGAGCACCAGAGGAAGAAGGAATAGAGGTTAGAATCCTAAAATTATTCATGGGAGTAGGTACTAAGCCAAGGATGAAGGTACCATAGTATGGTGGAAGCATGCATCCAGAGGAGTTGATAGATTGGATTGCTAAAATGGACAAATATTTTGATTTTGAGGGCATAGTTGAGGATAAGAAAGTGAAGTTTCCTTGTACCAAAATAATAGGGCATGCTGCAATTTAATGGGATTTTGTGCAAGAAGAAAGAGTGAACATAGAAAAGGAAAATATCAGGTCATGGGATAGGATGGTTGCTAAGATAAAAAGCTAATTTTATCCCTTCGGATTTCAGACTAGCTTGTTTAAGAAATTACAAAAATTGAGAGAAAGGGAAATGAATGTAACTGATTACAATGAAGAGTTTTACAAATTGGAAATGAGATCAGGTTATGTAGAAGAGGATGTTGAAGAGGTAGCTAGATATGCAAATGGTTTAAGGATTAATATATAGGATGAAATTAGTTTTTTTAACTTGAGAATAGTGGGAGGGGCATACCAAGCAACCTTGAAAGCAGAAGAGAATTTGTCTAGAAAAAAACACAATACCTCAAAGGTAGGGGAAGAGGAATAAGAGGTAGAGGACAGTAGTCAAATAAAGGATGACAGCAACAAACGCATGAGTAAGTGGAAAGTAGTTCGCAGACACAAAGTACACCCAAAGGTGGATATACTAGAGGCGGTTATTCATATAAAGGAAGATGTGGTTTTTCAAGAGGAAGAGGTTAGTTCACAGGGATATGTTTCAAATGGAACAATTTTTCTTGTCATAGGTATTTTGAGTGTCCTGAGTATCCTTAAGCAAGCAACAGTAGAGTGAGTGAAGCTAGAAATCAAATTATACATGCTAAAGAAGAAGAAAGTGTGACATCACCATCACTTGTGGAAGAACCAGAGATAGGAGAATCCTTGATGATGAGGAGATTATTGATGAATGTAAGCAAGAGAAGTGAAGAACCATCCCAAATAAGAACACTATTTAGGACCATGTGCAAAACAAGAGGTAAATGTTGCAAACTTATCATTAATAATGGTAGCACAAATAATCTAGTTTCTTCTGAAATGGTTGAAAATTTGAATTTGAGAAGAATGATGCATCCTGATCCATATGAAGTATATTGGGTTCAAAGAAACCATCAGGTGTTGGTTAGTAGCAATGTTTAGTTAATTTTCATATTGGTAGATATCAAGATCAAGTTCTATGTGATGTGTTGCCTATGGATGCTTTTCATCTCTTGTTAGGTAGGCCATGGCAATTTGAAAGAAAGGTTATTTATGATGGATGGGCTAATACCTATAATTTTGTGAAGAATGGAGTCAAACACGCCTTGAACCCACTGAAAGATAGCCAAGCATGGACTAAAAACTATCCTAGAGTGATGCTAATGGGTTGGAAAACATGCTTTCAATAGAGAGAAGAAGATAAAATGATGGGAAATATAGTTGGTTTGGTCAAGAAGATGTGGAAGTGGTAGAGTGGAGATAAGGAATATCAAAGTAACATGTAAAAAAGAATGAGTAAGAAAGATGAAGAAGGTGGATCTAAAGACCATATTGAGAAGATTTATCAAGATGAGCTCTAGGAGCACCAAAACAAAACAAGAATAAGAATGAATTAGAGTATGATGAAGATAAAAAGTAACTAGAATTTAAAAGAAATGAAAATAGACTTGAAAAATGCATCAAAATAGTTCAAGAAGGAAAAATATTACAAGATCAAGAAGAAAGCAAGCATGTGAAGGAAGTGGAGATCAAGAATGATGAAGTAATTCAAATTTTTCAATCTAATATTTCTTTGGATGTTGTGTATACATGTTTGACAGTTGAAACAATGAAGTAACAGTAAAATGAGAGTGATTACTTCAAGAAAAAACTACTATTCTCCAATTTTGAGAATGAAATGAACCAAGAAAGGCAAAAGGAATATGTAAAGGAAAATGTAACAGTCAAGGATTATGGAAGATCATCTCAAATGAACTTGCAACAGATGTATAATCTCATACACAAGGTGGAGAAGACAATATACAGTCCAAACACACCCATTTTACTCAAGAAAATAACTGATTCAAAGGCTAAAGAACTTTTGAGAAGCATGGTACAACTGATAAATACAAACAAAGTAAAGTACCCAGTCAAATTCCACGTTCAGAAGCTCATTTTCAATTGGAAGCAAAGGGAGAAGAATAAGATTAGCATGCAAGCAAGAAGTACACAGGGAAGAATTCTCTTTCCCTTGGGAGTATGATGTATGAGTATCACTCTCAAGGCTACTCTAGAAATGTCATGAAAAATTTCGGGGTATTAGGTGGTCTAGGAATCTCTAGAAGTCCTTAAAAATCATTTCAAGTTGTTTAGTTGGGCTCAAGAGATCAAAAATTCAAACTTGACATTTTCCCTCCATTTTGGCATATTTTAATTTTTGAATTTTTTTGAGCCAAATTTTAGCTTGATTGTGTGGAGTAGGTAGTTTAGAAGGGTTCAATAGGTTCATTAGAGGTTTTATAACTTTAATGATGTCTTAGAATACTCTTCTTAGGGATTAGATGGTTATATGGCTCTTAAAGTTTGACTGTAGCTCTTTTTTCTTAAAAATGCAATCTCCGTGAGACCCTCTTTATGACCATATAGTTAGTTTTGGGGAGAAGCTTGAACTAGAGGGGATATATAAACTCTTTGTAACTGATTTGATCATTATCATTTGAATGAGATAGAAGACAAGAACTCCAAAAACATTGGTGTGAAGAAAACTCTGTTTACAAACAATTGTTTTAGTAGTTTCAATTTGTAACACTGCATTTGTGATCATTCAATCCCTTGTATTCCATTGAAAAGTACATACATGACTAGTATGAGGTAATTCTTCTTTGTTTTGTAGACTTGAAGGAATATTTCATCTATTGTGTTGATTACTTGCTTTGAACAACTCCATATAAACTGTAGCAGAGTATTCTTTTTATCACAGCCAAGTCAAAAGGCAAGTTAAACCAAGATTTGGAAAGAAATATTCAAAGTTGGTGAGTATGAATTAAGTTATAATGCATCTCAAGCTTTAACAACCTTTAGGGATCTTTACTAAGGAGAAAATAACGTAAAGTAGTTTGTATCATTGTTGGAAGCATGTGAAAGCCTTGTTTTCTCATAATAGTTGTGAAAGAACTTAGCTTGTGTTTTTTATTAGAGGTAGAACCTAGTTCACTGTTAAAAAAATAAGGTTCAAAAAATGGAAACAAACATATAGAAGAAATTGTAGGTCTTGATTTGGTTTCTAGGTGATTTTACACCTAAAATAACCTTCCCAGATTAATCAAGAAACCTTACCTAGGTTTTATAGAAACCAAGACATTTGAAGGCCTTAGATTTGATCTCGAAAGCTAAAAATTTTAAGAAACAATCTTCATTGATCCCTTAACCAGATTCAAGAATATTTTTACATTGACAAGCTTTCAAACAGTATGAAAAGTTGACATTTGTGTCACATTCTTGTAGCAATACAACAGAGACTTAATTTTGAATACAAGGAGACAAATCTTGGGAAAATTTTCTTAAAGAAGGTGCATTGAGAGTTTTTATATTGAATAATGGTCCAATGGGTAGTCTTAAAGGTCATCATCATGTTTTTTGATCCATCCTTTAAAAATATATGCCAAAAAATAACCTTGGACAGGGCTTGTAGAGAAAAATTAGGCCTAGAAATGAGATAGTGAAGAAGAAGGGTCTACATTGGGAGTTGAGCCAAGAAAATATGTACACACCAAAAGAGGTAAAAAGGATACTCAAATTTGTTTATAAATTTTTATGGGACCTTGTGAATTGCTCCAACCACCAACTCACCAGGAGCATAGTTATTAAGAAGCTAAGAAGACTGTTTTAGCAAAAGTAAGTCCAATTGACCATTTCTTGTGATTTCAACTAACTTGATGATTGTGTTGGCATGGTAAGAGGATAGTCAACATTTTCCAAGCATTGCACAGGTTACTTTAATCATTTAAGGAAAAAATTACATATTTTCAGGCTTTATAGTCTTGAGAAAAGAGTCAAATTGCAAGCTTAAAGGGATTGATTTAAGTTATTTGATCAAACTAACTTGTTTGTATGGTTGAATAAGTGATATTATTTGCATCAAAATAGCTATAAATTTTGATATAGGTCATCAAATCAGAAAAAAAATTGTCTCATTGGAAATATATTATGGTTCTCTATGTGAGTAGAGTGGTTTTGGGTCCCTTTCAATCTTATTTCATTATTGAATAATTAATTTAAGGGCCCACATCTATTTTTTAGATCTAAGTTTTGCAACATAAATTGAGTCTTATTACTTTACTCATATCTTTTGATTTAAATACTCTTTTCACCTACACATTATATCAATGGAAAGGTCATGATGAGAGATTCATTTTGAGACTAATCTTTGAGGTTATAGTGAAGGGATTAGAGATATATACTTGAAAAAATTGGTGTACTATTTTCAAGTTTTTTTCTCAATTTGGAATGCATGAATCAATTTTTTCTTGCTTCCCTTTGGGTCTATTTGATCTCACATCCATTTCCTAGTGGAATATTCCTTCATTTTCCAACAAATCATCATATCATAGGATTTAGGGGATCTTGTAATAAAATATGAAAAATAAAGGATCATTTTCAATGGTCTCAAAAGCATAATCATGGCTTTATAAGACAAATGACAGCTCAATGTTCACATATCTCTCATGATCTCATGGGCATTTGTGGATATCCATCTTAGAGTTCATATTCTAGGAAAATATCTACTTTGGCTTGTTGAGGAAGGCATATTTCTTGTTAGATATCATCATGAGACCTGGAATATGCTCTCAGAGGTAGTTTTGGGTGAATTTATTCTTATTAATATCTCTAGGAATTCCATATCCTTCTAAAAGGCATATTCCATGGTATATTTTGATCCCTTATTCTTTATTCTCCTTCTATAAATGTAATGTGTTTCATAAATGAAACCATCCTCTCTTGAATGTAAAGAAACTTTGAATAATTACTTTCTAAGTGTTTTGATTCTATGCAAACCCTTATGTTGAATTGTACAATGCATTCACTGACATTCTTAATGACTATGAGATGTTGTGTATTTCTTAAGCAATAATATCTAGTTCATTGTGATTCATATCTATTATTTTGTTTTTTAATTGTGTCTTACCTTTCTCTATAGTTATTGTATGATGTGTATGAATTATATAGACATAATTTTAGTCCATTATGTCATTTATACAGAGGATTAAAGGGTGATATAATATATTACGGATTATGGCTCATATATGCCCCTTTTCACTGTGTTTTCCATTTTTCCTTGATCTTAGAGATATTTTTCCCTTCATACATTGGTGAGGTCAAATTTTAGCAATCTTTCCCCTTAACTTTGTAGAGTTTTTTAGTTAGATTGGAGTAGTGGTTAATCTATAGCTTTTAAGGAAAGGAACCAGCCTTATTCTTGAGGTTTATCTCAAGGGTTAAGGCCCCAAACCTTAGAGATACTCCCATTGTTGTTTCAGATACCTTAAGACTGGTCTGAAAAATTAATTAAGTGACTCACTTAATAAATTCACTATTTTTAGATACTTTAAAAATGGTCTCATTTTTACCTCGTAAAACGATTGAAAATTGGCTTATAACTTTAAAATACTATTGAAACTGATAAAATAACAAACAAAATAAGGGAAAATATAGAATACAATGAAAACCAAGTGATAACGGAGTTCACCCAAAGTGGGGTACGTCTCTAGGTCCATAAAATATCTTGAATCATTTGATTAAATTTGTAAAATAGCTTGTAATATAATAATTACATCAAAAACACTTCTTTGGTCTACTAAAAATCTTTGCATAGTCTCCAGGAATACCCTAGTTCAATCTCTAAAAGGTTCCCTATCATCAAACCCTTCAAAACTTTATCACACTCTCCTAAAGTGGTTATAGGTTAGCCTTCAAATACATTTTTTTCCTTTTATAGCATTTCTTAGCATGTAGTGTAGTGGTCAATGGTTTATCCTTTTACTAAAAATATCAGGGTTCAAACACTTGTCAAACACATTTTAAATTTTTTGTTTAGGATGAAATTAGATGTCCTAACCAAAACTCTTGACCACATATGCTAAGTTAGGAACTTAGCCTAACGATGGAAACCTAAAATAAGTCGTGCATGGTTACTTGTTTGAGCCCTACAGCTCACACTTTGTGCATGAGATAGGTTTTTATCCCACATTGACCAATCAATGAACATCCATATTCTTTTAATAGCCTTAATAGTTAGGTTACATCACGGCATCATCCACGTTATGCCTCATTTTGTTGGATCTCGTAGAGCTAGCCATTCAAATCATCTCTTAGAATGGTGATGGTTGGAATGATTTGGCTCACCTCTGACTCAGCATTGGCTTGGTCTGTTATTGTGAATTGGCTCATTCATGAATGGTGTGAGGTGTTTATATGACTCACCCTTTGGCAATGTGGAATGGTCTGATGTAACTCGTTGAGTTGAATATGGAACTTGGTCTGATGTAATGCGTTAAGCTAACTGGGGAAATTGGTCTATGATAATGTTGTGATTTGAGCAAACAATATGGTTTAATCCCACATGCACTAAAAATTGGCCCTCCATGTGGTTTATAAGAAAAATAATTTGTTATACAATGTGAATTAAAAGGTGGCAAGGTCCCCATCCTAATAAAAATTGGACCCCACCAGTTGATGGGCCCCCAATTGCAAAATTGTGTGGGCCCCACATTGATTGTAAAATACCAAAGTCTAAAACCAAAACCATATTTTTTACTAAAACACGATATGCCACTTGTTGACACCTAATTCTTCCACTTGTCAAAATTTGGTCATGCCACATCATCTTTATACAACTTGCTCCATTATTTTTCCAGTTCAAGAAAAACTTCAGTGGGCCATATTTTCTACATATGAGGTATATTTTACTCCGTTCAAATAACATCAAAAAGATCTTTACGATCTATTCTATGTGTAGGTATTTTCATCAAAAGTGTAGGTCATCTAATTAATTTGGTTTGGGGATCCTCTTGGATCACTCCTCCCCACTAAGAATCTTTTGGACCACCAAAAGTTGGTTTTATTTTGACAATAGGTGAGGGTACAATTCCCTCACTCTTCTAATTTCCATTCATTTTTCCTTTCTTGAATGGATTCCTTTTAGAACAACACAAAGATATTCTACATCACCTCTTCACAAATTCCTTACCTTCCTATCAAAAACAATATCTTCCTATAACTTGTCTAGATATTCAGGAGAAAAATCTTCAATGGAAGGTGATTGAATAGTCTCATCTTGATCAATGATCATGGGTGGATCGCTCCTCCCCACTAAGAATATTTTGGACCACCAAAATTTGGTTTTATTTTGATAATTGGTAAGGGTACGATTCCCTCACTCTTATAATTTCCATTCATTTTTCCTTTCTTGGATGCATTCCTTTTATACTAACACGAAGATATTCTACATCACCTCTTCACAAATTCCTTACCTTCCTATCAAGAACAATATCTTCCTACAATTTGTCAAGATATTCAATAGAAAAATCTTCAATGGAAGGTACTTAAATAGTCTCATCTTGATCAATGATCATGGGTGGCTCATACAATTTTAAGTTTTCATCATTTATAATATATTACATCTATATATATCGAGGTAATTATAATTATAAGGCATTATTATCAATCTTCTCCAATATTATAAATGGGCCATACCTAATCAATTTAAAAATATTTAATTTCACATGTAAGTCTTTCCTTACTAATATGTAGCCAAACTTGATCACCAACTTGAAAATAGTGATCAACGTGATGTTGTTCATTCATAACATTATACTTGACCTGACTCTTTCCCAATTGCTCTTAGACAACTTGATAAACCATGTGTATCTTTTGAATGAACCTTTTAGCCTTACCATCATCATCATTTCCATCTACGAGTGTTTATTTTCCAAAAGTAAAGTCCAAAGGGCACTTAGGTAGATAGCCAAAACAAGCCTCAAAAAGAGACTTATATGTAGAATAATATAAGGCATGCTTACAAGCATGTTGCATATAACATAAATGCTCATCCCAAAGCTTAAGATGCTTGCTACAATATCTTTAGAGAAAATTCACTATTGTATGGTTGACCAATTGTGTTTTCCCATCAATCTATTAATGAAAAATAGTACTTTTCTTCAACTTTATGTCAATCAAGTCCCATAATGTTGACTAAAGCTTCCCAATAAACTGAAAGTTCCAATAAGATATAATATATATGTAGGCAAACCAAAATGAACCCAAACATTTTTGAAGAACAAATGTGCATTCTCCTCACCTATTATTTGCTTTTTACAGGGCACCAAGATACACATATTTCTAAATCTATCCACAACCACGTACAAATAATCATATTTTATTTTTTCATAGGCAATCCTCCGCCTCCAATCAAGTCCATGGAAAAAAATTTCCATGGTCAGGTTGGTATAGGAAGTGGGGTATTCAAGCCCAAATTTATGTTACTAGGCTTACTTATGGCACAAATAATACAACCCTTTATATATTTAGACACATTTCCATACATCTTATGCCAATTGTAGACACCTAAATTATGCTTTTGTAATCTTATTGCCAAAACGCACGCAAATCACTCTTATTCTTCCCAATTCCGTTATAATTAGTGCTCTTTACTAATTAACTAACGTTTCTTGCCACTTTGGTTGGTTAACAAGCACTTTGTTGATCACCAAACCTCTTTCACATTTAGGATGCCACTTTACGACAAATTGTAAGCCAAATCCTATTCAAAATAGACAATTAGCGATTATAGGCTTATTAAGCCTATTTTGCCCTTGATTTGGTCAATATACCCTAGTATTGACTCAACCCCCTCTTCCATCCACTCAAAATCACCCCATTCACCTCTACAAAGTTTCAGCAAGCTTCAAAAGCTTCTCCTAGCCTCCTAGGTGACCCTAAGCGGTTGATTAAGACTCCACACCTCTTAATCATTTGGTAATTCAATAATTGTGATTAGCAAGGCCTAATCATCATTAACAATTCTAATCTAAATTGGGGATTTTAGTCCCACATGCACCAAAATATAAGTTTTTCCCACAAGAAAAATAATAAAAAGGGTGCACCTCATTCCTTTATACTTTACACCATGCTTTGATTTGCATCTCATATAATAAATATGATATATAGCCAAGCTCAATCCTTGCCTAAAGCCTTCAATGGGGTTAGTGGATAGATATCCAAAATTACCAAGTAGTCATTTGGAGAGGCCATTTCACCTTGTTTAGAGTAGCAACCATACCAATTTTATTTCCCTCTTAGGCCTATTTAGGCCCATGTTAGGTAATTCAAGCATATTAGTATGCATGTTTAGTTAGATTTTGTATTGGTTTCATACTAGTTAAGCATTTTTCTAAGGTTTGAACATAATGTTACATTCCTAGACTTAAAACCTTGGTTGGATGGATAGAAATGGTGTTATATTTCCTTGTTTAGTAATGTAATTTTCTTTGTAAAGTTTAGGGTGTCATCATTTGGCACGACCGGTGGGACATTACCCCATGGCATTCAATTTTTAAAGCTTTTTAACTTAGTTTCAAAAAAATTCATTTCAAATTGTTAGATTAGTTTCTAGTTTCCTAGACTAATTTAAAGTTTTTGTAGTTTACTTTCAAGCTTTCTAGTGTACTTTTAAGATTTTTAGATTCGTTTCTCAAGCTTTTTAGATTAATTTCAAAGTTTTACATCAATTTCCATTTTTAAAAGTTATTTCAACTAAATTAGTGGTACAAGTTGTGTTTTCTTGCTTTTTTTGAGGATATAAGGAGGTGAAGCCCTTTCAAAATTGCCAAGAAATCCCAAATATTGGACCTTTTTTTCAAAATAATTGCTGTGAAACTCGGGATTTTGACCATTTACAGGAAAAATGTGTTTGTGTATGACTATGAGTACCTGTGCCTCACTAGGAGCACATGTGCATCATTGGCTGTGTGAAAGATGATAGAGGGGTGTCTGTGTATGAATGTGAGTGTCTGCGCATGATTGTGAACACTTGTGCATGACTATGAGTGCCTGCACATGATTGTGAGCACTTGTGCATGACTTTGAGCGCATGTGCACTAGTAGGGGTGCCTATGCATCAAGGTAAAATTTTCTCAAAATTCCATAACTTCAATTTTATGATTTCTATCAGTTTTTAAATGTTGTTTTTGTTAAATTATTAATTTTAGAGCAATATTCCTAAAAAAAATGTCCTAGGGTTTGATAAAGGTTTTTAGAGTAAATTGGGTTAGGGTTTGAGGAGTGATTATGTTTTCATACTTTGATTGAGTTTGGAATAGAGTTGTGTATGCTCTTCTCTTACACCTAGTGTGATCTTGAGAACCAAAAACACCTCTAAACCATTCTTTTTTCTTCTTAGGAGTAAGTAGGAACAATTATCATTCATTGTGTTCTTAAGAGAATAAACCTTCATTTTTTCCATGTACTTAATCTTTTAGTTTAAGAAAATTTTCACTTAATAAAGAAATCAAGGCTAAAATTTGTGTATGCTCTTCCCTTGCACCTAAGGTGATCTTGGGAATCAAGATGCAATTTTAGTCTTTCATTAAGAAGCACTTGGATTAATTAGGAATAAACCTTGTTTTTTGCAAAGTTTGATGGCATTTAGTTGATTTACAAGCATTTTCATTGCTATTTTCCTATGATATTGTGAATCTTTTTGGAACTACTAACCATTTGTGTGAAAGACTTAAACAATTTTTCTAACTACACATGTGATTCTAGGTTTCCAAAAGGAGTGCGACATCACAATCATCACATTGTATTTGTAGGTTTCGGTTAAGAGTCACGGCTCGTGCGCTCAACTAGAACATAACCCCTTTAGCATAAGCATTAAGTTAAAAAAATGGGGGTGGTCCTAGGAACCCTAAAGAAGTTCACGCAAGAGGGAACCTCGTGAACAAAACAAGAAAGTGCTCCATAGTACTGACTTGTCTAGTACACCTTGGTGAGATTAGCGTCAAAGATATCTATATTGTTACCACCCGGTGAAAGTATAATTGAATTCACTTTGGTGCTCATTATACTGAAGGGGGTAAAGTAAATCTAGGATACTTCTTGGGAAATCTTGGTAAATCAAGCTCGCTCTAGATATCTTGTGACACCTAGAGAGAGAACCACCTAGGAAGTTTGTCAGCTTGGAGCCATTGATTTTGTCTTAGTTTTTATACTTGAGATCTCTCACAAAGTGAAAACTTTGTTAGATTTAAACTCTTGCTTTTTGAACAAGGGAATGAATCTCTTACATTTGAAACCACGTGATTTTCATCACAAAATCTACTTAGTGTCATTTTTTCCTAGTTTTTCACTTGTCCTAAGACAAGGTGAAACTCTACCAAAATAACACCAATTTTATTTCAACACCTCTTGGTCTACACCCTTGTTTTCTCATTGCCCGTTGTTTGGACAAAAGGAAACAACATATACGGATACCACAAGATATCGCATTTCTACCACTTTTGTATTCTACTTCCACGACTAGGTTCTAATGTTAGAGCGCAAGTGTTGAAAGTGTGCATGGTATGTACTTACGATCTAGTAAGACCACTTGTCTCAAAACCCCATATTTGAGACTTATTATCATCGTAGTTAGGTGATTTCATCCTTGTCTTCTTTTGATTTGTTACGCTGCCCACATTGTAGCCATACAATTGATATATTTACGTCTTGTTTCCATTGTGAAATTAGGCCTAAATCTCTATATTGTAGAGTTACGTTGTTCGCACATATATCAATTTCTTATTATACTTAGATGTATTTTTTACATCCTAACTTTTTCTCAAATTTTGTAAGTGTTGAGGATACATTGTGAGCATCATGATAACATCATTTTGACACTATAAATATTACTTTCTCGAAACTTGGTTCACGTGTCCAAATAGTGTCGTTACGTTGCTCACATTGTTATCATCCATTTTATAAGACTTGGACTTTGTTAGTGTTTAGAAATTGATTTTTAGTATATGTTGTTAGAATATCACGTCAACATTCCCTTATCATTTAGGTCGTGTTTGTTGCAAACTTGACCTAATTGGTGATGTTGTGTTGTCACTATTTGGTTACAAACCTATCTAGACGAAATCTTAGAGAATAAACTATTTGGTCTAACTAAATTTTGAGCATTGTACGTCATTGTATTATTATAAGGAAAACATGTGTCATATATTACCTTGTTAGGGTAGCTTGTTCTTTATTATTTAGTTCGTATGTTCGTTTTGACCTAACAATTTTGTGGCTATTCTATAAACACCTTGTTTTAACAATTTACTGTTGTTGTCCTGCAATTTGTTTTTTTCTAAGGTCCTTTTTTAGTAAACCTTAGTGGAAATTCTTCACATTGTACTTCCTATCTCGAGTATGCCTACTATGAGGATGGGATCCCAAAGATTAGGAACCAATATATTTGGAGGTGACAGCCCTCTTTTAGAGGATAATCTTATGGTTGACCATAGTGGTGGAGAGGAGGATTCTCCTCGTATGAATATAGAGCTTCATTCCACCCATTTTGATGACTACATTTTTCATAGCAAACATGAAGCTCTTATGCGGGTTATGGAACTAGGGGCCAAATTACCTTCCACAGTAGACCCTTCTCTTATCACCGGCATGGTTCAGGAAGAAGAAGAAGTAGACCGCCCTTGTCACACTCTTAACGATGGGGACTATCACATACCTACAGTTAGGGTTCATTGTGAAGATGATGAAGACCATGTTCATCATGCACAACCTCCTCCTAATGAATGTCGTCATGAAATTCCTATTAAAGAGGGTACATTAGAAAAATAGGTCCAAGCCCTCACTTTCCAATTAGCAAGTTTGGCTTCACATGTACAAAAGGAACAACCAAAATTTGTGAAACAAACTATACCAAAGGAAAAACATAAATCTTCGTTTCACGAGTTCCTAATAAACACTGCTCAATGGGAGACATGAAAGGATCCTTATGAGGAATTTCTCACAACAAATAAGGGTAGGCATACACCTAGTCTTAACCCTTTGTATAGACCTATGTCACCCATGCAAGATCCACTTTTTAATCAAGAGTGGTCAACTATGAAGAATGCCCTTCAAGCATTACAAGAGGGCCAAACCGGTAACAATAACAAGAAATACCAGTTCGATGAGTTATGTCCCTACCCTTTTGACAAAGCCATGTTACAAGTACCTTTCCCAAGATTTTTTTATTTTCCAAAATTTGATAAATATAAGGGAAAAGGTGACCCTCATGATCATATAAAATACTTTTATATGGCATGTTTAGAGGTGGCATTCAGTGATAATTATCTTATGCACTTGTTTCCACAAAGTTTAGGAGCAATGGTGCTAGAATAGTTTGTGCATATCCCTAAGGGATCCATATCAACATGGTCAGAACTAGTAGAGAGTTTCGTACAACACTTCTCTTTCAATATAGAAAATTATGTTACCATGTTAGATCTCTGCAATGCCAAGAAATGAAACAACGAAAAACTTAGTTACATTTTTTACAACAATGGAGAGGGTTAGCTAGCCGCTTTCCTTTACTTCATACCCAAAAAAATAGATGATATGCATATTTGTTCACAACCTCCATCTAGACATTACATTCCACTTGCAAATTTATTGTGGAAACACATTTGAAGAGGTAATAGAAAAAGGGAGTCAAATTGAAAAGGCATTATTAAATATAGGGACCCTAAAGCCCTTTTCAAGAGATCATAACGATTCCAAGACCAACGAAAAGCCAAAGTTTTTTCCTAATAAGAACAAAAATATTGTTAATGATGGAATAGTTAACAATAAAAGAGTACAATCCATTCAAAACTATGCACCTTTGAAGCTCGCAAAGGGAGCTCCGGCTACAAAGTTTAAACGTCATGCTTTCACTCCTCTTTCAAACTCAATGTCATCAATACTAAAAGAGCTAGAGGTGGTTAATATGGTTAGATATCTTGAAACTATGCCTTATGAGGATGACGCACCTAAACCCTCATGGTTTAGAGATAATGAATATTTCCAATTTTACCGTGTTAAAGGTCACAAAAACAGATAAGTATTTAAAGTTTCAGCACTACATCCAAGAATTAATCGAAAGTGGCGATGTGGAGATGGATTCATCCACTCCAAACAAATCCCCCAATACGAAGACTTGTCATAAACATAATCAGAACAAGAATGATAATTATGTGTCCAATGAGGAGAATCATTTTGATGCTCTCATTGGTTGTGTAGATACACCTATTGAACATGTCAACACAATAACCCCTATGATATCCCCTGGACTATCTATGTCTAGGCATGTTCCGAAAAATACTGATTATCAAGTAGTTCCACATATTTATGACAATAAGGAACCTAGGTTTCAGCATTCCCATCAAAGGATGCCTATCACAACTAGACCTCGTTTGGTTCTTCGCACTAGAGAGCCCATTAGGGTACCCTGTTCCCCACCTTCATCTCATAGTCGGTGGTATGGTTTGGACACTTTTGATCCAAATTATTATTCAAGTTCCTCCCACTCTTATTCTGACTCCGATCCAAACTATTATTCTAATTCTTCATATTCATCTAGATCTTCTGAAATTTATAATTTGGTTCTTGAGCCACAGTCCTCCCTTTGCTTTGCAAGACCTCCCTTATTCACCGCATCGACAAACTATTCCTTTGTTGAAGATCTAAGTGAATCTAAATTCATCTCTTGAGTCTTCATCTTCTCAATCTTCCACACCATTTGGACCCATTTCTTCTAATCAACTTCATATGGTCAAATAAAAAATACCCCTACTGATCGATTCATCTCAAGATGAGGAGACAATTACAAAATGCCTGGGGTCACATGATGGAATTCCCCTAGAGGATTACAATCAAGGATATCTTGACTTCAATACACGTGCATATCAGGAAGAAGAAATTGATTCCTTTTGTCAGAATACTAAGGAATATCCTAGGACCATTGACGAAGATCTTATCTTTTCATCACATCATTCTTTATCTATCAGGATTCTTCCATCGCAATCTTACCTTGGGTCACCACCTAGTAGCCCATCATCTTCTTCTATATGTGGGCCACCTCCAAGTATCCCTACATTACCTATATATGGCTCACCTCCTGGCATCCCATCTTCATCTATTTTTGGGCCACATCCTAACATCCCATCTTTGTCTATACTAGGGGAACATCCTAGAAATATCTCATCTTTGATTATTGGGCCACGTATTAGTCCTAGTAGCTCATCTTTTTCTATATATGGGACACCTCCTAGGTAGTCCTTCATCTTCTATCTATGGGACACCCCCAAGCATTCCTTCATCTTTAATCTTAGGGACACATCCTTGTAGTCCTTTATCTTTAGCCTATGGGACACATCCTAGTATCCCATCCTCTTCAATTCTTGAATTGTATCCTTCATGTGCATAATATTGTACTTGTATCAATGATTGTGGAAAACCCACCATCATTTCTCACATCAATTTTATTCAACCACTTTATTCTCCCACTTCTTGAGATCAAACAGGTCACGTTATAGCTTATCAGAAATTAAAATAGTTCCTTCATTAGAATCAAATCAATAATTCCAAGAGCTCCAAATCTCACAACAATTTCAACAATCTTAAATTTCAAAATCAAATGCACTTCAAAAATGCACATCAACACACCCATTAAGTATGGCGTAAAGTGTAGAAAACCTCCGGATAGGGATCTCAAGATTCCACATACAAAATCCATGTTTCACGATAAAACACAGTCATCTATTGAGTATGATCTCACCACGATCTTTGAGATTGGGGATAATATGACTCTGGATAAGCATACATGCCTAGTCTTCCTTATCAAGGAAATTTCTAACATTGTTGTTTGATCTTATCACGCCAAGTGACCTTGTCGGTCCTACCTTTCAAAAACAAAAAATGCAAAAAAATGAGAAAACATTCCAAAAAATAAAAGGTAAACAAACACACATTGCAATCAAGTATTACATACACATGGATGTTCTTTCTTCCCTTCCTTCCTATTCTTTTGCAAGTCTTCCTACCATTTTCTTCCCTTTGGTGATATTTTGGTTAGCCTATTCACACTCATTTTGTGACAGGTATCTCTATGGTATCCATTTGGCCTTGGTATTTTATCACCTTGGTAAATTAAAGAATGACTAGACCTCTTAAAGATCCTATCCCAATCAACATCTAAAAATACTTATTACAAAGAAATTTTTGATATATTTGTTGACACTAGCTAATCGTCTTCATCGTAATCACTTACGCCTCCTTCCATAAAGCCATCAATGGTTCTTAACCCCTTGTCAAACAAGATATCTGAAATAAATTTTTAGAAATCAAAAGAATCAATCAAATCAAAAAGCACAAAGATGAAATCAAATGCTAAAAGAAAAAGCAAACTAATTTATAACTCTGTCTTGGCTTATTTCCAATAATCTCTACTGGGGCTATGGACACCTGATTGGTAGTAGAGTAATGTTTATATTAGAATAAAATGCATCTTCTTCAGGGATATGGCCATCTAGCTGACAATGGAGCAATGTACGACTCTCCTTCCACAATCCATTAAAAAAAATCAACTTTGAAAAATAAATCATTCCTACACATTGACTAGGGTGTCTTCACTTGTTGTCTATCAAATCTTCCCTCCAATAAGTAATAAATTTCCACGTGCACACACGAGATATCAATGAGAAAACATTATTAGTATGTAACCAAGTGTCTTTTTTTTACCTTGTTCAAACTCTTACTCTAGTCTATATCTTATCTCATGATTCATGTCTTTGGCTAATTGCTTCTTCATCGCAAGGCTTCTAAGCTACATTCACATCATTATTCTACTTAGTTCAGAACATCCATGTGTATAATATTGCCTTTTTGTCATGTTGTTGGGAACCTTTGTCCCCTTTCACAAAAACAATAATCTACTTAATTCTATCACATGCTTCTTGGTCATCTTACACTAGGGGCATCCTTACTCCTTCCTAACACATCATTAGGTTACATGCATCATCATGTTGAACCTATCCATATTGGCCTTGATCCATCTTTTGTGTGTGAATATTTTGCCTTTGTATATTCCCAGCTAAAGTTGGGTCATTTTCACATCTTCATTTTCTTACACATGTGTGTCACGTTCTTCCCTTGTACATCTCATCTGTCAATGGGGCATCCACATTTTTTAATTTTCTATACATAGCTTCAGAAAAATTCTAGAAAATAAAAAACATTCAAATATTTTTCATAGAAAACTCCCAAAACATTCAAATATGTTAGTCAGAAAAGTCAAAACATCCAAATAAACAAATTGGTGAGACAAACTCAAAATCCAAAAAAAATAGTAAAACAAATTCAAAACCCCAAATTTATGTTGGAATTTGTATTTCACTTTGATACCTTTCCAACGCAAAAAAAAAATGGAGTCATTTCGATGTCGGGAGAAAACGTTATTGTTTCACTCGGAAAATGCTTCGTTCCTTATAGAAACAGATAAGGTTAGGGTTAGGAGGAATACCTGTAGGATGTCGAGATGATGTGCGCGTACCGTAGAGAAAGATCAGGTTGACTGCGGAGAACTCCTTTTTGTCTGGGAAGGACTACCTGCAAATAAGAACACAAGACCACAAGATTTGATTAAACAATAAATGAGGAAACTGCCTTGGGCCCAGGAAATGTAAAACTTCCTTTCGAAGGTGGTCAGTTTCCCTGCTAACGTGAATTAACACAAAAGACTGTAAAATATCAATTAAATTGCTTGGCTGAACTGGGTAGGGGAAAGGCTGTTTTTCCTGGTTTTTGATCAAAGGAACCGATGCCGGTTACGTATAACCGATGGCGGTTACTGATAACCGATACCGGTGGGTTCTAGGATCTTCTGGGCTGGTTGTGGAGTTTGTAATGGCTGGTTTTTGGATAGTTTTTAGGAAATGGGATGGTTAGAAACAAAAGAATGACAGCTAGAGGCAATGGTATGTTGGATAATGGATTCAGAAACGGATTTGGGAGGACTGTAATTCCAAAAGCATAAGAAATGTTATAATGGAGGACATGCAAGATGTAACTTACTGGTTTTGATGAAGGTGCAAGTTGATCTCCTTTGCTATAAACCCGTCTAATATTTTCACTCATCTCTGCTTGGTCAAGTGAAGATCTGGACTCTGTTCCTCGTTCGCAATGCCCTCGCTCGATCCAGAAATCCTTTGATTGATCTCTCAAAATGAAATTCCGATCCGTTGTTTTGGTTTGGGAAGCCCATTTACAGGGAACCGATGGCGGTTGCGTAACCGACGGCGGTCGAGTAGGAACCGGCATCGGTTAGGAAAAAGTAGGCTATTTTTACTAAAATAGCCCACCTTCCCTGTTTTTCTCCCGAGAGATCAGTTGCAGGCTTGGTCAAGTGGCTAGAAGGTCGGCTTTTGGTGCGAGTAAGGAGGCATTAGTTATGGATGTGAGTCTAGACCAAGTCATGGGTCTTAATTAGCTTAGTTTAGGGTTAGGGCTAGGTCATGATGAGGTGGCAAGGTGAGGTGGCGGGTAAGGTGATGTGGATTTATCAATTACAAGGTAATTAATAAATGATTGTGTAAAGTTTAGGTAATGAGGTTAGGTTGCGAAATGGGATGCGGGTCACAAGGGGTCGTGAGACACGAATTTGGTGTCTACATTAGCCCCTTATTGTCGTGTAGCTTGTTCTGTAAAGCTGCGCGGGCAATAATATGAAGTGGTTTCTCATGTTAAAGATATAGGTAATCCCCCTCAAATCTATCACAGATTGAGTGAACAGGAAATCAGGGATAGGGTTGATAAAGGGTATATGTGGTAGAGAGGATGGTAAGGGGTGTGGGGTAGGTCCAAGGAAGCAGACGCATGTTGAAATGCAATAGTACGACTAGGGTACATGATTTGACTAGCAAACCAGCAATGTATAGGCAAAGGTCGATAGTTTATCCAAACAAGGGTGATATAATCCTGGTATCCAAGGCATAGGAAGTAGCTCCAGGATATATAACAGGTAAGGTACCGGAACGTTTAGGCATGTTCGGCAGTACCAAGAGGTTGGTTTGGTTGAGATAAACGTCACGGTCTAGGTCTGGGCAAAGCTGGTCGACAGATCAAGTCAAGGACCCTAATCATGCGAAAACACGAACAGGTGAGTTCGATTGAACACAAGGTACATGATGGATGTATGAAATAAAACGTTGATTGTGGGTATGGTATGGAAGTGATACGGCCTTGGGTCAGGCGGTGGCCCTTGGGTCGGGCTAAATAGGTAGGGCGAGGCCTTGGGTCGGGCCAATTGGTAGGTTGAGGCCTTAGGTCGGGCCGAATGGTAGGTTGAGGCCTTGGGTCGGGCCAAATGGGAGGTTGAGGCCTTAGGTCGGGCCGAATGGTAGGTTGAGGCCTTAGGTCGGGCCGAATGGTAGGTTGAGGCCTTGGGTCGGGCCGAATGGTAGGTTGAGGCCTTGGGTCGGGCCAAATAGGTAGGTTGAGGCCTTAGGTCGGGCCGAATGGTAGGTTGAGGCCTTCGGTCGGGCCGAATGGTAGGTTGAGGCCTTGGGTCGGGCCGAATGGTAGGTTGAGGCCTTGGGTCGGGCCAAATAGGTAGGTTGAGGCCTTAGGTCGGGCCAAATGGTAGGTTGAGGCCTTGGGTCGGGCCGAATGGTAGGTTGAGGCCTTGGGTCGGGCCAAATAGGTAGGTTGAGGCCTTAGGTCGGGGCCGAATGGTAGGTTGAGGCCTTGGGTCGGGCCGAATGGTATGGTTGAGGCCTTGGGTCGGGCCGAATGGTAGGTTGAGGCCTTGGGTCGGGCCGAATGGTAGGTTGAGGCCTTGGGTCGGGCCGAATGGTAGGTTGAGGCCTTAGGTCAGGCTGGACAAGTGAACAAATGTTGTGCAGCAAAGGTGGACAGAGGCGATATTGGTGAAAAAGAGGCAAGGAGTAAAGAAGGGCAAATAATGGGGTGAAAGTTGGGTATGAAACCGATGTCGATTCTGCATGACCGATATCGGTTAAGGGACCGATACTGGTTTCTTAGGGCAAAAAGAAACCGACATCGGTTAAGGTCGATAAACCTATAAAAAGAAAAAATACGGCCTGTCATTGTCACTTTTGTTATTTGCAATCCAAATTAACTTGTCTGACGTGGAGAGTTGATTTGGAGGGTTGTTAAGTGAGGTGGAGCTATTTGATTGGCGGAGAGAGTTGATAGTGGGCCCGAATAGTTGAGGAGGCAGCAGGTGATTGGCCGGGGACCCAGCAGATCAGGATTGGAGCCATGGCACAGGCAGGAGGAGCTGGAGGAGCTGGACCAGCTGGACCGCCACCACCCATCCCACCACGACGACGTGTCGTCGTACCGGTAGGTTCTAAACTCTTTAATTTGGTGATTTGGTTGAGTTATGTTGTTTTTGGGATTTGGGTAGGAATTGGTATGTTGGAGGAAATAATGGGTAAATGGAGGTAATTCGAGAAAGGGAGAGGGTAGATAGGTTAGATAGGCTAAGGCGGCTAGGTGTGTAAAATTTGGGGGTGTTTGGGTGGGTAGATGGGTAAAAATAGGTGAAAAATGGTTTTTGGGGGGCCGCGCGGGGGTTCGGCTCGGGCAGGAGACAGTGACCGATGTCGGTCAGTAGGCGACCGGCATCGGTCGCAAAGGCATAAGGTGAGATTGATTTGGGGGCTACCGGCATCGGTCGCGTATCGACCGGTATCGGTGGGGGAGGTTGAGGGTGGAGTTGGGATGGGATTGGGTTTAGGGTTTAAGTTTGAAGGTGGGTTGGGTAGCGTGTTGGGGTGGGGTTTAGAGTTTAGGGTTTAGGTTTGAAGGTGGGATGGGTGGCGTGTTGGGGTGGGGGTTTAGAGTTTAGGGTTTAGGTTTGAAGGTGGGATGGGTGGCGTGTTGGGGTGGGGTTTAGAGTTTAGGGTTTAGGTTTGAAGGTGGGTTGGGTGGCGTGTTGGGGTGGGGTTTAGAGTTTAGGGTTTAGGTTTGAAGGTGGTTATCGGATGGGTGGCGTGTTGGGGTGGGGTTTAGAGTTTAGGGTGGAGAAGGGTGAGGTGTTGGGGTTAGATTTTGGGTGTTACAAAAGGGGGTTTAGATGGTAAAGTAGGTGTTATAATAAAGAGTGGGGTCTAAGAATGTGGGTTGGTTGTGCAGGCACGTCAGCAGTTGACAGATGCGATGATAGGATGCCTCCACTATTGAGTCGGATGAGGCCACACATATCTGCGGCGCATTGGGCCATCATGCGCGAGGTGGGACTTGGCGGGGTCCAGAGGTACAGAGTGATAGACAGAGATCACAGCCTGATGGTCGCCCTCATCGAGAGATGGGATCCGGCGGCCAATGTGTTCCATCTGCCGACCGGGGAGATGACCGTCACATTAGAGGATGTGTATCGCATCCTGCGGCTACCGATCGAGGGAGAGGCCGTTTTCCAGGTAGATTCAGAGACGGCCATGGATAGCATACTGCAGGTTTTTGGGGATGCAGCCGCGCTTCTTACATATCATAGCGCGAGCATTGGATATGGTGACATGTACCGCACACACAGACATGAGACACGGCTTGCCGTGTTGATGATGATAGGGATCACCTGCTTCGCCCTCCTGGATTCAGAGGGAGGCCGCTTCCCACGGGCATTGATGGGGGTGCTACTGGAGATGGTGGAGGAGCACACCTGTTTCGCATGGGCACCAGTGTATCTGGTGCAATTATACAGGGAGTTATGGGGCTATCGCCGGAGGAGGCGATTTGGTATTTGTTCTACCTTTTTGTTGCACTGTTGGGCATACGAGCACATCGTATGCATCAGGCCGGTAGGGCTACCCCAGCAGCCAGGGCCACAGGTCGTATACCGATATGGATTTCAGAGGTGGTTGGGGGTCGTGGGCCAGCCACGAGTAGTTGTTGCAGGTCGGGATGTGGCCTACTATAGACATATGCTAGAGGGCCTTACAGCAGTAGACATTATATGGAGACCCTACAGAGGTCACCAGCCTGGCAGAGGAGCCCGCATACAGCTGCGCCTGATCCAGTATACATTCTGGATAGCAGGACGGAGGCCGGGAGAGTACGAGCGGATACCCCTAGAGAGGGTACGCAGGCAGATGGGGCTGCGACAGGACGAGCCACCTCCCTTCCCTCAGTACAGGAGGGATGATGTAGAGGCCCCACTACCAGCGCCACAGCCTTGGGATCCAGACTGGGTAGCGGAGAGACCAGCAGGTGAGGGTGTGGATGATGCCGGGTGCACGGGAGCATACAGGGTATGGTGGGCTGGGCAGAGAGCAGCGAGGATAGTACCGCCTGCGCAGCCAGACTTGGCTGTAGTTACTGCAGAGAGAGATCAGCTCCGGGGGCAGGTGCAGCTATTACAGGGACAGTTGGCTGCTGCACAGGCACAGATAGGGGTCTTACAGGGGCAGCTAGCCCAGGCTCAGGTACAGGCACAGGCAGCACCACCACCAGCAGCATAGCCACAGGTGCAGGTACAGGTACAGGCAGCCGTACCAGCAGCAGCACAGCCACAGCCCCAGATACCACCACGGCCACAGGTGCAGGTACAGGCACAGGCAGCACCTCCACCAGCACCACAGCCACAGGTGCAGGTACAGGCTCAGGGGATATTGGTGTTAGGTGCCAGGGGACCAGCCCCAGTTCCTTCAGTGGCGCGAGATCGTTATATGGAGGTTAGAGCAGAGGCCCGTTATTATCAGGATATTCTTGATAGTACCGGAGTCGAGTATCAGGCGTATGCAGCGCATAGGGCAGAGACCTCGCACAGCCAGAGATCTCAGGGAGGGGCAGCCACAGCTGGCGTGTCCGTGACGGGCAGGAGGCGAGAGGCACCACAGGGACCAGCGGGGAGAGGTGCCGAGGGTGGTGGGGAGAGCTGATAGATCCCCGACATGGTTTTGTATAGGGACATGGGCACCGGTCTGCGAACCGGTTGTATTGATAGAGGCCTGCGTGCCTACACTTATTCATTGTTTTGATTCATTTATTTATTATATACCGGCCTGCGAGCCGAGTACGGGTTGTATATTTGATACCGGCCTGCGAGCCGAGTATATTTTTGGTTTGAGAGACCGGCCTGCGAGTCGAGTCGAGATTTTTGGTAGGTTATTGCGGCCTGCGTGCCGGCTTTGGTATGTTATGAGATCACAGAGGCCCCGATGTAGGGCACATTGTATTTTTGAAAATTTGTATATATATAGAGACGATGTTTTGATCCACATGCTGTGTTTAAAATGTGTTGAAATATGTGGTTAATGGCTGGTAATATATAGAATGTGTGATGAGTTTAATTGACATGTTGATAGATAGATGATGCTGATGTTTTTGTTTGTTTGTGCGTATATATGAATCCCAGGTTATGTGATAAATTGGTGGTTTTGTGACAGTGTGATATATGTAACTGATGAGTTGGATCCAAATGATGTATAGATTGATAGTTTTTTGGTATCTGTAGTTGATGGTTTGTGTATTTATAAAATAAATGATGTTGATGAAATTGTAATGCTATGTGTGGTGGATGAACAAAATGTGGTAAATTGTGTTGGTTATGCAGGCAAAGAGGCGGGCGCGACAAAAATTTAGATGAGAAATGAAGAAAAGAACCCTGTTTCAAAAAGGAAGGTGTGTAACCGATATCGGTTAGAGAACCGATATCGGTAGCTGATAGACCGATATCGGTTAAGTAACCGATACCGGTTATTTAGGTATGAGCTTTTCTAAAAATAGAAAAGCTAGGGTGGCAACTTAAGTTTTAATTTTAGAGCCATGCAAGAGGTTAAATACGCGAACGCGACGCTTTTTGACGACTGAGACAGGTATTTGCATGAGAGATTTGGGTGAGAAGGAGAAAAGAGACAAGGAAAGTAAATGTGATCCGAGGTTCAGAAGGCAGAAAGACAAAGTTGAAAAGGGTGGTGATCATGGCAGAACGAGGAGAAGCATTCAGCAGGCAAGGTCATGAGGGAAGACAAGGGCGACCTCAAGCTGCTGCAACCCAAGAGGTATTGTTTTGTTTGTGATTTGACTACTGCATGTTTCGTGAATAAGATGGGGGAGAGTAAGTGGGTAGATATGAGAAAGAAAACATGATAACAAGGGTTGCAGGTGAGGTAAGTGTTACAGGGTAGGCAATCAGGGGTTTCAGGTATGTTTGTATGTATAAAAAGGAATAAACGAGCAAATTATTGTCGTAGGTGGTTGTTTTTAGGGAAGGTGTATAAAATTGACAGTGACCGGTAGCGGTTAGGGAGAAACAGTATCGGTTGTTCAACCGATATCGGTTACGTATAACCGGTACCGGTTACTGGAGAAATTTCCAGAATGTTTTGAAAAAGACCCTAATGGATTGAATGGTTGTTTGTCGTTTTGGTGTATGCAGGCAGAGGCAGGGTTGAGGATGAATGATAGCGTGCCAGCGCTGTTGTCGCGAATCCGAGCGGATGTAACACCAGCGGAATGGACATTGATAAATCGTTTGGGGCTAAGTGGAATCCGTTATTATTCACGAATCGCACGTAACCATGGTATGTTACAGGCGCTGATTGAGAGATGGAATCCTGAGACAAATACCTTCTATCTGCCAACAGGTGAAATGACAGTAACTTTGGAAGATGTGTTTCGTATTTTGAGACTCCCTATTACAGGAGAGCCAGTATATCAGGCACTACCTAGCGCGGGGCAGGCAGTGATAACAGAAGTGTTTGGTCCATATGCACGAGACTTAACACAGCGAGGTTTGTCATTCACATATGGGGTAATGTATGCAGCACACCCTGAGGAGACAAGGTTAGCAGTGATTTTATTGATGGCGGTAGGGTATTATGCGTTACCAAGGGCAGAAGGGGGAAGATTTCCAAAGGCATTGATGGGTGTTATTTGGGAGATGATAGAAAGGAATGTGACTTTTTCCTGGGCACCTGCATATTTGGCGGAGCTATACAGGGGTTTATGGGCTTGTAGGCGAAGTCACAGGACAACGTTGGATTGCTCATACTTATTACACTGTTGGGCCTATGAGCACATTGTTTGTGTGCGACCAATAGGCCGATCCATCCAGGCAGGAGAGACCGGAGTACAGAGGTTGGGATTCCGACGATGGGTCCAGACAGAACAAGAGGCAAGATCTCAGGCCGTGCCGGGTGACATTGAGTATTACAGGCAGGTATGGGAGAGGTTGACGGTTGCAGATATCTGTTGGAGGCCCTACGGGAACTATATGGTAACCGAGAACATAGCTGAGGAGTTGAGAGGTGTAGAGCGATTGAGGTGGATCGCGGGGCATAGGCCAGGTGAATATGAGAGGATTCCTATAGATCGCGTGCGGCGACAATTTGGATTTGTGCAGGACATACCACAGGCTTATAGACCATATATGAGGATCGATGCCGAGGCAGCATTCTCACCACCCCGGCCAACACCTCCAGAAGGGCCCGAGGAGATAGCAGCCGATCGCAGGGTAATGGATGCAGGAATGACAGAGGCCTATAGATTATGGTGGGTAGCAGAACTGCGAGGTGTACGTGAGCGCCCTGACATAGCGGTGATTACAGCAGAGAGGGATCGTCTGCAGCGTTTGGTTCAGCAGCTCCAAACGCAGGTGAATGAGACCAGAGGATTGTTAGTGGTTGCGGAGTCACGGGCGGCGAGACTAGAGGCTGGAGTTCTCCATGCGAGAGGGCGTATTCATATGTTACAGGAGAGATTGGCAGATCAGTGGGCGGTACCAATAGCCGCGGTACCTTTGAGGACAGAGAGGCCCGGCGAGAGGGGTCGACGATCACGATCATCACCTAGTTCGGGATGAGTTGTGATGGTCTGAGTACATGTTAGCGAGGTATAAGAATAAATAAGGATGCCGACCTGCGTGTCGATGATAGAGAAGATGTATTTGTTTAACATCTAAATAAAACTGAATATGTATGTTGATTTGAGTTATGATAATAATAAGATTGTCGGGTGTTTCGATTTTCGGTGTTTCGAAAAGGGATAAAGAGAAATGTGATTAAAATAAAAATACACAAAAATATTTATATTCACCACACAGGATAGGTTATGGTAGGGGATGGTCGAGCTAACCTTGGGAGACCCCATGTCTCCGAAGTGCTGCCTACATAGCCCATTGCACAAAGCAAGGAAGGGCCTCAGACCGATGTAGTTCTCCCTTAGGACCAGGGAGAGGTGAATTTAGGCAATTTGGTATGGTTTAGGCAATTTGTCGTTTGGTAAAAATGTGATGTTGGTAGGGTAATGTTGTTGGTGCTGGTAGGATAATGTTGTTGGTGTAGGTATAGGTAAAGCAAAGGTTAGCATACCCAAGTAGTAGGGAATAGTGTCCTGATTAAGATCAACACACAATTCTAGATGCGAGGCAAAGCGGAAAGAGTGCTCCGTAGGTGAAAAGAGCTAAACAAACCACACAACGTAGAACGAGCCTGAAGCCCTAAGTGCCGTGCATAGACGAGAAGTCCATAGTTGAAAAGAGTTGTATGATCACAATATATCAGGTGTACGTTACGTCCCTTGAGTTGAAACAAATGGTGAGGTGATGTGGATGATATAGCCTGAGGTACAAAGAACTTGTTACAACGAAAGAGAACCTACCCTAAATAGACAAGTCCATGACCCAAAAAGTTCTTTTGAATGAGGCTTTTATTTTATTGAATGTAGACTGATCGATGCGGGAAGTCTACAAGGGATATTGATTGTTTTATTCTTGAGGTCTTCACGAAGCTGATCAATGCGAGAAGCTTCTGATAAAGGCTGACTGTGTATAGCTGTCCTTCGGGGGAGCAGTCTATTTATAGTAGCAGAGATGATTTTAGTGCATAGCTGTCCTTCAGGGGAGCAGTCTATTTATAGTAGCAGCAATAGTTTGGCATATAGCTGTCCTTCGAGGGAGCAGTCTATATTTAATTTTAGATGACTAGATGTTCTTTTGGCGTGAAGCATCTAGTTTAGTAGGAAGTTTGACTCAAGAAAATCCCAGAAGAATACGGCTTATTTTAATACTTTGAAGTCATGGACTAGACTAAAAAGGGGAAGACATCATCAAGGGGAGATGAGGATCAAACTATGTGAGCTTGATTATTATTATGAAGTGTAGGAAACAGAGTGTATGTAGTGGTAAGTGGAGCTCAAGGGACGAGCAGACAGGTAGATAAGAAGTGATATAACACTAATTTCAACAGTTAGAATGGTCGAAGATGCAAGGCATTAAGGGGGTTCAGGCTCAGGTTTACCATTAAGCGAAGCTAAACGATAAGTACCTGATCCATAGGTATGAGTGATTATATAAGGCCCAATCCAATTGGGAGCAAATTTTCCACATTTGCTCTTTTCTAGTTTGGTTACATGTTGATTCTCTTTAAGAACAAGATCACCAACCTTAAAGGTATGCTCATGAAGTCTCTTATCATAAGCACGTTTAATGCGTTTTTGATAGATTTGAAGGTGATCAAGAGCTGTAAGACGGCGTTCGTCAAGAAGCTCCAAGTGGGCTAACCGCTCTTGGTGGAAATCATCGTTGGTGAGAATATCCTGAAGAGATATTCTAAGGGATGGTATTTGTATTTCGAGAGGCAAAACAGCCTCGGTACTGTTATACCAAAGAAAAAGGTGTGGCATTAGTAGAGGTACGAATGCTAGTAGCGATAAGCCCAAAGGGAAAAGGGAATGTGATCGTGCCAATTTCTTCCGGATTCATTGACAACTTTCATGAGGATTTTGGTTAGTGTTTTATTAGAGGACTCGGCTTGCCCATTGGCTTGTGGATAGTAAGGTGATGAGAAACTAATTTTGATACCAAAGTTGTCACAAAGGTCTTGTAACAACTTGTTTTTAAAAGATTTACCATTATCTGTTATTAGGCGATGAGGAATACCAAAACGACAGATAATGTGATGGTTAATGAATTCGACAATTTTTTTCTTTTTTGATTGAAATGAGTGGAATAGCCTCCACCCATTTTGTGTAATATTCGGTCGCTGTGAGTATCCAACGGTGACGTTGTGAAGAGGTCAGGTGAATCTCCCCAATAAGGTCTAAACCCCATTGTGAGAAAGGCCAAAGATCACGATAGCGACTTGTAGCGGGTGGCTAGGAGTATGTTGAAGATTGGCATGTTGTTGACACATGACACAGCGCTTAACATATTCGTAGCAGTCGTTATTGAGAGTAGGCCAATAATAACCTAGGCGAAGGATTCGTTTAGCCACGGCAAGGCCACTAAAATGTCCACCACAAATCCCATCGTGTGCTTGTTGGATGGTATGAGTGGCCTCAACGTTGGTCAGACAGCGAAGGAGAATACCATCAAAGCCACGTTTATAGAGGAGTCCCCCCATGACAACATAACGCGAAACACTTTTAAGAAAAGCACGTTTGCCGTTACTAGTAAGGTCAGGTGGGAGGACAGAGATTGTAAGGTAGTCGTGAAATTGGTGGTACCAGGTATCCTGTGAATTAGTAGACACAGTATTTATCATACAAACTATCGGGGTTGAATAGGATGGGGCAAAAAGTTGTTGGACCACGACGAATAATTCAGAGTCAGTTGGCGCGGCGGGAATTTGCGAGGCTAAGCAAGCCATAGTATCCGCAAATTTGTTAGTGGAGCGGGGAATGGTTTGTATAGAATAGTGGGTAAATAAAGCTAGAAGTGATTCCACGTAGTGTTTGTATTTTTGAAGTTCCTCGTTTTTGCATTGGTAGACGCCCATAACTTGATTGACTACCAATTGAGAGTCGCCAAAAATGTTGATAGATTTGATACCTAAGTGTAATGCAACTTGGAGACCCATAACAAGGGCCTCGTATTCCGCTGTATTATTAGTGCAAGGGAAATCAAGTCGAAATGAAAGAGGCACAGGTTCAGCGTTGAGAGGAATGAGAACAACGCCGGCTCCTCCGCTGCGCGTTGGCATTTAGATCCATCGAAGAAGAGGGTCATTGGGTACGACTCCTCCGTGAGGGAAAGAGTAGCGATGAGTTCGTCGGGAAATGTGAAATTGGTAAATTGTTCCCCCGGTAAAGGAGCATCCGCAAGTTGGTCTGCGATGGTTTGTCCTTTGATTGATTTCTGGTGGATAAACTCAAGGTCGAGGTCGGGCGAGAAGCATGAGCCATCTAGCAATGCGTTGGTTCAGATGAGGTATGGCGTACATGTAATGGATGGGGTCTGTGTTGGTGATGACGAAAGTCTTGTGATTTAGAAGGTAGTGTCGGAGTTTGGTGGCGACGAATGATAGGGCCAGGCACAATTTTTCTATATGTGTGTACCTAGTCTCATAGTCCATCAAAGTACGACTTATATAATAAACGGCTTGTACGTGATTCTCAGAGTCACGATGTGCAAGCATGGCTCCTACAGCGTGGTCGGTGGCGGAAAGGTAAAGGTAGAAAGGGCAGTTGTCTTGGGGTGGGATAAGCACGGGTGGCCGTAAGAGATAAGATTTGAGAGCTTTGAAGGCTTGGTGACATTCTTCGCTCCATTGGAATGCAATATCCTTTTTAAGGAGGTGATGGAAAGGTTGACATCAATCCGAGAGTTGGGAGATGAAACGTCGGATAGATTGGAGCTTACCTTGTAAACTACGCAATTGTTTGAGATTTTTGGGTGGGGGCATTTCTAGGATAGCTTTGACTTTCGATGGATCGACCTCAATGCCACGCAAAGAGACGATAAAGCCAAGAAGTTTTCCTGAAAGAACACCAAAGACACATTTCTTCGGTTGATGAGGCGGACAGAATATTGTAATAGGCGATCAAAAATGATGGTTAAAACATCGAGATGTTCACTACGATGTTTAGACTTGCCTGAGAAGATCGTCGACATAGTCTTCAAGGATAGTGTGCATAATGTCATGAAAAATGTAGGTCATAGCCCGCTGATAGGTAGCACCAGCATTCTTAAGGCCAAATGGCATGACACGATAACAGAAGGTTCCCCAAGGAGTTATGAAGGCAGTCTTGTGGTTGATCGGGCAGGGGCAACGAAAATTTGGTTGTATCCTGAAAAGCCATCCATGAGAGAAAGCATTTCATGACCCGCAGTGAGATCAATAAGTTGATCAATACTTGGGAGGGGGAAGTCATCCTTAGGGCAAGTGAGGTTAAGATCCCAGAAATCCGTGCATATCTGAAGTCCCCCCGTCGCTTTCGTGACAGGTACGATGTTAGAAATCCATTGAGGATAGTCAATAGGCAGAATGAAGGAAACAGAAAGGAGTCGTTGGAGTTCCTCTTTGACCAAGAGAGCAATGCGTGGATGCATTTTTCTCAATTTCTGTTTGAATGGTTTGGAATCGGGGTTTAGGGTGATGTTATGGACGGCCAATGGTAGGATCAATTCCTGGCATGTCAGTGTAAGACCATGCGAACGCTTGGTTTCGAGCACAGAGAAAGGTAGTAAAGGTGGCTTGTTCTGATGTGTTAAGGGATTGTCCAATCTTCACTATGTGAGGATCTTCCTCCGTGTGGATGTTGATTTCTATAGTAGATTCGTTCAGCATAGTTTGGGTTTCAGATGGTAGGGCGCGTTGAATATAAGAATCATCTGTGCCAAGGTAAGTGAGTATGGAGTCGTCATCCTGGCATTCAACAACGTTAATCAAAGGCGAATCCTCTTCGATCATGTCTGGATACAGAAGGGGAAGAGAAGATGGGTCCTCATTATCGCGTTGATAAGTGAGAGGACCTATGAAGATAGCATTTATGAAAAAAAAAAAAGTCAGGAGGGACAGATTCAGGGTCCATCGATTCTGTGGGTGATGATGGCAAAGTAGGTGATGATGGTTCGGTAGGGGCAACGTCTTCCTCTTCCAGGATACAGCTGACAGGAGGTGTCTCTTGTGTAGGTGTTTCAGAAAAAACCGAGACCACTTCGATCATTATGTTTGCGTGTGGTCACGGGAATGAGTGTATGTCAGCCTTGTTCGTAAAGGCCAAAACCAAAGCCTTTCCACGCACAGCGAGTCAAGAAGGTGAGGGCGAAACGACGATTTGTCAAGTATTGAAAATCGGATTGGAAGGGAACCACACCAAGAGGAGGTTCAGGGGTAATGGAGGATGTGTCAACACCCCCTATATGTTAGGTTAGTGCAGCAATGGGGTGGCCCGTAAGAGATTACCTCCCCCACGCGACGGTCGTAGGTGGGGATGGCGCATGTAATTGTCCGTACTCCTGCTGGGTAGGGAAAGAACTAACGTTATATAGGCGATACTCCCCCAGGCGTGAGGCGATGAAAAACATCTTACTAAGGGGTCGGAGGTTGGGATGTTAGCTACGGGAAGAGAAGTGGTTTGTGCGACTGTGGTTTCATCAGTTGAAGGCGTAGGTGCAGTCGAGGTGGATGGTTGAGGTACATTTGAAGAGGATGGTTGGGTTGAATGTATGGGTGTCTTAATTGGTATAAGCACATCGTTTGGGCGGTATAACATATTGCAGGTTTTGAAGGGGGGAGGATCAGCTTTTACAGTGTAGGACTTCCCCTCGTACTCAAATTTTATGCATCGATGTAATGTTGAGGGAACGCATCCCATGGCTCGAATCCAAGGACGACCCAGCAATATATTATATTGGAACTCTCCTTCAAGGACATAGAAGAGTTCGGGCAAAGTACGTGGGCCTACGCGAATGTTGAGGATCACGGTGCCTAAGGTAGAAGTAATAGCGTCATTGAATGATCGCAACATGATGGGGTTGGCACACATGTAACTAGAAGGGATGTTCATTTGTTGGAAGGCTTTTGAAGAGATGATGTTTAGGCTAGCGCCCCCGTCAATCATAACCCGACGTACTCGAATGTCTCGGACGTAAGCGGAAATGAAAAGGGCAGGGTCAGGGTCTTCTGCACCAAAGTCGATAATTTCATCTTCCGAGAAACTAACCGCAGCGGCTTGTTGTTTTGAGACAGAAGTGGTGGGGGAGATGGATTGTTTGGTGAGAGAGGCAACGTGATTGGGTGTTAGAATGGAGGCGACGGGCAGGGTTTCGTTGGGTAAAACCTCTATCCCTTGAAGGATCTCAACAAGAGCTTGTCGATGAGATTCAGAAGTCTGAATGAGATCATATAGTGTCATTTTTACGGGCGATTGATGAAGCTGTTTGATCATGGTTCGGTGGGCAACTCCATTAGAGACGGGATAGGCGGGTCCGCGAATAACCACTTTAGGTGGTGGTGTAATTGGGATGGTTGAAGGAGAAAGAGATGCCGCAGGTGTGTTTTCTTTCGCTTTCCCATTGTTTTTCTGTCCTCGAGTAGCGACACTAATCATATTAATCTCGTAGATCTGAGATGAGGAAGATGGTTGGGATAATTCATGGTCTTCAAGAGGTGGGGTTGTAATAATGATAGATCTTGGTGAGGCAGGGATAGATGATATAGTAGAGGGAATTGACGCTAGAGGTCTCTCCCTTCGTAAGTTGTCTTTCTTAATCTGTCTATCCGGGAGAGGTGACTGACGAAGGAGGGTTTTTAGAGCTTTGCATCCCTCCACATCATGTCCTGGTGTGCGGTGATAAGCGCAGATTTTAGACTCATCGTAACCCATAGGTCGGGGTTTAGACGGGTCATAAGGTCTAAGTGGAGGTAGGGAAATGGTCGCATTCTCCACCAACATAGCAAGGATTTTGGCGTAAGATCCTTTGAGTGGGTCAAAATCGGAAGAGGATGAGGGTATTGATTGTGTGGGTTGTGGTAATGTTTGGGCGTGTTTAGTTCGTATGGGTGGTGGTTTAGCCGAGGGGTGCTGACACATGTTTTTCACTAAACGTGGTTTCTTGGACACAGAAGTTACGTTCAGCTGGTTAGATGATGAGGCTACAGATGGCGTGGTAGCGGGAAACAACCACGGAGAAAGGGGAGTGACAGAAAATAAATCCTTTGATGATGGGATTGGTTTAGGGTTGATAGGTGGACCGGATACGCGGGGTAACGATGTTGTGATACCCTTTGATCTCTGTATAGGTGTAGAAGGCGTAGGTCGTTTTGCAGAAAACAAAGGAGGTATGATATATTGGTGTAATGTGGAGGGATGAGGTCCCAATATGGAAGGTGGGTGTGACGATGAGGGTTTTAATTGTGATAGAGGCCCGGATTGCGTTTGTCTCCTAGGTGGCGGAACGGATTTATTTTTGGATAGATCAAGTCGCTTAGGCGGGTGTGTTAGACTGGGCATTGGTGAGGTCCCAAGCGTAGGGGAAGATCCGGTTAAGTTGATAGAAGTGGATGGGGCATTTGGTAGAGGTGAGGGGGGTGAAGGCGAGAACAGGGGCATTTTAAGCTTCTGTAAGCACTTCGGGTAGATGGTGGAGACATCAGGATTAGTCATTTGCATTTGAGTAGAAAAAGGGGTACTCAAACGTTCCCATAGGGCCTGTCTATCTTATGTGGAATGACAGTCTCCAGGTGTGATTTGTAATTTTGGTACGGAAGAAAAGTGAGTTGTAATTCCAGTCCATTGTGGGTGTGACGCAGGAGGCAGATGAGGCATTGTATCAATAGATGTTAGGAGGTCAACCGGTCGTTGAAAAGATTTAGGTGATGAGGGACTAATAGGTAGGAGAGCGTGTTCGAGGAGATCTGTCATGTTAAAAGAATGTGGTGATGTTAGTGTAAGAGATTTCTTGTCTAAGGATGTCAAAAGGAGTGGTGAGCCTTCCTCTTGTGTAGCAAGAGTGGTAGAAGGGGACGTTTGGGAAATAGATAAATTAGATAGCATCCGCTCACAGTCTTGTAGGGATGTGGTGTAAGAAGACTCATTGATGGGAAGGGAAGCCTGGGCAGTTGACTCTTCTATGGGTAAAGGAACGATTTCGCTTTGGCTTGATGGTGGTAAAGGAGGTTTGGGCTCCTGTGTTAGTGAAGAGGTCTGATTCAAAATTTTCTCGATAGAGGCTTTTGGCTGAGAATCGAAGACTGCATGGATCTCATGAACACTCTCCTCAGCTAAGATATCTTGGTTCACATTGCTACTGGACGAGTGATTCGGGAATGGCTTGTTGAAAATTTTCAGATTTCGGTTAGCAGGAGCGTTAGGATTATCGAGGGTTATATCCCCTGCGTCAACCATTTCCTGCACTATGTTTTTCAACATCTTGCAGTTTTCATGACTATGTCCTTTTACGCGGTGAAAGTTACAAAAGTCATTTTCTTTGTACCAGGAAGGTATTGCGCGGGTGGAGTCAAACCCAGAGTGAGGTTTAACAGGGGGCAAGGTGATAGCCCCAGCTTTGAGCAATTTTTCCAATATCACACCATAGGTTTCTCCCAAGGGAGTGTAGCTGATGGGTTCGGCTTTGTATTTATAGGTGGTTTTTGGTGGAGTATTGGACGGTGGTTGGGATTTGACCATCACCGTGTGGACAGCTCCTTTTGATTTAGAAGAGGTGGACGCGTGAGGAGTGGTGGTATTTGGTTTATTGGTAGAATCAGGAGTTCGGAAAGTGGAGTTCTTATTGCGCAAACCGCAATTTCTCTTCCTCTAAGGCTCGAATTTCTAATTTTCGAGCCATAGTAAAGGCCTCGTCGAATGTACGAAAAGTTTGAATTTGGAGGGTAGGGGAGATGTGCTTAGCGCAAGCCCGTGTAAATAGTTCGATGAGTTCGGTTTGAGGAAAGGCATACGTAAGTTGGTTGATAAGGCCCCCGCCATCGTCCAACGAAATCTGCGATAGATTCGTCTTCAAATTGTCGGATGGCATAGAGGTCAGTGATAGATAATTTCTTGGCAATGTTAATGGAGAAATGATCCAAGAAAGATTGGGCTAGTTGGTTAAAAGAGAAGATTGAGTGCTGGGTTAAAGCACTGTACCACTCCAAGGCAGGTCCTAATAAGGACATGGGAAAGGTGCAGAGTAACAAGGCATCATCATGGGCAATCAAATAACAAGCATGTATAAATGATCGCAAGTGTTGTTGAGGATCCTCTTTACTGTTAAAACGAGTAAACTTTGGCAACTCCCATTGAGGAGGATATGAATGAAGGGGGACAGAAGGATGAATGGGCTCCCGACAAACTTGCTCGTATGTCAAGGCGCTACGACTTCCTGAAACGGAAGCCTCCAGGTTTTTCATTTTGTCCATCATTTGCTTGATGAAATCTGTGGTTGGATGAGATGATGGTGCCACAGAATAGGGATGTCCCATATAAGGTGTTGAGGTTACTGGATACGTGTATGGGAATGAAAAGGTAGGCGGAGCTTGAGAAGGAAAGCTCGTTTGAATAGGTGGTAGAGAGTAAGTCATGAATGGAGTGGTCTGAAAAAGAGATGAGATAGGGGCAGTTGGTGGTAGCGATACGTGGGGTCCAAGGTTAACCAAAGGAAAGCTAATCGGGGTCGTATGAACCTCTGAAGCTGTCAGATTGGGAGACGGGGCTAGTGATACAGGAAGTAAGGTATTGTTATCAGGAGGAGTGGGAGCTAAATGAGCAGCTATACTAATAGGCATGCCCATAAAGAGCTGACCATCAGGCGTACGGTCAGGGGTATGAGACAAATAGTATTGCACAGCGCTGGGATTAGCATCCAGAAATTTGGCAAAGTCCTCGTCTCCTACAGGAATTTGGGGGATCTCACTGGTGTCTGTAGGGTTCCCTATAGAATGTGAAAGGGGTGATTCAGGCAAAGACACAGAGCAGGCATGTGAAACCATGGCGGCGGCTTGCTTCCGAGTGATGACAACCATAGACTAGAACACACAGGAAAGTTTCAATCTATCAAGAACAAAAACAACCTCTGAATGGTGAATTTGACAAGCTGCTAGTTTGTCAGGGGCTGATGGAGACAGTAACCGATATCGGTTTAGTAACCGGTGTCGGTCACAGCTCAAACGACGTCGGTCCCTTAACCGATGGCGATGTTAAAAGTCTAGGATAAGAAGATATAAAAGGCAGCTGATTTGATTTAGCAACGTTGAGTATGTTTAGCAACTTATTGATCACAGAAGACAAAGTATGACAGAGAAAACAGGATTTGAAAACAAGCAAGAGGCACACACAAATCTAGAGACTAACCCTAGGGTTAATTTTGGTTATCGTGGGCTTATGCCTTTAGACGTAGAATGATGTCAGAATCCTAAATAACAAGACCTAGGGGCAATGTCAAGTTTGTTTTGGCTTATAAGGTTACCTCAATCGGGCGGAGGAATACCGTGGAAAAGGGGGGATGTTTGAGCTGTTGTGTTAATTGTGACGTGATTCGGTATGTGTTGTGCAGTGAAACTAAGGTTAATTTCCTGTCAATACCATGGATATCACCCCCACGTGTACGACCTGTTACTTAATCTATGTTCACTAGAATTGGAGAACAACAAGCAGGGATGCAATGCACGTGTTTTATATCCAAATCGAAAATTATATTCAATGAAGCAAGAGAGATGACTTTCACTAATGCAAAACCAGGAAAGCAAGACAAATTCTTTACTAAATATATAACAAAAACAACAACAGCAAATATGCTTCCTAAAATGAAAATAAGCAAGAGAAAGAAACCCAAAATGGGTCCCATCGGGCGTGCCAAAATGTTTCACTCGGAAAATGCTTCGTTCCTTTTAGAAACAGATAAGGTTAGGGTTAGGAGGAATACCTGTAGAATGTCGAGATGGTGTGCGCGTATCGTAGAGAAGGATCAGGCTGACTGCAAAGAACTCCTTTTTGTCTTGGAAGGACTACCTGCAAATAAGAACACAAGACCACAAGATTTTGATTAGATAATAAATGAGGGAACTGCCTTGGGCCCAGGAAATATGAAACTTCCTTTCGAAGGTGGTCAGTTCCCCTGCCGATACGTGAGTTAACACAAAATACTGTAAAATATCAATTAAATCACTTCGTTGAAATAGGTAGGGGAAAGGCTGGTTTCTGGTTGTGAATCACAGTAACCGACACCGGTTACTGATAACCGATACCGGTCAGGGTTTAGGAGTCAGGTTAACCAACACCGGTTACTGATAACCGATACCGGTTACTGATAACCGATACCGGTTATGGTTCTAGGATCTTGTAGGTTGGTTGTGGAGTTTGTAGGGTGTTTGTGTTGTTTGGTAACTGTATTATTTGTAAGGCTGTATATGGGTGATATCAAGAAATAAGGTGATGAGAGGTAGATGGATGGCAGTTAGATGTAATATGCACGCTGGGTAGTGGATTCAGGGATGGATTTATGAGGACTGTAATTCCAAAAGCATAAGAAATGTTATAATGGAGGACATGCAAGATGTAACTTACTGGTTTTGATGAAGGTGCAAGTTGATCTCCTTTGCTATAAACCCGTCTAATATTTTCACTCGTCTCTGCTTGGTCAAGTGAAGATCTGGACTCTGTTCCTCGTTCGCAATGCCCTCGCTCGATCCAGAAATCCTTTGATTGATCTCTCAAAAATGAAATTCTGATCCGTTGTTTTGGTTTGGGAAGCCCATTTACAGGGAACCGATGGTGGTTGCGTAACCGACGGCGGTCGAGTAGGAACCGGCATCGGTTAGGAAAAAGTAGGCTATTTTTACTAAAATAGCCCACCTTCCCTGTTTTTCCTCCCGAGAGATCAGTTGCAGGCTTGGTCAAGTGGCTAGAAGGTTGGCTTTTGGTGCGAGTAAGGAGGCATTAGTTATGGATGTGAGTCTAGACCAAGTCATGGGTCTTAATTAGCTTAGTTTAGGGTTAGGGCTAGGTCATGATGAGGTGGCAAGGTGAGGTGGCGGGTAAGATGATGTGGATTTATCAATTACAAGGTAATTAATAAATGATTGTGTAAAGTTTAGGTAATGAGGTTAGGTTGCGAAATGGGATGTGGGTCACAAGGGGTCGTGAGACACGAATTTGGTGTCTACAGTTATGGCCTCCGGAAGATAGGTAATACATTCATTGTTGCACAAGTGCCCAGGCACCCATGCTGGAGTCAAAAACTTCAAAAATGAGCTAAACACTACCAAGATAGGCACCCTTGCATCATGCATAGGCACCTAGATGCCCTTGCATTTCTCCTTTTCTCCCACGTAAGTGTCTTTTCTCCCACATAAGCTCCCAATCATACAAATTGATATTGATTGGTCCCAATTTCACAAAATATTAATTCAAAAATCAAAATTTATCTTACCATTACGTATTTTTATTCGATACCTTTCCAACACAAAAAACAGATTCATTTCGATGTTGAGAGAAAAATTTATCGCCTCTAGAAGATAGGTAGTGCATTCAGTGTTGCACAGGTGCCCAGTGGCCCATATTGGCAAACTATCATGCAAAACTTAGCAAAGTGGCTCAACACAGGTGCCTAGGCACCCATGCTGGCCAAATACAATGCAAAAATCACCAAAGTGGCTCACCACATGTGCCCAAGTGCCCATGTTAGCTAACAAAAGTCAAAATATCACCAAATTTGCTCAGCACAGGCAGCTAGGCACCCATGCTGGCTAACTAAAGTGCAAAAATTCCCAAAGTGGCTCAACATGGGCACCTAGGTGCCTATGTTAGCCAACTATAATGCAAAAATCACCAAATTGGCTTAGCATAGGCACCTAGGCACCTATGCTACCTCACAAAACTCAAAAACTCAAAATGTATCCCAGCACAGGCACTCCCCTGCCATAAATTTTTCTCTCGATGTCGAAACGACTCCGTTATTTTTGTTTGGAAATGTATTGAAGAAATATACACAATGGTAAAATTAATTTTGGATTTATATTTACAAAAAAATTATGGTTTATTATTTTTTAAATGGCTTGCATACAGCTAAATCTTGTATCACCTACATTATCCTCAACATCGAAATTGGTCCTCCAAAACCATCTTTCTGCCATTCTTGCTTGTTCTTGTCTTAAACGACATGTGGATCATTGTGATCTACCTCCATTAACAAAGTTGGGTCTGCTTATTATGTCAGTACTCCCATGCAACAGTGAGTTGTTAGGTACTGTGTCATAATGCACGAATGCTTTCCATGGGACTACTTGTGTCCTCCATTTTTCCCCCGCATGTGTTATTTCTCAAGGAATCATTTTTAACCCTTTTCGTTACAACACGAACATTCAGGAACTATAGCTTGATAACAAAAACATTGGTACAACTGTCTTAAACAATTGTCTATTTGAATATATGTGATTGTGTTTGTTTCCCTGTTAGGTTAGTTGGTTTACTTTCTCATATTGCATTGCATTGTGTATGTTACATTGAGTTAAGCATCATTTTACTTACTCGTATTGCATTACATTGTGTATATTGCATTGAGTTAAGCATCATTTTACTTTCTCGTATTGCATTGCATTATGTATGTTGCATGGAGTTACATAGCAATGGACAAATGTTAGAAATTTAGCTTTTCATATTAAATCTTACATTTTTGTTCATTTCATTAAAGGCTGATGATGCAAAATGATATAAATAGGTTTCTTATTGAAAAGTTGGATACAAAGATTGGGCTTGTCTTATATTCTCCATTAATAATATCTTATCACTTATCGTTTATTATCACTACTAATTTTTCTTCTAAAAACCACCCGAGGTAATAAACAACCATGTTTATCCCTATTCTTATTCCTTCTCAATACCTGAGGGTTTCGCACCCATTCTAACCTATTTTCTTTTGTCCATTTCAATCAATTTTGATTGTCGATTAACTTCTTCTCTCACCCCATCAACACTCGAGGGGGCATCCTTCATTCTTGATCATTTTTCTTCAAAAATTTACTTGTTTTACGCTTGTCTACTATGTTTGAAGTGAATTCACTAACTTCACCTCAAACAGGGGCAAATGTAGACACCTAAATTCTACTTTTACTATCTTATTACCAAAACGCATGAAAATCACTCTTATTCTTCCCAATTCCATTATAATTAGTGCTCTTTACTAATTAACTAACGTTTCTTGCCACTTTGGTTGGTTAACAAGAACTTCATTGAACACCAAACCTCTTTCGCAATCAGGATGCCACTTTACGATGAATCGTAAGCCAAAATCCTCTTCAAAATAGACAATTAGCGATTATAGGCTAATTAAGCCTATTTTGCCCTTGATTTGGTCCATATACCCTAGTATTGACTCAAACCCCTCTTCCAACCACTCAAAATCACCCCATTCACCTCTACAACATCTCAGCGAGCTTTAAAAGCTTATCCCAGCCTCCTAGTTAACCCTAAGCGGTTGATTAAGGCTCCACACCTCTTAATCATTTGGTAATTCAATAATTGTGATTAGCAAGGCCTAATCAACATTAGTAATTCTAATCTAAATTGGGGATTTTAGTCTCACATGCACCAAAATACAAGTTTCTCCCAAAAGGAAAACTATAAAAAGGGTGCACCTCGTTCCTTTATACTTTACACCATGCTTTGATTTGCATCTCATAAAATAAATATGATATATAGCCAAGCTCAATCCTTGCCTAAAGCCTTCAATAGGGTTAGTAGATGGATATCCAAAATTACCATGTAGTCATTGGGAGAGGCCATTTCACCTTGTTTGGAATAGCAACAATACCAATTTGATTGCCCTCTTAGGTCTATTTAGGCCCATATTAGGTAATTCAAGCATATTAGTAGGCATGTTTAGTTAGATTTTGTATTGTTTTCATACTAGTTAAGCATTTTTTTAAGCTTTTATCATAATCTTACATTCCTAGACTTAGAACCTTGGCTAGATGGATGGAAATGGTGTTAGCTTTCCTTGTTTAGTCATGCAATTTTCTTTGTAAAGTTTAGGGTGCCATCACCAATAACAATATCTTTGTAATTGTGCAACTATTTTACCAATACCAGAATGACTAAAAATAAGAGAAGTATGCGACTCTCTAATCAAATAGACTCTTTTATCTTGTGGAATACAAATTTTACCAAGATGATAAAGCAATACATTACGTAAATTATAGTCTTATTCTTCCACTTATTTTCCACGAGTTAAATCTTTATAAACTTCCTTAAAATTTATATCTCTAACATATTCTTCCTTATAGATTTCATGCATCAAAGGAGTATATTGAAACAAAATAGATGCAATAAAAAGATGTCTATAAATCATATCAAGAATCATGTTCAATGTACCTTTTTATATACTTAATCACAAGATGGAATTGTTGCAAAACAACCATCTAGCGAAAATGCATTGACTGTTGTAGCTTGGATTGTGACTGAAGATAAATTATAAAGGTTGGTGATCTGTATGGATTATTGTATCTTTAACCATTAACTAATGTTTCCATTTTTTCACACTCTACACCAAATTATACAAATCCTTATCATAAGTATGATACTTCCTTACCACACTTGTGAAAGTCTCAAAATGGTAGCAAACAAGTTTTCTCTTCGGCATTAAGATGAAACCCATGACATAATCACTTGCTTTAGTTTTAATCTTGAATGGCTTCTACAAATCATGTAGTGCTAATTGGGGTTATTCTTATCTTTTCCTTCAACATTTCAAAGGCTTTCTGGTACTTTCCTACCCACTAAAATACATGTTTAGTACTTTTCAAGGAATGAAAAGGAGCTGTAATGAATGAAAAATTAGCAATAAATGTCCTCCAATATCGGATTTCCCCTAGGAAGATTCTAACTTCGATTACATTATTAGTCTTAGGCCACTTCATTATGGTTACAAATTTAGAGGGGTCAATGTTTAATTCACCACCCCTACTACAAAACCTAAGTAAATTAAATATATTTTACCAAATTCACATTTGACATCTTCAAATACAATTTCTCCTTTCACAAAGTTTCCAAGACTTTTTAATATGTTCAACATGATCTTCCCAAATTTTACTGAAGATAAAAATATCATCTAAGTAGACGATAAAAAAAATCATCTATGAATGGCCTAAACACACCATTCATAACCCACATAAATGTGGCAGGAGCATTACAAATCCCAAAGTGTGTGACAAGACACTCAAATATAATTTCCTTAGTTTTGAAAGCATTTTTCCAAATATCACCTTCATTTATCCTAACTTGGTGATATTCACTTCTCAATTCTAACTTAGTGAAATAAACAATATTTTTCAACTGATCTAACAAATCACCAATACGAGGAAGAGGGTATCAATTTTTCACCATTATTTTATTTAGTGCTAGGTAATCCACACACATCTGCCAAGTGTCATCTTTCTTTGGTACCAACACAATAGGTGAACCCCATAGAGAAGTACTTGGTCAAATAATTCCTTTCTCTAGCAACTCCAGAACTTGATTCTTTATTTCTTCATTCTCTATCATGGACAATCTATACTTGCCAATATTAAGAATAGGTGCATCCTACTACAAATGAATCTCATATTGTATATCTCATTTAGGAGGTAAACATTGTGGCTCTTGAAACACATCATCATAGTTAGATATAACTTTAAATATTTCATTCTTGTGTTTAGGATCACAACCCTTTAAAGCCTTGGATTTATCATCATCCTTAAATTTTACAATCACAAGAAAAAAAATCTTTCTTACATTAACAAGCCTCTTCGCCTATCCTGCAAACACAAATGTTAAGTTTGCCTTTATCCAATGAGATCTTACAATGTATTCAATCATATCTTTTACAAGAAAATATTTATTATCTTCCCTATAGGAGATTATTTTTCTGTCAAAAAAATAAGGACTCCTAAGAATAATGCCACAAATATCAGGTGGAACCCCATGTAATTCTACCTCATTAATGAACTTAGAGGTGGTTGCAAATATAAATTTACATGTTTTAGTGACATACAGTTTACCATCATCACATACCCAACCTAAAGGGTAAGGTTTGGGATGTGGTTTATTCTTAAAGTCCCAAGTTCCTGACAACTTATTCGAAAATAAGGTTATCTTGAGATCCATTATCAAAAAGAGTATCGATTTTAGTATGCTTGAGATTACTCTAATGTGGAAAAGCTCATTTATTTTATTTTCATTCATAGTTTTAGAATTAGAAGTATGTAAATTAGTGATATAAGAGGAAGAAGATGAACCTTGAAAACCCGTGGTATTTTTATTGGTCTCATCACCTGAATCAGATTCAAGATCTTACACTATTGCAATAGTTTTATTATCAAATCATTTATTGAACCTCGTTGGCTTGAGCTTTGGATGGAGCTTCCAACACTTAGCATCTATATGTCCTTCTTTCTTGCAATGTGAATGCATAGGATTCGGGTCTTATTTCTTAACTGTGGAAGTATGTTTTGCTTTACCCCTTCCTTTTCCTTTGTTTTTAGGTTGTTTTTTACCTATTTTCTTGGTGAATGTTTCCTTAGTAGTCTTACCCCTTGATTATATATGGGTAGCTTAGACATAACCTTCATCAATGTTATTGGGATTAAACATGAGTATGGTATGTCTCAAATAAATATGTAACCCACCAATATATTTCAAAAGAGTCTCGTGAGTATAAAGAGGAATTACCAAATTCAATTTTCTCTTTCTAAACTCTTGAGTGTAATCTATAGATGAGCAAACAGGGAGGATGCATGACAATTTTATTAATATGGAAAAACTAGATTATATAGCAATGAAGTTGCAATGTATATATACATTGTGCAGTTGAATATAAATAACTAAATTATTGTGCAGGTAAAACAATAATCTATGAGAATATACAAAATGAAAAATATACGGTTTAAACAACCAAAACCATATAACAAATATAAAAAACTATCTACCCATGTAAATGACTAATTTACCTAAGGTAAAACTAATTAAGGTAAACACACTAAATATAATGTAAAATTACCTATAACTAGGTTTTGCCTAACATTCCCCCCTTAATTTTGCATTTCCTCGAGAGAAGAGGAGAGGAACTCTCTGAACATCTCAAATTTTTCATGTGCAGGTGAATTTTTGAAAACATTTGCTTGTTGCACAAGTGTTGGGAAAAACTAAAGATATATGTTGTGTTTCAATACATGCTCATGAATGAAATCAACTTGTACCTCAATATGATTCGTTCTCTCGTGAAACACTAGATTGTGAACAAGTTTGAGAACACCCTTATTATCAACATACAAGGTGGAAAATTTCTCTTTTGGTACTCCAATTCCCTCAAATATGTAAGGTAGCCATATCTCTTTGCAGACAACTCCACTTGCAGCATAATATGTGGCTTCTATAGAAGATCGAGAAACAAAGTTTTGTTTCTTCCTTCCCCATGATATTGGACTAGATCCCAAAAAGAAAACAAATCCAAAAGTTGATTTCCTATCATCAATGTTACCTACATGATTTGAATCTAAATATCTAGTCAAGAAGAATTGATCATTCTTCTTATACTCTATACCAATATACATAATGCCCTTGAGATATCTCAAGATCCGCCTTGTTTCTTTCCAATGAAAAACTATGGGTTTTTGCATGAACCATGAAATATTGTTGACTACAGAGATGATATTTGGTCTAGTATATGTTAGGTAAATGAGACTCTCAATCAATTGTCGATAGAGAGTTTCATTTACTAGTGGAGATGTATCTATATAAGACAAATGAAGTCTCATCTCCATAGGTGTAGCAATTAGTGTGCAATCCATCATCCTAAATTTCTTGAGTTTTGGCTTGGTATATTTAATCTAATAAAAAATATATGATTTTCCTTCTGCCATACTTCTAATCCAAGACAGTGGTGCATGAACCCAATATCTTTCATGTCAAATGATAGATTTATATATTTCTTCGTTGCATCGATCATATTCATTGTGTTATCAGTGATGGCTAGATCAATGACATATACAAAAATTGTTACAATCTCTCCTCCTTGACTCTTGAGGTAGAGATTGGGATCATATGGATTCATTGAAAATCCATGTTGAATGATGTGCAATATTTATGTACCAAGATCGGGGTGCCTGTATAAGAAATAGATTTGATGAGTCTACATACATTTATTTATTATCTAGGTACAACAAAACCCTCTAGATGAGTCATGTAGACATATTCCTATAAATATCCATTTAGAAAGGCACTTTTCACGTCCATCTGATGGACTTTCCATCCAAACTGTGTAGCTAGAGAAAATATCATCTTGATTGTTTTGATCTTGGTTGTGGGAGAAAATGTATCCTTATAGTATATGCCTTCCTTCTGTGCATACCCCTTTTCTACAAGTATTTTTTTGTACTTTTCAATAATCCCATCTACTTTATACTTAATTTTGAATATTCATCTGTAACTAATGGGATTATTCCCTAGTGGAAGATTGAAAAGTTTTCAGGTGTTATTTTTCATCGTTGACTAATACTTAGCATCCATAGGAGTAGAAATCAATGTACAATCCATCATCCTGAATTTTTTGAGAGTCGTCTTGGTATATTTCAACTAAGAAATAAATATATGATTTTCCTTATACCATAATTCCAATCTAAGATAGTAGTGCATGAGCCTGAGATATGTCATGTCAAATGATCTATTTAGATCTTTCTTCATTGCATCGATCATCTTTGATGTGTTGTCAATGATGACTAGATCATCAAAATATACAACTATCACAATCTCTCCTCCTTTCCTCTTGAGGTAGAGATTGGGATCATATGGATTCCTCTCAAACCCATGTTGAATGAGATGCTCATCAATATTGATATACCAAGCTCGGAGTGCCTATTTAAGGCCATAAATAGATTTGATGAGTCTACATAACTTTATTTTTTATCCAGGTATGACAAAACCCTCTGGTTGAGTCGTGTATACTTCTTCCTATAAATCTCCATTCAAAAATCCAATTTTCACATTCATCTAATGGAATTTCCATCCCAACTATGTAGCTAGAGAAAATATCATCTTGATCATTTTGATCTTATCCATGGTAGAAAATGTCTCCTCATAGTCTATGTCTTCCTTTTGTGCATACCCATTTTTAATGAGCCTCGCTTTGTACTTGTCAATAGTCACATTTAATTTATACTTCATTTTGAATATCCATTTATAACCAATGGGATTCTTCCCTAGTGGAAGATTGACAATATTTCAGGTTTTATTTTTCATCATTGACTGATACTTGGTATCTATGGCATCTTTCCAATATTTTGACCATAGGAATTCTTGGACAATAGAGGGCTCAACATATTTAACAAATCTACTCATCAAAGAAAAATTTACCTCTTTACAAGATTTACTGTGATTTTGAGGTCCAGTGGTGGATATGCTTTGATGAGCATCCAAACTCACATCTTAAATCATATTTATATACCATTTGGGCATACATTATGGTGTTCCCCTGGGTTGTGGTCTTGTATGATCATCATCATCATCCCCATCATCAATGTCATCATTAGTGAGAACATATTCTTTTTTTTCACAACAGGGGTGTTATGTACATCAAGTGAGTCTTTGGAAGGATACTTAGCTTCTTTCTTCTCAAATAGCTCAACATCCCTATTTGTGTAGACTTTCCTACTCTTCAAATCCATTAATTTGTACCCAAGAGCTTATTAGTGCAAAATTATAGCACCCTCTGAATACTTATAAGTGAGTTGTCTGGGAAATCAGTGAAATTTTCTAACATGGGATTGACTCAAGGTGTGGGACCCCTACAAATGAGACAAACCTCCAGAGAAGGCAAGTTCATCTACCTATTCCTAGTACTACACTACTCCTAATCTATCAATATGAGGGATCAGGGAGAGAGAAATGCATAAAATTAAATCCTACACTAAGGGAGGTGATAACACCAAGAACAAGGGAGTGGAGACATTTTAAGTGAGTGAAAATGGGAAACAAATAGAGTGGGAGAGGGCAGACAAAAGTGCCACAGTTAGAAACAACATTTACATATCCATCCTCGTGGGGTACAGCAAGTTCGGGTCCTGTAAGAAGATCAAAACATGCACAATATACCTACAAATATAACAGAAGGCAAAGGATGCAATACAACTCAAGCTAGGGAAAGAAAAGCCACAAAACTCTGATTTTATTTCTTAAAATGATGCACAATCCATTACAATATAGGCACGAGGCAACAATTCTTTACAAAATGCCCAAATTTGAGGCCTGCAACTCACGAAACTTCTAGAACAATTTTAACAGAGTTCCTTTACATTCCATAATGTCTCCCCCTCAAAATGAGGTGAATTTTACAATATATAGATGAAGATCCTTGAAATTACCTCACCAACTGACATATCCCATTAAAGAGGTATGGGAAGCCATACAAATTGTTCCTTTGATTACATGGGCATTCATGGGTGTCATACCTCATTAAAATAGTGGTTGAACAAACTTTGTATTGCTTCCATTAATTCCTAGTTCATCCCTACATTTAGTTGGTTGCATGCAATTTTACTCCTAGAAAGTAGTATCTTCTTCCCCTCATTGTCGGTTTCATAATTCTCTCTTATGTTGGTTGGGAGCATATGTTTTCCTACCAACCGATAACATTCCTTCCATTACTTACCCTATTTTCGACTAGTTACATAACTGCAACCGGTCGATAACATGTTTTCCCTGCTACCGGCACCTTGCTCCATCATGGCTCGAACGCTTCCCTTTCTGCTACCGCCTGCTAGCCCAAAATTCATTTTTAGCTAGTAGCACAAAAAATACTACTGGCACACTTGTTATCACCCGACTACTACTTGTTGTCCCCTTTGTGCTAGCAGTTGGTAGCATTTAAAATGCTACCAACGACCCTTCACTCATGCACCCCCACCATCATTCTGTCATTGTCCCACTACCGATCAATAGCACCTGAAATGCTATTAACCGGTAGCATCCGTACCTTGTACCAATTGATAGCATATAAAATTCTAGTGGCTAGTAGCATCTTTTCCTGCTACCAGCGGCTTCTCTCTGTCACTTTCTCCCGTAACCCCATCATCATTATTTTCACTGTCACCCTTGTTATCGATCGATAATAGCTTAAAATGTTGTCAACTAGTAACATGTAAAATGCCACTAGCTGGTAGCAATATCATTACCTTTTTTTCTTCTATAGCCAATCATCTTGAACCTTCACCATGACCGACTTAGTCGAGCCAACCCATGAGTTACCCTGTAAATTGTAAATAAAAACACCCATCAGTTACTAATGCCTAAACCTCCTTTTTTGTCCATTTTGTAGGGGGTACAAAAAATGGATAACAATTTGGTGACTCACAAGATGATTTTCCTGCTAGATCTGAAAGACCAATGACCCTTAAGGACCCATTACGCATGGGGTCATTCTGATTTCTAAAACGGGTCTGAAACCTAAGAATTCACCCCTAAAACCTTTGAAACACTATTAGGTATCATTTGTTTGAAACCCTAGGCTGAAAATTAATTGTTATCATCATAAGACCATGCCTGAAACTAGAAAGTGCAAGAGCAACAAGAGGCACAACTATGTACAAACAATAAAATCATACACATCCCAAATGGAACATGTAGAGAGTGCACAAACACTTATTACAAAAGTAACCCTATACTACAACATAGCAATGTGTTGCAAGCACTTAGAGGAATTAAAAACCTAGGCTAATATGTACAAAGATCAAAATTTACTTTAGTAATAGTGCTTGAGATGGATTCCATTGACTAGAATCTGCAGTTCCTCTACATCCAACTTAGACAGTTGGAAAGCATTGTTACTCTTACACCCCATGATCATCTAATGACGACTCCATATAGCATCAAATTTGGAATGTTTACCTAGATTTTCCCTATCAACATCCCACTTCAGTACTAAATCTCCTTCCTGTAAGGTTCTATTTTTGGCCTTCTTGTCAAAGCACCTCTTGATCAAAGCTTGATCCTTCTCCATGGTTTACACCACTTAGCCTCACAGCTCCTCCAACTCCATGAGATTTGCATATCTAGCTTCCATGGGCTTAAACTCAGATAGTTCCAGTTGTTTAAGAAGTCCAGTGTTGGTAACTCAAGAGATATGTGTAGCCTTGCTTCTCTTCCATAAACCAACTTATAGGGAGAGATACCAGTTGACCTATTGGTTGTGATTTTATTAGCCCATAAGGTTGATTTTAACTATGTGTGCCATGTTCTCTGGTTCTCATCTAGATTCCTTTTGATTTCAAAATATTTTTGTTTGTGGACTCAATCTACACATTACCCTGAGGGTAATGATTAGAGGAGGTTCTTAGATAGATCCCATTTGTAACAGCCCATTCAGAGATTTTGGTGCCTAGAAAAGCCAGAGCATTGTCTAATATTATAGTGGCTAGTAAACTGAACCTAGTGACAATTCCCTCATAGAATTCCAATATATCAGACTCATTTACCTCCTTAAGTGCCACTACTTCAGTCCACTTGGTGAAATAATCCATTGATGTGAGAATCCACTTGTGGCCTTGGCTTGAGTTCAGATTGATAACCCCAATGAAATCCAATCCCCACTACATTAATGGTTGGTAAACTGAGATTGGGTGGAGTGGTAGTGTTAATAGCTTCTCCTTACCTATGAAGAATGAACATTTCTTGCACTTCTTAATCCATGCATAGCAATCACTAAATAGTGTGGGCCAATAGTAACCAACCTTCATGATCTTGAGGGTTTTTACTCATGGAGCAAAATGACCTCCAACTTCTCCATCATGGAACTCATGTAGCACTCTCTCAATCTGATTTATTGGGACACATCTTAAAATAACTCCATTCATGTCCCTTTTGTACAATATCCCATCAATGAGAACATATGGAATGGATTGGAGTCTAAAATACCATCTTTTTTCTTTTCTCAAATCTAGAGGGCATATACCTATTTGAAGAGAATGTATTGTTTCCTGGATCTAATAAGGAGTGGGCATAACATATGCAGCTTGTTCTTTATAATCTTGTAACACCAAAATAGCTTCTTCTCCATCCCTTGACTCATCATGCAGATTGGAATCTAGTTTCTCACAAAGACCCTTACCCCTGGCCAGCTTACTTAGCTTAATATCAATGTCATATTGTGTAACCTCTATTATCCAAATAACTCTTTTCTCATTAAGATCCTTGTTTAAAAGGGATTCTTTTACACCAACATATGTAACTAGCAGATGATTTTTTTTGTTTGAAACCAAGTGTCTAAACTTATTTAAGCTTCTTATAATAGCGAGGACATGATTTTTAATGAAAGAGTGCCTCACCTCATAATCTTGCAAGCTTTTACTAAAGAAAGTAATGGGTTGTTCGGATCCTTCCTTGTTCTACTGCACTAAGATGGCAGCGATTATTTCCAAGCCATCAAAAGTATAGAGGATGAAGTCCTTGGAGAATTCTGGATTGATGAGAGTTGGAACTTGGGATATTGCATGTTTGATAGCCTCAAAACTCTCCTTTCCCTTTGTTGTCCACTTGAATGCAAGTTTCTTCTTGAGCATCATTGTTAATGGCTTAACAAGAGTGGAAAATATGGCATGAACCTTCTAACAAAGTTAATTCTCCCCAAGAATATTTGGATAGCATTCTTACGGCTTGGAAAAGGTAGAGCAAGGATAACTTCAACTCTTTCTGGATCAAAAGTCAACCCCTCTTTGGACAAAATGTGGCCCAAGAGCTTGCCTTCATGAGCTAGGAAAATACATTTTGTAGGATTCAGAGACACTCCAAATTGTCTACATCTCTGGAGAATACAATAATGTAATCTAAGTACATAAGAACCATCTTGTTTATTAGGCCCTTGAATGCCATGTCTATTGCTCTCTGAAACATAGATCCAACATTTAAAAGACCAAAAGGAATATTCATGTATGCATATGTGCCCCATTTGGTGGTGAAAGCTATCTTGAATTGGTCATCCTCTTTCACCATGATTTGGTTGTATCCTGAATATCTATCGAGAAGAGAGAACCTTTCTGAACTTGCTACCATTTACAAAAAATTTTCCATAGAGGGGAATGGGTAACGATCCTTGAGAGAAGCTCTATTCAAGTCCCGAAAATCCACACAAAATCTGATTTCCCCATTCATTTTCATGATTGGAACCAGATTAGCAACCCATGAAGAACATTTGATTAGAAAGATGATACTTTCTTCAATGAGTTTGTTCAATTCCTTCTTCATAAGAGGCTCAATATGGGAATTCATTAGCCTTTGCTTTTTCCTGGTAGGCTTAGATTCTGGATCCAGCTCAATAGTGTGTTGGGCCAAACTTGGATCAAATCCTCTCAAATATTCATATCTCCAAGCAAATATATCCAAAAACTCTTGACAAATTTGTGTAGGCACCTATTATTTGATCAAAGCAATATTATTACTAACATTGCACTAATTATTTTGTTCCTTACAAATTGATGACACTCTGTTAATTAGGCTCATTTTTCCTTCAATTCCTCTTAATTGACCATTATATGTTGATTAAGCCTCTTATCCTACAGTTCACCAATAGATCTTCTCATTAGCTAACTCATGCTTCCAACACTTCCAAAATCTATTAAAACCCTCTTCGAATGCTCCCTGTAAGCTTCCTAAACCTATTTGGGACCCCTAATTAATCCTAAAATATTAATTAGCCTTTAAACCTAGTCAAATCTCACTTTGACTTGCTAAAAGTGCTTTTTGCACTTACCTTTTGTCCCACATGCATCCAAAACATCCCTTTCTTGAAATCAAAAAACTATAAATAGACCCCTCCTCCTCCTCATTTCTAAGAACACTTCTCCTTCTCTAACATAAACTATAGAAAAATAGGATTTGATTATTTCTTCCATTGTTATTGAGCTATTCCTTCCATTACATATTCCAACTCAAGCTTGGGTAAATGAGGGGAATAATATGTTCTTGTAGCCATTAATGGTGAGCTCTCATTCTCAAACCCTTGAGCATCAAACAATCAAAACTGATTACTAGGATCTTCATAAGTTCATTTTTTGTATCATTCAAAGAGTATATACATGTTAGTTTGATGTTTTGTCAAAGTTATAATGCATGCATAGGAGCAGCTCTTGTTTATCTCTTATCTTGATTGTTCATAGTTAAGTTGGTTAAGCTTTGAGGTTTCTTTAGTGTTCTAGCCTCATTTCTATAGCTTTTCAAACTTATACATGTTCACATATGGCACGCCCAGTGGGACTTTACTCCATGGTCTCTAGAAGTTGTTTTTTTAAGCTTTTTACTTCAAGTTCTGACCATTTCCATGCATTTTGGAGGTTAACTAGTGTAGTTTCAAGCTTTTGATAATCTTAAAGGTAGTAAATCTTCCTTTTGCATGTAGATTTGTTAGGTTTATGTTAGAAATTGAATTAAAAGGCAAGAATCTAACCTATTTATAGTTTTTTATTTCTTTTTCTCATCATTTTTTGTGGTTTTTCAGGCCCGTGCATATGTTTCTAGAGGGTGTGCACATGTCAAAAATTGCACACGCACTTGTTTAATAGCTCGCGCACATGTTCACAGCGACATGCACACGTTTCCCTGGCTACAAACCTGTTACCTTATTTTTTGAACCTCTGTTCAAATTTAAACCAGAGATGTGCATATGTCATGAACAACATGCACATGCTTCCATGCACACATATGTGTCTCTTAGGATGCGCAGGTGTTTATTAAACTTTATGTCAACTCACATTTTTTTACCTTGGACGTGCATATGTTTTCTTAGGCACGCACATGCTTAAAAGAATGTACAGGTGTCATTATGTCCCGTGCAGGCATAAATACTGACCGTGTTTTCCACATAGCTGCGCACTTGTTATTTTAGGTGTGCACATGATGTTGTGAGTGCGCACATGTCATAAAGGGCACGTGGTTGTTTTGTTAAAATTGAATCTTTGTTCTAACACTTTCAGGTATTTATTCTTTGGATTTTCTAGCACTTTTCAAGTTTCTATGGATACTAATCAGTGGTTTTACAGTTACTTTGATAATATTGTAGTTTTTGTGCTAACTTTACTTAGTCAAGTTAATGAATGTTGTATTATTATTTTTAAGGTTTTGAAATACGTATTCTCTTCGCTCACATCTTATAGGTGATCTTGGGAATAAAAACGGTTCAATACCTTTTCTATGCTTTCAAAACACTTAAACTAAGTTTTATAAAAACAAAAGAACTTCAAATTTGGTTTAAAAGAACTTACTTTTTGTAATTTGATTGAGTGTTTTCCATTTCCACAAGTTTGGTGAGGTATTTTTTTGTGTATGCTCTTTCCTTGCATCTTGGGATGATTTGGGAAATCAAAAACAACATTCTATCTCCTTTAAATGATGTTTTGATCATTTGGAAAATTACTAATGTTGGTGTGTAGGACAAAAAATCGTGTGCAAAAGAATCAGAATCTAAACAAAGGCTAACTCATTTCTTTTAGGTTTCCAAATGGTGTACGACAAAAACCACATTAAGCTCATAAGATTAAAAAATACACCATATTCAACACACTTGATTTGTAGGTTTAGATAAGGGTACGCCCCATCCGCTTTAAACTAGGACATAACCCCCTTGGCATAAGCCTTAAGCTACAACAAAGGGGGTGGTCCTAGGAACCCCAAAGTAGTCCACACAAGAGGGAACCTTGTGGATGAAATGGGAAGTGCTCCACTTACCCACTTGACTAGTTTTTACATTTGTGAGTTAGAGTCAAAACATATCTCATATTGCAACCTAGTGAAAATACATTGAACGCATTCATTGCTCATTGTATTTGAAGGGGGTAAATTAAAGTTGAGATACTCCAAGATTAGTTAGTGTGACTTTCTTAGTAAATCAAGCTCACAAAAGATAAACTTGTGACGCCTAGTTGAGTGAACCACCTAGGAAATCCAATTCTTCTTGGAGCCCACTTTACTCGTATCAAACCATTGTGTTTTATAGGGATCCCACGAAGTGACAAATGGTTTGGAGTCAAAACCTTGTTATTTGAACAAGGTGAGAGTCCACTTAAGTTTAAACTAAGTGTTATCCATCACAAAACTCACAAAAGTGGCACTTTGTTGTAGTTCTTCACTTACCCTAAGGTAAGGTGATACTCTATCGAAGTTATAATTAGTTTGTTTCATCATTACTTGACCTATACCTTTGTTATCTTGTAGCCCATTTGGGAAAAAAGAGAAAAAACATGCACAAATACCATTAGAAATAATTGTGTCCACCACTTTTGTAGTCTACTTGCATGACTAGGCTACACTGTCGGAATGTAAGTGTTAAAAGTGTGAATGGTGCGTCATCATGTTCTAGTAAGCCCTATGTCTCAAACTCATATTGAGACACATTATCAACGTAATTAGGCTTAATTCACCTTTTGATCTCCCTTAGATGTGTTACTTTGTCTACATTACATCAACACAATTACGATACTTAAACCTCATTCCTCGTGAATGTGATCTAAGTGTCCACATTGTGGCGTTACACTGCCTACATCTTAGCGAATCCTTAACATACTTGCACTTAGTTTTATTTCAAACATTACCTCAAATATTGAAGTGGATGGTTACATTTTTTGTATATCGTATCCATATTATTTCGGTGTTAACACCGTGCTTTCTCTTGAAACTTGGTTAATGTGCCTTAGTAGTATTTATGTGTTGATTATATGCGTAATTTTTACCTTTTACAACTTAGGTCTTGTTTAGTTCTAAACTTGTCATAGTATCATTTGATTGGGAGTCACATCTACCCCTTGTTAATACTTATGAAATGTTCATCTTGAACTTGACATAAGTGTTGACATTGAGTTGATCATTTATATGTTGAATTACCGTTGAGAAACATAAGGTGTAAATTGTTGGTTAATTGACTGGTTTACTCGTAGACTTGCATGATTGTTCCTTGTGTGATAACATTTTCTTAGACTTATATCTAAGACAAATCATTAGATTCTTTGATTCTTTAAAACATTTAGACTTTAAGCAACTTATACCACATCACTCCTAGGTTTGTTGCACCTTGATTACAATTAGACAAAACCTATTATAAAAGAGACTAGTGATGCCACCTATCACAAAAATTCCATCTAAGAGAGTTGAACATGAATTAGAGTTAAATCCTTTTAGCGTAAACTACCCCTTTAGTGGTCACAACTTAGGTCCCCTCTTTTTGGAGGTTAAAGACACAAAAGTATTAATTGACCATAGTGGGGATGACACTGACTCATATGAAGAGCAACACACCCTTGATCTCACTCGCTTTGATGAAATCTTATTCTATAATAGGGATCAAGTACTCACACGAGACCTAGAACTAGGAGCCAAATTACCACAAGAACATGAAGCAACTATCAAAAACATTAACCTAAAGGAGGAAGAGCCATAAATACCTCCCCTTATCAACATGGATAATCCTTTTGACAGAGGATACACTTTCACTTCTGGTGCTCATAATAAAAACTTTGAGAGTGAAGGGCTGAAACAAATAGATGATTCTCGAAGACCACACCTTAAAGCCTCACGCAAAGTTAGGATCAAACATGAACACAAGGAGTTACCTCCTCCTCAATATGATGAAGAAGATGATCCTCAAGATGAGGAAGAGGTTATACAAAGACAGATATTAAAGCTTAGTCAAAAGTTATCAAAATTAGGTTCCTCAAGCAAGAGTACACATAAGGAATAACTTAAAACCAAATCTGGTGAATTTCACACCGAACCTTACTATGATAGAAACAGTAAAGGTTACTCAAGTGAATAGACCATCGTCCCCTATGAAAGAGAAACTCATTACACAAGAGTTGCAATCCATGAAGAACATGTTCACAACCCTCCAGGAGAGTAATGATAGGTCATAGTAAAAAGTACCAATACGAAGAATTATGTCCTTATCCCTTTGCAGAGACATGTTACGAGTTTCATTCCCTAAAAATTTTGATTGTCCTAAATTTGAAAAATATAAAGGTAAAGGTGATCCTCATGATCATATTAAAGACTTCTACATGGATTTCCAGGAAGTATCTTTTAGTGACAACTATCTCATACGTTTTTTCCTTCGTAGTTTAGGAGGATAAGTGCTAGAATGGTTCCTCCACATACCTAAGGGAACGGTTGTAGCATGGCTCATGCTAGTTGAAAATTTTGTGTGTCATTTCTCTTTTAACATGGAGAGTGACATTACCATGGCAGATCTTTGCAATGTAAAACAAAAACCAAATGAGACCTTTGTTGGTTTCTTGCAGTGATGGTGAGGGTTGGAAAAAAACTTCCCCTTGTCCCATTTCAGAAAAGCAACTGGTTAGTATCTTTATTCTAAACTTGGATCAAGACATAGCCTTTCATCTACAAATGTATTGATTCACTAACTTCAAATAATTTATTGAGAAGGGAATCCAAATCGATAAGGCTCTCATAGAAAAGGGAACGATTAAGCCCTTTTCAAAAGATAAACATGAATTAAAATTTGATACAAACTCAAATTCTTTAATAAAAATAAGAATGTCATCGGAGATGGAATCACAGACTCCAAAAGATTCCAAATTGTACTAAGTGGTCTACTCTTGAAGCTTACACAAGGACCTCGCCTAAAAGTGCCCCCAAAACGAACGTTTACACCTTTAACATAACCATTATCTTCCATCCTTAAATAGTTAGATGTTGTAAACATGGTGTAGTATCCAATCACGATAGTACCTTATCCAGATGATGCACCTAAACCAGTATGGTTCAAAGAACATGAATATTGTGACTTAAAACGTGTCAAAGGACACAATACTGACAGATGTTTGAAGTTGTGGAATTTCATTCAAGACCTTATTGAAGAAGGGAAGGTTGAGGTGGATTCACTTGAATCAAGACAAGGTCCTAACAAGAGGTTGGCAATATTCAAATAGCCCTTTCTTAATCATAGTAAACTAGGAAACAAGAAGTCAGATCAAGGTCAATCCTTTAATGACTATAAAATTACTAACTATGTGTATCCATCAATCGATAATCCCTTTAATTCCCTCGTAGGTTGTATCCATTCATCTAGTGAACAAGTAAATACTATTAGGATCTTAGGTAACAGTTTTGTTGTAGGCATGTGACGTACTCACTTAGTGATCCTAGAACCTCCTCTACTTATCACTCAGGAAGGTTAGTATGACTTATTAGAACAATTGGAGAAAACCACGGCTAAGATATCGATCTTAGACCTCCTCAAAGTATTAAATTCTCATAAGAACATACTATTTAACATGCTTCAGGGCTTAGGAGTATCTACAGATGTAGATCCGACACACCTCTAAGAAATGGTTGCAAATCTTTATCCCAATGACTATATCTTTTCTGATCGGAATAAAATCCCGTGTAATAATCCTGAACACAACTTGCCTTTGTATATAGAGGTCTTTGTTACTCGTTGTAAGATAAAAAGAGTGCTTGTGGATGGTGGATTGAAAGGAACAATAACCAAATCATACCAAGCCAAGAACACAGATGCTAATCAAACACCATGATCAATAATATGAACGCATTTCGCCAGAATAGCTTTACATAAAACCTTTGCAAACAAATGAGTAGCAATATCATATATTATTATGGAACTCAATGCAATACATTGAGAATGGACCTTGCTTAAATAGGCAAGGAATAACAATCTAAGAACCAGTCAAGGTCATAGATCAAGCCATAAATCAAGGAAATAACTAGTCATCAAAGAACTAGTCAAGACCATAGATTTAGGAGAGAACTAGACATCAAGGATCTAGTCAATACCATAGATCAAGGAAAGAACTATACCTAACAACTAGATAATATCTTGTAATATCTAAATAAGATAAAATAAATATCCACATAGAGAAGTGGGTGAGGATAAATACAATAAAGGTAAATAAAGTACCTAGGTGAACATGAGCTAAGGTAAATACCTACTCTAACACCCCCCCCTCAAGTGAAACTAGGGGCCAAAATAGAAGTGGCATGTCCACAGTATGAGTCCCGGCAACTAGGCCTAATGAGGTACTCATGTACAATAACTGGGAAAAAAGGGACACCGCAAGGTACCCAAAACCAATAACAACAAAGTAAAGAGAGTAAAACCCCGCTCCAAGGCATCCCAAGAAGCTCGGATCAAAAAAATCATACAATGTTGAAGAAGTTTGGTGTGCACTATGGTCTAAATCCACTGCTTGATCACAAAACTCAAAAACAACTGACACTAGGCTTCATCAGAATAGCTCCATATAAGGAGACTGTCAATGGAGTGATGTCGAAAGTGCAAAAAAAGAAACACCAAACATAATTCGATCAACTACTGCAAATAGGTGTGCCACGATCCAAGAACAATAACCAAAGCAACAAGGCAAGAACACAAACTCCAAAGTTTCATGATCGAAGAAAATCCAAGGTAACAAGGCAAGGACACGAAACATGAAAAAGCGGGATCAACACCACACCCTCCCATACTACTGAATGGGTGGAGTGACATTACAAATTTGTATGAGTTGTCAAAACAACTACTCGAACACTAACAAACTAACACTAGACTTCACCAGAATAGATCCCCCACAAGAGATACTGTCAACATGCCAAAAGTGTCGAAAATACATATACAAAATCTCTCAACAAACAAGAGAGATACACTACACCTGCTAAAGAAAAATGCTCAAAACAAGAAGCATCACAATGCAGAAGGTATAGAAAGTGGAGCAAGAGGCCAAATGGTGGAGGAGCCATGCTTGTAGAGTCCTCTCAAAGAATTCCTATGTCGCCGCCATGAGTGATCATATATCCACCCCAAATCAACACGGATGGATGAAGAAGATGCCTGCATATGACTTGGTGAAAAATGCACAATGGGTGCATGCAAAAGGACATTAGAATGTGTTTCAGGTTGATCATGTCTGATAGCTGAAATCTTAGGTTTCTCAAGCCTGAGTGAAGGTGCAGAACTCATGTGTTGCTCATGATCCTCAGAAAGAATCGAGCAAACAAAAAAAGGAGCTCTCTCAATGTGTGATCCCAATGAAGTATCTACTCGAAAACCAATGTCATGATGAGAATTCCACTTAACATGTGGAATAGAGGAAACAATACCCTGTGAATGTCTGTCAATGAATCCACTAGTGAGACCCATAAAACGGAGCATGCGAGAACTGAATGCAGTGGTATGCTTCTTAAAAAATCCATGCAGCTGAGTAGAAGTAGGATACACAACATGTGGTACTGTAATAGGCACAAATGTGGAAGAGCATGCAGTAACAAGCCTCACAGGTTTAAAAGCATCAAAAGTAGGTTTAGGCTCAAAGACTAATAGATCAATGTCAATGGGTACAAGAGCAACAACTACAAGTGGACTAGGAGCATGGATATGGTTGTCAGCAATATGATGGTGATGTTGTAGGCTAGCAAGTTTGTTCTACAGGGAGTGTATTATTGTATCCTTATCATGAATGAGTGATTGTAGAAGAGAATTTCACTTCTTGAGCGATCTATTTTCTTCCACAAATTTTACAATATCCTCTTGAAGTCCACATACTTCAGAGAAAAGCATATCATTCTCATAATCCATGATAGGTACAAACTGCAACTCCCAGAAGTTTAGGACGTCGGGCTCAGCCAAAATTGCGTCCACAATTGATTACAACACTCCTCCATATTTGGCACTTTATAATTATAGTGCAAGTTTCAAAATAAATATTTCTAATGGAAAGAGCATGAAAAAACAAGCACTTTTACAAAAAAAAAATGGCACTCAAAACCGAGTTACCAATCAAAAGTTATAAGCTTTTTAATATTTTGCTCTATTATTTATTTTAGTTGCCACTAGAGCAAAATAAATTGTTATTTCCTTCACCACACAAATAAAATTAAAGGGGGCTCAAGTTAAGCTCCTACTATCACAAGTTTAAAGCCCTCATAGAACCATACCATATGTCCAAGGGCTAAGGATTTTAATGGGTGTTTGCACAACTTACTATTCTAGGGTGAGTCATGTGTTTTTGAGAAAGTCACATCCAACTACCTCTTCTGGTAAAAATACTATTTTTGGATTGTGTAGATAGTGACCTTTATTTGCCAAAAATAGCAACCTGCGGATTTGCCCGAAATAGTAAAAAACATGCACAGCATCCGTGGACCCCTGCCAAAAAAGGAAAGATCTGAAAAAAATCCTATGCACAAACCGAGATAGATACGCCATAGCAAAAATATTCCATGTTCAGATCTCGAGAAATCCAATAGACCTAACAAAGACACGAATCCTGAGGCAACCCGGTGTGCTTCCCTGTATCAATACAAAAACCTAGAAAAATAATTGCCTCCAGAAATGGTCAAGTTTACAATCCATCTTAGGGTTTTCCCACCTTCTGGATCTAATGGAAGCCTCCGTTTTGCATAAAAATGTACGCAGCAACAAAATACGACCAAATCCCAAATATATGAATATACAATGAATTTATTTGTAAAATAAAACTTACAGATAGATGTCAACAACAATCTCCAGCTCTAATACCATGAAAGGAACAATAACCAGATCATACCAAGCCAAGAACACATATGCTAATCAAACACCACAATCAATAAGATGAAATCAATTCGCCAGAATAGCTTTACATAAAACCTTTGCAAACAAATGAGCAGCAATATCATATATTATTATGGAACTCAATGCAATACATTGAGAATGGGCCTTGCTTAAATAGGCAAGGAATAACAATCTAAGAACCAGTCAAGGTCATAGATCAAGCCATAAATCAAGGAAATAACTAGTCATCAAAGAACTAGTCAAGACCATAGATTTAGGAGAGAACTAGACATCAAGGATCTAGTCAATACCATAGATCAAGGAAAGAACTAGTCAATACCATAGATCAAGGAAAGAACTATACCTAACAACTAGATAATATCTTCTAATATCTAAATAAGATAAAAGAAATATCCACACACATAAGTGGGTGAGGATAAATACAATAAAGATAAATAAAGTACCTAGGTGAACATGACCTAAGGTAAATACCTACTCTAATAGATCTGGTCTGAATGTTTGTACATTGAAGCTTATCATGCAATTAGGCCATACAGAAGTAGATCTAGATGCTAAGACCATTACGATCACAGCTTATGATAATGAAGATCGTGAGTCAGCAGGTACCATGGTGATCCTAATGGAAGTGGGGCCCACATATCATGATACCAAGTTTCATGTCCTTGACTTGGAACTTCCATATAACATGCTCCTAGGACGCCCATGGATTCATGTCATGTAGGTCATCCCTTCGACCTTCCATCAGTGTATCAAGTTATGTCACAGAGGATAGATGATCACCATCCCAGGTGATCCAAAACCGTTTACACACTGTAGAGCACTGCACAGTTTTTCCCATGCAACATATGAGTGTCCTTCTACCGATATTATTGTCTCGTAACAAACTAAAGCTATGAAGAATCATATAGATCTGGATACATTTACTCCTTGCAAATAGAATTTTCCCTCACTAGTCAATCACTTTACCTCATGGGAAGCAACGTTTGGAAAATATGGCCCAAATTATGAATTCAATCTTCAACATGCTCTTTTGATATTAGATCTTGCAATGTCACCTAAGACACGTGGTAGACCCTACTTTCAGTTGAAAAGCACTTGAGCTAGTTTCCCTAAACCCTTTGAGAGGTTTTTTCCTAGTGGTCTCTTGTCAGATGAGAAGATGCTAGATACACCTACAATATGGGTACCTAAAGGAAAGATGGATTCATGTCACCAGGATCCATAATATATCAATGGTCCACGCATGATGCATGCCATGGGTTATAAGGGATTCAAATGTGACACAAGCACACAAGGTAGATTAGAGCCCGTTCCTATTCCCCATTATAAGTTAAACAAACATGGCCTTGGTATCAGACTTCATGATGACCCACCCTTGAAGATGGATGCTACCTCTTCTAAACATGAGGATATCTCATCTCATTCAGACAGTGACGTAGATTCCCAATCTAGCTTATACGATGATCTTACCTCTACCAATTTATTTCTAGATTCAACTATCTTCACTCTTTCTTAATCTAATTCCCAAGCCAATTTCCAATTCACCCTTGTATATCCTGACCTCATTGATTAGGATCAAAAATTGCATGTTTCAGTTGATTTCTTTGAAAACAATGAGGTAATCGCAGAGTTCATGGGACTTAGAGATATCATTCCAAACAGTGACCATAAGAAGGGTTTCTCCATTAAATTGGATGCACGTGCGTACTTTAGGGAAGAGGTAGAATTGTGTGGTTTCCTAAACAAAAAAATAGGGAGCAAGGGAAAAAGTACTACAAAAAATCTTTGCAGCAAGAATATGCATACATCCCATAGTGAAAACCTCTTTAAGGCATTTGTGGACAAACAAACAAAATAATCAATAGAAAAGATAGTTCCTCCATGTGAAGATAAAACTCTCTTTGAGCCACTTGTAGAAGTAGATCTTACTCTTCCCCCTGAACCTACACGAATGGAGGACGCATCAAAGATGTTTTTTGAAGAGACAATCAGTGTCAACATCAGGTTAGACGAGGATCCGAAAATGATAAAGTTGGGAGCTTCACTATCACCACAAGAACCAAAAACCTTCATAACACTATTACGAGAGTTTGGAGACATATTTTCATGGTCATATGTAGATATGCCAGGTTTGGACCTAGTGTTGGCCATGAAAAACCTTGTTGTACACCCAGATGCCAAACCTATCAAGTAGAAACTAAGGAAGATGCACCCCAAGGTTGCATTATTCGTCAAAGAAGAGATGGAGAAACTATTAGTAGCATGTTTTATCAAACCTATTAATTATTTAGAATGGATATCTAACATAGTCCTAGTCCAAAAGAATCCAGTCAGCATCAAAATATGCACTGAATTCAGAGACATCAACAAAGCATGTCCCAAAGATGACTTCCCATTACCTAACATTGACATGATTGTTGATTCAACTGCTAGTTATGAGATGTTGTCCTTAATGGATGGCTTTTCAGGCCATAACCAGATCAAGATTGCAAAGGAAGACCAACAAAAGATTGCTTTAATCACCACTTAGGGGACATTTTGCTATCAGGTAATGCCTTTTAGACTCAAGAATGTTGGAGCTACGTATCAACGAGCAATGACCGTCATCTTCCATGACATGATGAATGACATCATGGAGGATTATGTAGATTATATCCTAGAAAAATCTAAGACCAAAGTAGAGCATCTAAAAGTACTGAGGTGATCTTTCAATGCCTCTGAGATTACAAGGTTCGCTTGAATCCCAAGAAGTGCATCGTTGGCATACAATCAAGAAAGTTATTGGGTTTCATTGTTTCACAAAGAGGGATAGAGGTAGATCACACCGAGGTCACAACTATTACAGAGATGCCTCCACCAACGAACCTTAAACAACTACGAAATCTACAAGGAAACATTCAGGAAATCTATCCATCCATATCACAACTAGTAGATAAGTGTCATCCTTTCACACATCTATTGAAAAAATATGTCACCTTTAACTGGAGACCTGACTATCAGAAGGCCTTTGAATTACTTAAGTAATATCTAACAATTCCACCTATTCTCATGTCACCTACCCCAGGCGAACCCCTATTGTTGTATATTTCAACTACCCAATTCATTATTAGTGCATTGCTTGCCCAATATGATCTTGGCCACAAAGAAAGGGTGGTTTATTACCTTAGTCATACCTTAATAGCCTTTGAGTTGAACTACCCTCAAATTGAAAAGTCCTTCCTGGTTGTGGTCTTTACATTTCAGAAACTTTTCCAATGTCTCCTTAATAATAAGCCCAAGCTGATATCTAAAGTTAACCCTCTCAAATACCTCCTATCTAAACCTACCCTTACAGAACAGATGGTTAATTAGATCATCCTCCTTGGTGAGTTCAACATTGAATTTGTTAACCAAAAATATCTAAAAGGACAGGTACTTACAGATCAACTGGCTGAAGCTCCCCTACTAGGAATGGAACTGTTGTGTCTGGATCTTCCATATGCATCTATGATATACACTGAGGAATTTGTCATGTGGCAACTCCACTTTGATGGTTCATTCACCTTTCATGGTTCAGGAGTAGGAGTGGTACTTATCACTCCCACTGGAGAAGTCATTATGCAGGCATTTTGTTTGGGATTCCCTTGTACAAATAATATTTCAGAATATGAGGCACTCATCACCAGCTAGAAATTAGCTATCAGTGGTGACTCCCAATTGATCATTAAGCAAGTTAATGATGAGAAGTTTGTTCCATACAAGAAGTTGGTTGAAACTCTGAAGGATTACTTTGTACAAGTTATCTTTGAATAGAGACTGAGATCACATAATCGATCAGCAGACACCATGGCTATAATTGGGTCTTTACTACACATTCCACCTTAGGAAAACAAGATGCCTTTCTTTGTTGAAAACTTGCAAGTGCCTACATAAGACATGCTAGAATATTGTCTATCATGTGAAGGTGTTAGTCCTCTATCCCCTTGGTATGAGCCCATTTTTAACTACTTACAAGATGACACTTTTCCCCCGAATATCTCTCATACTGAGAAAAGAGTCCTTATCCACCGTATAGCTCGATATATGCTGCTAGGAGGCACCCTCTATCATTGTGGCTACAACGAGAATATGTTGTGTTGTCTTGATATGACCAAGTCAATCCAAGTAATTAAAGAAGTGCAAGGAGGCATTTGTGGAGCACACACCAACGGGATGGTCCTTGCTAGGAAACTATTAAGAGTAGGTTACTATTGGCCCACCATGGAATCAGACTGTTGCAAATTTTTCAAGAAATGTGAACTTTGTCAAAAGTATGGAAACTTGATACATGCACCAGCACAGGCTTTACAGCCCATCACAACATCCTGGCCATTTTCAAAATGGTCACTTGATCTCATAGGGAAGTTCACTCTAACTTCCTCAGATGGACACACTCATACTATCACTGCCACCAAGTACTTCACTAAATGGTTAAAGGTTGTACCTCTCACTTATGTAGCCGATGCGTAGATCTTCAAGTTCATAATGAACCATCTCATTTTCCATTACGACATCCCCTCTGCCATTGTAACAAACAATGGTAAATACTTTTAAAACAAGATGTTCAAAACGTTATGCCAACCTTCCAAATCCAACTCAAGTGGTCAACTCCCTATTACCCTCAAGGTAATGGAAAAGCTAAAACCACCAATAAAACCCTTGTTCGTATCATGGAGAATATGATTAGCAAAACTAGACGTAATTGGCACCTACATATCCATCCTGGCCTCTGGGCCTATCGAACCTCCATCTGCACCCCTACTGGTGCTACTCCTTATTCACTAGTCTTTAGCACCGAGGCCATTATACCCTTGGAAATTGAGCTTACCTCCTTGAGAATATCTCTCCATGATTATCTGGGCAAAGACAAATACTACAGGGTAGCTCGACTCATAGAGTTAGAGCTCCTGGATGAAAAGTGTCTGAGAGAACTCAATCATTTAAAGGTTTATCAGAACCAAGTGTCATGAGGATACAAAAAACAGATCATACCTCGTCAATTTGAGGTAGGGGATCTCATTTTAAAATAAAACTAGTTTAACACAGTCAAGGACCAAAAAAAAGGCAAGTTTGAGCCCAACTGGTTAGGACCATATGTTGTGGTCACTAAGTATGGTTTAGGGGCATATAAACTGGCTCACTCAAATGGTGAGGAATTAAAGGAACCAATGAACACAATGCATCTCAAGTGGTTCTATGCTTGAGTGTGAGGTTCCTCAGAAAAGAAAGAAAAACAAGAAAAAAAATCAAAAAATCAAGAAAAAGTAAAAAGAAAACATGTCGTCCGATTGTGAAAACCACACAATTGTAACACATTAGGCAAGTCCTTGGGTGAAAACTGGCTTCTAGCACTTAAGGATGATTCATTGCTCATAAGCAACTTCCACATCTAGATAGGTAATGATGCAACCTAGAATTCACCAGTAAAAGCCTAGGTACACGGGCACATCACTCAACCTAGACTAAGCGCTCACCCAAAGCACACAAAGGTACCAGACCCTTCTTTAGGGTTGTTGTTGCAGGATGTTAGCATGATGAAGACTTAAAACATTTAGATCCATGACTAATATATCATTCTACAATGCATGTTCAGATCTAGATCTAGATAATAACAGACTTAATTGATAACCATGATGAAATCAAGCATGTAAGAACTAATTATACTCAGGATTTTATACTCTGATTTAGCCAATACACTCAATTGCATTAAACATGATGAATACACAAAATATAATTATAATAGTTAATACCATAGTTTATGTGCACATCAGATTTGGCAGCATAACCTCACAATAACTCAGTTCTCAAATACTACTACTATGCTATGCAGTTCCCTACATATTTATAAAGGTGGGGACTTTCCCTTCACCGCTTATCTAATCCCAAAAATAGGTCACATGCTGAAAATAGCCACGTGCCTTTACAATTACAACCACACATGCAAGTGTGCTAACAATAGATTTCTCCTAGTTAACTATCAGTCGCAAGTCTATCTTTAGCCTGAATCCATGCAAAGTGCTCCTTAGCCGTTCTTCCAAAAATAGCTCATGTGTGTCGCGCAAGTCTTCATCTTGTTGTGTACTCTGCATGTCATCTTCCAAAAATAGATCATCATCATGAAAATGGATAAGTCCTGAATCTGTCTCTATCCTCAGCGCGTGTTTCCTTCCCGATCCTCCCGCACTTTTGAATGCGCTCTGCTCTTTCACACGAATATTTTGTATGACTTCTGCTAAGGGTTATACATGGTCTACTCAACATTACCCCACACTAACCTCATTGCCACCCCAGAAATGGTTACCTTTTGAATGCTCAAAGAATGAGAAAGAATATAAATGAATGAATGTTAAAGAATTTCTATACAAAGAATAGTTCTTTACTCTGCATCATCCTCTTCTTCAACTAGAAGAATGAGTTCGGGATATTCTTCTTTTATTTTTGCTTCTAAGGTCTGCCATTCACTCAGCACGTCCTATGCCTTTTCTAGGATATTCACTGCAATAGACTCCATCTCATCCTACAAAATTTCTCCCTTCTCATTTTGTAATACTAACATAATGTTAGCCATTGCGGACATTCTTCCTTCCTATAGATCCATCTTCTGAGCTATATCCTTTCCTAGTTCTTCCAATCTTTCCTTATGGGGTTCATGTGCTGCTGCAAGGGCCTCACACTTTTGCTTCACTATTTCCAGTCTCTTTGCACACCCCAATGTTTCATCCTTCATAGATTTTAGGATTTCATTGTCCTCTACCATTGTTCTTATTCTGATGACTGCTTCCGGAGCGGTGCAGATGTTCAATGCTTGATTCACTTTCTTCAGCTCCTCCCGAAGGGTTTGAAGCAATGCTTTGTATGATGAAATTTTTCTCATCACTTTAGCCCTTACCCACTCTACCTCTTTTTCAGGTTCTTTTTGAGTTGGCACTTTAATTGGTCCCTCTTCAAGCACCATATCAACCAAAGTGCGCACATAGTGCATAGCCGAAGGGAACTTTTTGGGCACCTTGGGCACTAAGTGTGGTCTCACTTGGAGGACATGATCCCCGATCTCCTCTGCCATGCCAATAAGAAACCCATTCTTTTTCTTCTCTAAGTCCTTCTCTTGTTTCAAGCACGCTATCTTTGCATCCTTGGCCTTGATCTCTTCCCTCAATGCCCTAATAGTCACAGCTTTATCCACATTCCTCCTTGCCACCTCTATAGATACCTTCACCAAGGCATTACTTACCTGTTCATCTGACATAACAGTAGGCTTTACCATTATGTGTTTGGCCTGAGGTGTCTTTTTCAATCTTCTAGATACACAGGACTCTTCGCAGATGTCGAAGTCTAGTTCATCCATATGTGTCTACATTGACCAAGATAGTTGTTTCCTTACGCGCATTGTGGCCATGTCCTCATCCATCAGCTCCCATCCATACAAGTCTTTAAGGCCTTCCATGCTTTGGAAACGGGCGTAAACAATCTTACTGGTGTCCTCAATGTAGCCCATGACTGGTGCAATATACTCCCCACTTGTTCTCTTTGATGTTGGCCCTTTAGGAACATGGGCGTCAAGATTTGGAGCTTGTTCTGCTATGCCCTGAGTAATCTCTTGCATTGTCTCATCTACCCCTTTTCTCCTTCTTCTCAATCCTACATTTCTTCATCCTTTGGTTCTTCCACATCCTCTAGAGGTGTAGGAGATTCAGGCACACTCTCCTCAGACTCTTTTGCCTCCTCATCTAGCTTCAACTTTCTCCTTCTCTTCTCAGTTGTCTCCTTCTATGGAGAGAGTCGAGGTGATCTACACACCGATTTTGGAGTAGCACCTTGGGTTCTTGTTCTCCTAAATACCCTTTTGAAGTGGCACTCTCCTTGTACTGCATCTAGGGTCCTCATCATCTCCTTCTTGCACTTGAGGTGGTGTAGTGGCGTGCTCAGTTCTTACCTTGTCTGTAGGTTGCCTTCTTCCTCTATGCTCAAGGCCACCACTATCTTCTCGTTCCTCTTCCTCTTCATCCACCACTATGGTTTCTGCAAGCTGTGGGGTTGGCACATTCTCTATTGTATGCTTTCCCTTAGGCATCCCTAGAAGCGTGAACTCATTTTCCACATATTTTTTATTCTCCAGCTTGGGCTTAAGTTGAATATACACAATTTTTTCTCAACATCTCTCACAGAAAAGCTTGTTGGCTTCATGCTTATTATATTTGAGATAAGCCTCTCAATGTAGGTAGTTTTTCCTAGATATACATATGTTTTTCTCAGAGTGTGGTAGTCATAATCTACCTTATCTGCGATGAAGCTTAGGTGGCATGCATCTATGAAATGGTGAATTGATGCCTGGAAGTAGCGTGTTGTGAAGGCGTATGGCATTTTACACCAAGGGCTCTAAGATCCATCCTTCATCGCAAATTGTGTGATGAAAAAATGTTGGTAGACTGTAAACTGTACTACCTTACCCACCACTGAAGGTAACTCCTTGGGTATGTGCCACTCTTCTTCAAATTCCACATGGAGCCTATCATACCACATCTCCACCCTTTGTTTAAATGGCCCACTCATGGTCCCTTCACATAAATATTTATTTAATCTTTCCGCCATAGATTTATGTTCCGTGGGGTACTCCCAAATCTTCTCCTTTGGCCCATCAGGCACTCCAATCTCCATAAACACCAAAGACAATAAAATAGCACCAAAACTAATTCTGTCACATGTACGCGCTTCTTCAATGATTGTATTTTCTATGTGATCCATGATATTGTAGATCACTCCTTGAGACATCTTCCTTGCAATGTGCAGCCACATTGTATTCACCTGTGACCACCTTTCTTGGTCATTCAACTTTATTACAAGATGTGCAGCTACCTATACCACTAGGTAATTTTTCAATTTATCAATGTCCATATTGCGCGGACCCTTGGTATATCCCAGCTCCTTCCTTGTCTCCAGGATCACTGCTTTATCTGTTAATTCACTCTCTAGATTTGCTCCTGAGGCCCTTAGTCCTGTCACTATTGAAATCAAGGCAGCTGTGATTCTAACCCTCTGTCCGGAAAAGTAGAAGAAGTCCTCATGGACTCTTCTCATCAACCATCGATACAATGGTTCATACTTTCCAAAGTATGGCAGCTCATACAACTGGTAGACTCCAATCTGCTTTAGTAACTTCTCACCAGTGTCATCATACACTGGCATGTCTTCTGTTGTGCGCTTGTTCATTTTTGTGCTCAACAATGCATCTAGTTCCTTCTTATTATCTGATGTACGATGGTTGTAATCATTGATTTTACATTTACGGATGTGGGAATCCCATTCTTGTCCCATGATCACGCCCTCTGGATACTACATTTCTGAGAAATTACTCTCGGGAGTAATTTCTTCTTCCACTTCGACCTTTTTCTTCCCTTTTACTCCTAAGGTGGGTGCTTTCTTTGGTGCCATTAGAAAATCTCTACTTTCCACCCTCTGTAATGAACAAGTTGAAACCCTAGTTCAAATCTCCATGGCCTAGTGGAAATCATGTGTCTTAGCTCTTTCGTAACGCGTCTGCTTTTCTCAAACCCTTCACCTATGGGAATGTAAGCTTCTCCTACACACAAATTTTCTATCCACATCTGGTTTCACACTCTTCGTACCTTAACACGATTGCTCGACTCATTTGCACTTAGCTCTTTTCAAATTCTCTCAATTGTAACAGTAAAAATGAACTCGCATCCCATCCTTTTATAGATTTTCAAAAATTTAGTGCATTTATTGCTCCTCCACCTACCAACAATCCTCTCATTAATCGATCATTTTTGTTCTTTCCGCGCAGTACATCTTCGTGCCCAAGCTATAACCTTCTAGCACACCTTCCTACCTTCTAGTCGTGGACTTCTCTTCAGCGTGCCTCCATGCACCTGAGTACCTCACCACTGCACCTTCCCTTGGTAGTTCCCATGGCCTCTACTTACCTCACATTATACTTTTTTCTTCATTCATCTCCCCCTATGATCTTCATTTCTGGAAGCAATTTTTTTCAATTCTCCAACTTGAATAGCACCCGTAGTAGTTTGTTCCTTTCATGTGTACTTATTTTCAACAGTCATGTATCTAAATATCAATAACCACCCCACACTAAGGGTATGTGCAATCCTCTGCGCATAAACATTCTTCAAATAGTAATTATCTTTTGGCACGGAAACGTGCTTATTACACAAAAACACCAACTAAATTGACAAAGCATAGCGAAAAAGGAAATACATAATTTAAAACCTAATCTAAATGGCAACACTACCTTGTTACAAACACCAAGAAGACTTATTTATAGTAGGGCTTCAACCTACTCCCGTTGAAGTAACCGGGTAACCATATTCCATTAATCATCTCTAATTGACAAGCGCTTGTTTCAATTATGTGAGTGACAACATATGGCCCCAACCAATGTACCTTGAGTTTTCCTAGATGGTGCAAAAACTTAGAATCATAGAGAAGCACCATTTTTCCTATCTCAAGCTTTTTATCCTTGATGTGCCTGTCATGTCATGCTTTCTGCCTGGCCTTTTCTTGTTTTTGACTCCAACGTGTTATTGCTCATCTCTCATCCAACTTAATTAACTTTTCAATCCATTCTTCTAATGCTTGTTCATCAGCTAAACCTCTAGCGCTCCCAATACATAAAGATGGTGACATGAATTCCATAGGAAGAAATGCTTCTGTGCCAAACACTAACTGAAATGGTGTGGCTTTGTTCAACCTTGTATGTGTTATGCGATATGCCCAAAGAGCTACAGATACTTTTGCATCCCAATCCTTTCTTCCAACATCATAAATTTTGGTCAATGTCTGGCTCAAAATTTTGTTGAAAGCCTCAGCAGTCCCATTGGTCTGAGGATGATATGGTGTAGTCTTATGGTGTGCAATCATGAATTCATCCAATAAAATTATTATTGTCTCATTCAAAAAGTGTGTGCCCCTATCACTGGTCAAACTTAAAGGGCATCCATACCTCGTAATAATATTTTCCCATAGAAACTTAGTTGTTGTAGCCATTGTACAATCCTTTGTAGGCATTGCTTCTACCCACCTTGTCAGATAATTTGTGCAAGTTATGATATAGCGTGATCCAGTCTTGCGCGGCTGGTGAAATAGGACCAACAAAATCTATAGCCCATTTTTCAAATGGTTTTGCGCTAGTAATAGGTCTTAGAGGCATTTCATCTCATTTTCCTGGTTTTCCAAGATGTTGACAGTGATCACATGCCTTGCAAAATTCCTTACAATCTTTATACAGGGTCTCCCACCATAATCTTGTGAGTAAAATCTTACACGCAGTGGCATCACCTGCATAGTGGCCACCTACAATACCACCATGAGCTTCTTCCATAATATATTTGTGCTCATTCTCCAGTAAATAGTAGCGTAAGACTTCATCCCAACCTAATTTGTACAAGTCAACGCTAATTAACATATAGGGAGCCACGCGTATAGCAAGTTATTACTTCTCCAATGATTTCATTCCTTCTGGTGGCATGCCTGTTCATAGAAAGACAACAATGTCCTCTAATTCCGATGGCATGCATTGTAACCTATATAACTGTGCATTGGGCATGGTATCTTTAATTTCTTGTGCATCTTCTCCTGACTATATTCTGGATAAATGGTCTGGTCCAGAATTACTTTTCCTTGGTTTGACCACAACTGTGAAATAAAATTCTTGAAATAAGAGTACCCATCTGCATATACGCCCCTATAAAATGGGCTTATTTACCAAATACTTCAATGCCATGTGATCTATATAAAAGAAACATGGTGTAGCTAGTAGGTATTGTCTGAATTTATGTAGCACATAGATCATTAACAAACCTTTGCGCCTTGTAGTTGTGTAATTATGCTCTACATGAGTCAGTCTTTCTACTAGCAAAACAAATAGGATGATCTATAATACCTTCTCCAGGCTGAGCCAATACCACTGCCAATGGTCATGCCAAAGGCATCCACATGTACATGAAATGGTTGGTCCCATGAAGGAAAATGTAGAATAGTTGCGGTAGTAAGTTTCTCCTTTAATGTCTCGAATGTGCACTGTTGTGGTTCTCCCCAGTAGAATGTACCTTTTTCTTTCAGTAACTCCTCCAAAGGTGTGGAAACCTTGGCATATCCTTTAATGAATTTCCTATAATAGCCATGTATGACCTAAAAATTCACACACCTCACTCTGACTGGTAGGCTCTTTTAGGCCAGATAATGACTGCAACCTTAGTTGGATCAACCAACAAACCTTCCTTGTAGATTATGTGTCCTAGTAGTATCCCAAATGGTGTATCAAATATGCACTTCTTGATGTTCAAAGAGATACTCAACTATCTACATCTTTTAAACATTAAGTGCAGATTGTCACAATGATCTTTAACCAATCCATACATCATCCAATCATCCAAATAAACATGTAAGAAGTTGTGAATAAAGTCCTTGAACACTTGAACAACTATGCGTGAAAATACAGCAGGCACATTTTTCAGACCAAAAGGCATCACAGTATAGGAAAAGCTACCCCATTCAGTAGTAAAAGTAGTTTTTTCCTAATCCTCCTAGGCAATCCTAACCTGATGATACCCAGAGAACCCATCTATAAATGAAAAGATTTCACACCCTATAACGCCTTCTAGTATTTCCTCAGTGAATGGCATAGGAAAGGGATCAGTCACACATGCAGCATTTAGCTCCCTATAGTCCACACAGATCCTAACCTAACCATCCTTCTTGATATTGATCACCATTGGACTAACCCATTATGAATCACTCGAGGGTTTGATGATTCTAGACTTAAACATTTTTTCAATCTCTTCTTTGACCTTTTCACGTAAGTTTGGGTTCATCCTGTATGGTCTCTTTGTAACTGGGCATGCACCCTCTTTAAGCTTTATCTTCATCTCTCCTAATGATTTATGCATGCCTTTAAGCTCATGGTATCCCCGAGGGAATAAATCCTGATAATCCCATAGTAACTCTATGATTTTAGCCACTTCATAGTCTGACCAATAGTCCCCAATTATGGCCTCCTTAGGCTCAGCATCTGATCCAATATTCACTTTCTTTGTCTTCATAGGTTCATGGTAGGCACGCGTGGTCTTATCTGCACTGTCCAACACCTCACGCCTACCTGTTGAATGGTTTACATCCAGATTTTCTACTTCTTCATCATCCACTAAGTAGACCATTTTTCCTTTTTCTTTCTCAAGGCAAGCACGCTGAAGTAGTGTGGTATCAGCCTCTATTTCTTCAACAAAATGCACTCCTGAGTTTCCTTCATCGAATAACTCTTGAATGAGTTCTTCAGCCTTGGCACTATCTCTCATAGTTAAGTGCTTTATGAATTTTAATGCTTCTTCCACCAGAGGCTTGGTAGAGAAGAAGTCAAATGTCTAGGTTATTCCTACAATTAAATTCTGCCAATTTCCAGTCTCTCTATGGAGTTCTGCATATACATACCAAACACATACGCAGCCTTATACAGTGGAATAAAACTTGTGCACCCAGAGCTAAGGTGGTAAAGCTTCCTACCCCTCTGTCCAGAGTCTCTCACACTTCTAAACGTGGTGCTAAATAGATTGATTACCATGATAAGTACAAATTTGAGTAGGTGCATTGCTCCAAGAAGAACCTAGTGGCAAGAGAAACCCTAATTTCATTCCATCCTACAAGATTATCCTTGTGGACCACCCACCAACGTGTTGTTGTCCTGTATAGTGTATATGCTAGCATATTTCTTCTTTCCAATGGGTCTATCCATTGTTCTTCCATGTCATGTAGGAACACTATAGGATCTCCTTCTCCGATGTAACAAGGTACCAAGTTGTTATCTATTCTCCTGATATAACACGGTTTGTTCTCTTTATGAAATATGCTCTTTATTGCTCGCCCTACCAACTCATAAGTTCTATGATCCCAATTATCACAAGAAACACTTGTAATATCGCTAATAGATTGTGCATCCTCCCACTAAAGGATTCCTTCTTTACATGGATCAAGCACCTCTGGATCTCAGATGGTGTGTACATAAATCTTATTCAGGTATTCTTCACTCAAGGGGTCTCAACATATGGTGCAGAGTTTCCATCTGTTAAAGGGATAATAACTCTTTCCTCATTGTTTTCAAAGCTGATATAACCCTTGTTGAACCAAAGATCAGCATTATTTACATAGCACCAAGGATGCCCCAATAGAGTTGGGAAGCTATCTGACTCTGTCAGTGCTAAAACCTCAAAATCTCCAGTGAACTTGGCTCCTTGTATGGTAATGGATGCATCTTTTAAAAATCCGATAAGAGTGGTCTTGGTCTGATTAGCCATGAACAAAACATTAGAGGATGGTTGTAATGGAGGTCTCCCCATTTGTACCCATGCATCTAAAGTAATAAAATTGACTTTCGTGCCTATATCAATCAGTATATTACTCAATAACCACCCATCCACAACAACATTTAAAGTGATTTCCTTGTCATAATATAAGCTATGAGGGGGAAGATTCGCATGAAGGATCTATCATCCAGTCTTAGAACTTACATGTGGAGTGTTTCCTTTTAACCAATTCCCCAACAACGGAATGATATTCTCTTGGCGCAACAATTTGTACACTTCTCTCAAGTCATCTGTAATCAGTTTGGACCATCTCTAATGCTTTCCTTTTGCTCCATCTTCTGTGATTTATCCTTTAAATATTGTATTTCACCCTGAAGATTCCTGAGTACCTCCATGGTTTCTTGGTAAAACACCTTTTGATGGGTAGGATCTAGGTACCGTGGATGTAGAACCTCCTCCTTAGTGATGACAGGATTCTACTGCAATGTTTCTTTGACGTGTGCTGCCTCAGTGTGGGTCATGATCTTTACCTGCAATGCCTTGGATTCTGGTTCTAGCTTGGGTATCCACTCATTTTCCAAAGCACGTTGTATCCTAACCATCCCTGTGCCTTTATTTTCCTATTTATGTTTCTTTCTAAGATGCTCATACAAGTTTGGGCACTCCTCATAACTATGATTCTTTCCATATAAAGAACATGTAATATTCTGAGGAAATTCATGCTTGTAGTGGTTAGGAGATCCACATGTATAACATGTTTCGCGAGGGAACTCACCTCTTCTGCCACCACACCCTCATCCTCCAAATCCACCATGGTATCCTCGACCTCTTCCACGACTACCTTCAAAATGCCCTTCATTCCAATCATAGCACACTTGATTGTGATCCTGATCTTGATGCTCATTCTTGCCTTTAGAGTTATCTGAAACTCCCATATGTTGTACACCAATATCTATAACATCCTGGATCTGACCAATCAGCCGGTGTTATTCTGTGTCATGAGTCGTGGACCTACAGATTTTACAGTAACAAGAGACGTTCTTCCTTATTACGCATTGTAGTAATGGGTAGCGGCTAGCATCATGGTTTAAATGGCATATCTCATAGTCTAATAGTAATGAGCACACTGATCTATAGGGACAACTATCCTTTGTGTGACCTTCCACTTCACAATTTGTGCACCAAATCCCTGTCCATGCATCTCATGTGTTGAATTTGCTGATAGTTTCTCCAACTGCTTTTCCATAGCTGCGATCTATGCTTCTAAAAAGGCCTCACCCCAATTTCTATACTTCCAACTTCCTCAGTGAGTAAGGATGCTTCAAGTTCTTTACACAGATCAATGTATGTTTAATGTGATAGTTCCCTTCTAAAAGGTGTAATCATACCTCCAACAAACCATTGCGCATGTTGCCTTGCATGGATATCATAAAACAACTTAGATAACAACGTTTTGAAATGGGCATCATACTCTCTAACACTCTCAGTAGTGCCTTGCTTAATATCCTTGAGCACACTTATACTCTTCTACTCGAACTCAGGGATGTGAAACTCTTTAAGGAAAGCATATTTTAAAGCTGCATAGTCTACGCAAGTCTTATCAGAGTCAAAATTTTTGTACCAGCTTGTGTGCACCCTTGTAATGTAGTAGTGAATCAACTTTCCCTCCACTTAAAATCTGTGATTCCTTTTACACGACCACAGTGCCATAGTATTTCACACATGTGTATGTGTTCAGCAGCATCTTCTATGCCCCTATACTCTGGAAGATGAAGACACATCTCCATGTAAATATTCTGGGGTTTGTGCGGACCCTACCCACCTGATTCAGAACCTCTTGTGTTCCTTCTGCCTCGAGAACCACCAAATCCACTAGAACTAGGCCACCTATACCTCTTGATCTTGAACCCATAGCTAGAGTTGGACTAGAAGATGTACTTCCCTATGTCCCAACAATAGTACTAAACTACACCCCTATAGTCTGTGAAGTATTACTACTCCCAGAAGATATTTTAAAAGTATGAACGCTTGAATTTTACATGGATGATACACCTGAAATGATACTCCCATATAACAATGAAGCCATTTGCACTGTCATCATTGTGCTTTTTATATGACTCACTCCTTCTCTCCCACTTCCTAAATTATCTTGTTAACTATTTGTTGTACTAGATACTGGAAAACCAAGTGCAAGGGAAAGGTTTCCAGGTGGATTCAGATGCATGCCCATGGCCCAGGTCATCTTTGCTATCATGCTCCTACATGAGGTCGAGGAGGGTTCCCTATCATGATTTCCCAAATGGGGGAGTTCCTGATGCTCAGGTTCCACATCTTCTATGTGAACTTAAAATCCTTCTTGAACTATCTCTCTCCACAACGTCATTCACTCTGTAACATCTCGCTCCTTCTCTATCTCCCTCTCGTGCGCCTCATTATACTTAAGCCGCCTTTCCTCTCTCTGCCTCTCTGTTGCTAGGTCTGTCATCTTTCACCAAACCTGATCCTGCCCTCACGCATGGTAGGGTTTAGTTAGCCATCAGTTTGTTCTCCAATTTTAGGGTTACCATCATAATTTTGATCACCAAGGGAAATTCCTTGCAGGTAAGCTCCCCTGGGATATCGTAAAAATTAGAATTTAGCTACCTCTGCGTATGAATAAGTGGAAATTGAGTACTCCAAGATATAGCTGTTCAAAACACCACAAAACCACCTATCCACAACACGATTCCAAATTAGATCAACTTCATAAAGGGTCTGAAATTCTTCCTACATCTAGACAAGTTTGTGATACCTCCAATTTTGTTTAGATCGCATAAGCAACCAACCACTCGTATACAGTTACTATCAGAAATATAGCGAAGAAGATCTCATACAAACAGTCATACAAATTCTACTCCTCCCACGTGTGTGCATTAAACACAAATCCAGTGCTGAACCGCCATGTGTATTCTTCTAATAGTTCATGTATCCACTCCTCAACACTTGCTAGGGTCAACCGGTATGTCTTCATCGTGAACCATCCTGAAAAAAACTAAAAAAGAGGTCCCGACAACGGAACCAATGATGCATCCTAGAATTCACTAGTAAAATCCCAGGCACGTTGGCACATCACTCAGCCTAGCTTGAGCGCTCACCCGAAGTGCACAAAGGTACCAGGCCCCTCTTTAGGGTTACTGTTGTAGGATGTTGGCATGACGAAGACTTAATGCATTCATATCCATGACTAATATATCATTCTACAGTGCATGTTCAGATCTAGATCTAGACAATAACAGACTTAATTGATAACCATGATGAAATCAAGCATGCAGGAACTAATTCTACTCAGGATTTGATACTCTGATTCAGCTAATACACTCCATTGCATTAAACATGATGAATACATAGAAGCTTATTATAATAGTTAATACCATAGTTTATGCTTGCATCAGATTTGGCAGCATAACCTCACAATAACTCAGTTCTCAAATACTACTACTAATGTTTACGCATTTCCCTACATATTTATAAGGGTGGGGACTTGACATTCACCACTTATCTAATCCCAAAAATAGGTCACATGTTGAAAATAGTCGCATGTGCCTTTATAATTACAACCACAGATGAAAGTGTGCTAACAATAGATTTCTCCTGGTTAACTATCAATCACAATTCTATCTTTAGCCAATATCCATGCAAAGTGATCCTTAGTCACTCTTCCAAAAACAGCTCGTGCATGTCACGCAATTCTTCGTCTTGTTTATGTGCTTCGCACACCACCTTCCAAAAATAGATCATCATCATGAAAATGGCTAAGTCCCGAATTTATCTCTGTCCTCAGCGTGTGTTTCCTTCCTAATCCTCCAGTGCTTTTAAATGTGCTCATGCTCTTTCACACGAATATTTTGTATGACTTCTGCTAAGGGTTATACATGGTCTTCTCAACAGGTAACTATTGCTTCTATCTAGGGCTAGTTTTCTTAAAAGTCTAGGGATCCTCTTTGAACCTATCTTTCAGCGCCTTGATCTGGATGATCTATTCTTGTATCTATGTTAAGGAATCATCTTTGTATATTCCCATCTAACACTGGGGGAAGCTTCACATCTTCATAATATTGCACATGCGTGTGGAATTTTGCCTTTGTATATTCCCATCTAATGTTGGGGGCATCCACGCTTCTTTGCTTGTTGTACATAGCTTTGAAAAACACAAAAACATTCAAATATGTTGGAAAAAACCCTAAACATTTGAAAACCCCCTTTTTTAGAGACGAATCTACAAAAATAACATAACATTTTTTTTTGGAAAACCTGAAAACAATGTGAACAATAGCCTTGAAAATTATCTTTACAATGACACCAAAAACAATAGAAAATGTTTCAAAGCTATCCCACAAAAATAAAGTAGTGATTTGCTTACTTTTAGTTGTCAGTTTGTAGAGTTGTGATTGCATTATCTTTTCATGTTGTGTGTTTTAAATTGAATTCATTTGTTTAGTTTAAAGTGTTCCTTTAATCTGTTGTACATAATCATTGATTTCATTTTATCTTGCATACTTGTATATAATTGTGTTGTGTTAGTTAGATTTGATTAAGTTGTATTTGTTGCTTGTGTTGTATAGTTTTTTCTCGTCATAACATCTATCATCTATCACCTATCATCACATCTATACATCATATATCAATAAAAAGCTAAGCTACATCATCATGAACATGGAAATAAAACATGTATGCTAAGCTAACATCATATAATATTGCCATGAGGGGAAAGAGGGACCGCTTTCTATCCCCCCCTCAAACATAGACCATAATAAAACATGGATCATCATATAGTACCACATGAAAATAGCATGATATCATCTACTGCTATCTCATACACAAATGTGATAACATAGAATAACATAACATTTCATCAAAACATGTGATATCATCTATGTGTTATCTCATAAATCAAGAAACATGTGACATAATCATAAACACATCATTAACTAGATCCATAATCATAATCATCATCATATGCCATGTCAAAATCAAATGTCCATATACAATGTGTCTCGATAAATACATATGGGTACAAAGTATGCCATCATGGGCATGAGTCAAAAGTGTGTCTTCCAAAGTAAGGCATAGCAAAAAATAATACATATACATTGGTCCAAAATGAGCCTTCATAAGAGGCGTACATACATCTATGTATACATCAAAATGATTCATGTCTGACTTGATCCCTCATGGGGACTAGGTGGCCTATGATATGGAGGAGGACCCATCACCCATGGACCCTGCTACCCTATCTGTTAGCCTGACTGTTGCCCTGCCTACTGATCTCTCGGTTGCTCAACTGATCTAGCTAACTTTGATGATCTCTGTGATCTTGCAGACCTACCCATCAGCTACTCATAGAAACTAGGTGTTCTCAGGCCCTCATAACCAACCTCATAATACAAATATTGATAATAAGAAGACCTCCCATTGGTTTTCACCAAATCCATGTGCATCTGTGGTGTCATTGTGACTCCATCAGTCCGCCAAAATGAGGCCACCTCCACTGACATCCTAGAAATCTCTGCCTGTCCCACTATCCTCTCAGCCATTAGTTGATCCCTCTCTGTAGTAATAGCATGGGCATGTGTCCTGGCTTGGTCTCTCTCTGCAGTAACTGTTACACCTAGGCCATAGACTGTTATAGTAAGACTGTAACCTGTAGCATCTGAGTTGTCATATGTTGTACATGTGCTCTATGTACTACCCCATCACCTCCATCTCCTCCACCTCTTAGCAGACTTTGTGATAGGCTAACAATCAGCCCCTAATGTGCACCTCAATATGGAGGACCCTATGGCGCTGCTCTCTGAGGAGGCACCTACTATAGTGGTACCTGATATCCAACTGGTATGCCCACTCGGGGCATCTGTATATGAGGAGCTATATGGATCTAACTCTATCTTGGTCTTGGCCCTTATCCCTATGGCTAAACCCATGGAGGACCCTATCCACCACTGCCATCATGGCCCTGTCCATCAAATCCATCATCATCTGAGTCATCATCATCACCACCACTCAATTGCTCTATAGGTGGCCTAACCCATACATCTCATGCAGCCTATGGAATAGTAAAATGGTGAGGCAAAACTATAAAATACCATGGTGCATATGCAGTCGTCCCTCTAGGATCCCTGATTTGTCTCAAATTAGCCCATAATTGTGGTACCATCTGATCAAACTAGCTCAAGCCTTGGCTACCTAGATCTGTGGCCCCATATCAAATGTTTCTCGAGCTCGGCATGCATACCACATCTCTGGCCTCAAGACATCTTGTACAACATGAAACTGCCACTACCATCGGTCTACTTTGTAAAAATTTATGATGTATCCCTGACTGTCAATCAAAAAGTGCTTAACCATGCATATGTTCAACTAATGCATATCCTTTACCCATAGATATCACCAGTATGGCCTCTATACTATCATATGTTGCTGGAGATCATCAAAAACTCGGCGATAGTGATACGTATCTCCCATATGTCCATGAACATCATCACCGACTAGGACCCATCCCATCAACGATGGCTCATCAGGAACCTAAACTCATAGTGCACTTGTAGAGTGACAAACAACTATATGGTCCCAGGCCCATATCTATAATAGAGTGGTTGGACCTACAGTCTTCTGACCATAGTATGTGATCAAATGAAAGTCCCAGTATAAGTGTGCCAGCATGCACTGGCCCCAGCAATATCTCTCACTGCGAATCAGTCCTTGTACCACACCAATGAGGCTAAGTGGGAAATATTTCCCTCTCTTGTCAATGAGCAAAATGCCACTAACAAATGCCATGAGATAGACTACCTCTAGGGATAGTCCCAAATTTGTAATGCACTGGTACATTTGTATCATCATACCTCGACGATGTATTTGATCATGACCAAACAACTCAACCAAGCAATCAGTAATTTGGACCATGTCGATGATATACTGTATCAACTACACCTAGATATGCACACGTAATATATGGCATACATCCTCCAAAGTCACAGTCATCTCCCCGGTCAGGAGCTGAAAGCACTGGCTCTCACTGTGCCACTTCTCAGTTAAGGTTGTGAGTGGGCCATGGTCTAAGGTAATATGTGGCATCTACGCCATGTAGGCTAGTCCTATGACCTCTAGTAAGATGTCCATGATTTGTCTATTTTGTCTAGAGAAGCTCACCTCCAAGGTGGCTAGATGGTCATGTCGCTCTCTAGTCTACAAAGATGGTCGTTGTCTCTGCAAAGATAACACAACACTTGTTAAGACTTTCTTATATTTGTCTTCTTCTAGTTTATCTCTAACATTCTTATAAGTACTAACTCATATTTCCTTCTATAATTTTCCTATTTTTATTCTAAGTGTTGGCTAAAAACACTTTTTCGGTGCGTGTGCGCCCCTAAGGATGCATGTGTGCCCTAGTTGACACTTGCGCATCCAGAATGTGCGCGCGCATGCACGTCATTCATGACACATGTGCCCGTAAAGTTTTTCACCCACCCAACATATGCATACGCATCCATAAGGATGCATACATGCATGATTTGACACGTATGCCTAAGCACACCTATTTTCCCCCCAGATGTTTGTGTAACTCTTTTGGCACTCTGTGCACACACATGCTTTTTTGACACATGTGCAGGCCCCTAGGGCATGCACACATGTTTTTGCTACCCTAACTATGGTAATAATTACAATTAAATGCTAAAATTGACAAATACGAATGGGGTACTCATGAAGGTTCCATCGTCCTCCTCCCGTGCATACTCCTAGACCATGTATGCTCACTTGGTAAGCCTCTAAACTCTCGCCATCTCTCTCACAACTCAAAGCACCTCACGATCAAAACCAGCAAGGGTGTGGTAACAAATGTACTATTTGCGATCATTTACCCCCCACCGGGGAGGGTATATAGGGTTATTTTGACCTCGTCGTGTTGCGTTTTCACCTGTCGTGCTGGCCAAGGGCATGTTTTACTCATCGTGATCATTCTAACTTTCTCTATTTCCTGTTTTGATGATTATTTTTATTAAATAATTATTTTTGACCTATATTTTTCCTAGCCGTCAGGGCATATTTTTTCTCCCTAATGCCATTTTCTTCCTCCTGGAGCATTTTTTGTGCTTTCAAGTGATCTCCACATCTCCAAATTTCTTCTAAAAAATCAATAGTTTCAAAAAATTATAAAAATTATAAAAAATCCTAAAATTCACAAACTTTGGTAAAAAGCTCATACACAGCTGAAAGGAACCTAAATTATAGCACACTTGTAGAGTCACAAACAACTATATACCAAATTTTTGTTCCGATCCCTCGTTAGGGACTCCTTGCGTTCGGAATGTTGCAAAATCCCTTCCTGGGAAATCTGGTTTTTCGAACTTAGTCATTTTTTTGGTCTTTTTGGCTAGGCGCATAGAATGACTATGCAACATCAACTTTTGATGCGCCCCCTTGCAACCCTTTGGCGCATGGTTTCTTGTGTTAGCAGGCATTTTGGTGCGCCTCTCTATGTTGAGGCTTTTCCTGCGTGCGCCAAGGCGCATGCACCTTCCTGTCAACAGAACTTTTGTTGCACCTCTTTTTGGTGCGCTCCTTTAAGAAGTTGGTGGTGCATTTATTACTGCCTTGCCTATATATAGGTGCGTCTGCACTGTCATTGTCACCAGAGCAATCACGTGACTATTTTCATTATTTTCTCTGACCCTGTCAGCGCACCTACCTTGTCGCTTTTGATCACGTTGTGGACCCGTTCTCACGATTTTTCATCGTTTATATCCGGGTAAGTGGCCTTCTTTCTTTCGTGCGTTTGTTTTTTGTGGTCTTTGACTATTTGAGAGTAGAATTGATTTTTGTAAAAAAGAGGAATAAATTATGATCTTGCTCGCCCCCTGCTGTCTTTCCACATTTTCCTCCTCCTCTTTCTAGATCTACTGGTAAGGAAGCTCTGTCCTGAGGTAGTAGCTTGGAAACCTTGGTTTAAAGCCATTTCTATCACCCCAGTAAAACTTGCAAAGAGATTTTTAGCCTTATGTGGAAACCCTCTGAAGAATCAAACCTAAAAGAAAGAAAACTATATTTTCCTTAGGCGCATTGGCACACCATGCAACATCAAAAATAGTTGCGCCCTCATGGCGCACTTCCCTCGCATGCTGGGAATGCTTCCCATGCGCCCCTTGGTGCATCAAAGTTGTATGCAACATAAAGAATTCCTGCGCCCATGTAACAGCTCTTTCATATGCGCCAAGTGTTAAGCTATAAAGACGTAGGCGCGTTCCTCATCGCAGCAACATCATGTTGTGCAGACCCTCCATGCGCCGCGCCAAGTTCCCTTAAGCGCGCTATAAGCACATGTTACACAAACTCTATATGCGCCTTTGGCACACCAAAGTTCTATGCAACACGAAATATACATGCGCCACGGGCGCATCCTGTTCCCTTGCAACACCCTTTTCCTATGCGCCTTACCTATTTAGCTCTACAATCTGCAATATCTGTGCGCCATGTGCCCCGAGGCCTCAAAATTGATGACTCTTTCTTCTGTCAGCATTTTAATGGAAAATCAAGCAGCTGACACGGCTTTCTTCGATTGGGTTTCACGTCTTATTCTTGCAGATCAGCAATTAAACTCAGAAGAACATATGTCAACATCAAGCAAGAGGCCTACCAAATCCAAAGGCAAGGCCAAGCTCACAGAGGAAGAAATGAAGTGTAAGTATCAGAGGGTCATAATTCCCGACTCTCAGGCCGAGTGTGACCTGGACATCAGAGACTCAGAGTTGGGTCATATTGATTTGGAGGAATTCTAGGTCAGGACTCAGAAGGTCACAAGAAGTCCGTTGATGGACAAGCTAATAGGCACTGCCCTGCACTTTGCTGGAGGAATCCCAGTCAGCGCCGTTAACAATGAATTCATGATGGTGGTTGCCCGGTGCTATAATAAAGACACAAGGTGTGTCGTAAATGAGAAGGGTGAGGTCGTAATCAACCTCACTGCCCGCCACTTTGAGATAATACTCGGCATTCCTCATCACCGGCACTTTGTGGCCATTAGCCAAGGAGATTGCATCAAGGCATGGGACGACAATGAAGATCAGTGCATGCAACTGATGAATGAATTCTATCTGAAGAATAAAAAGGTAGTGACCCGTTGGCCACAAATCATTCACCGCAGTGATTTTTCAGAGGAGCTCAGTGACACCATCACGTTCCTGAGCAGGGTGTTTGGGCTTCCTGACGCCCACTTTTTCCACAAATGGATGCTGCGGTATTTAGAACCATGAACAAAAATGTCCCTGATCAACGCTTCGAATGGGCAGAAATTATAAGTAGCACGATATCAGAATAGCTGCAAAAATTCCCCACAACGGGAAGATTCTATATGAATTCCTATGTTGTTTATGCTACAGCTTCTGAAAGGGACTATCTAGTCCTGATGCGGAGTGGGGTTTGGCCACAGGTCAAAATATATGAATACTATCCAGAATTGAAGCTGGAAAATAGCATCCCTCAATTTACAAAGATCAACGATGCATTTTTCCACTTCATCATCTGCCTATTGAGGCCAAATATGACTTACGGTCGCACGACCAAGAGCATAGTGACAGCCACTGAGAAATGGGGGGCCCTGTTCACCCAATTCCCCACATTCACCTATCTGAGGGCAGCTAACTTCTTGGGAGAGCCAACTAGACTGCCAAGGTATGCTGGACCCAAGTTGATTCTACTAGAGCTGTCAAGACAGCTAATCACCTACCATGAGAAGTGCCTCAAAAGAAAGAAGGGTGGAACTCCTTTCCCCCTCACAGTGGGTAGATATACATGTCTTTCTCATCACAAGGCAAAAGACATGTTTGCAGAGCTGGAGCTGCTCAATTTGAAACATGACTTCCCAGCAAGACCCACCTTCGACCCGAGGAATTGTCTTCCGAGGGCTAAGCTCGATCCAATCCACATCCCTCAGATCGAGGATATCTACATCGACCTATATCATGAGGTGGAACTCAGGAGGAAGGACCATTCTCGTTTGGCATTGGCAGAAATCATCCAATACGGGGTAGCCATCCTCCCCAAAGGCTACCAAACTACTGAGCAGGAAGTGGATCAGTATATCTTGATACAGGTGGGGACGATTGGCCTTTTGCGGTGATTGATAGGACCAAAGTGCCTCAGACAATTGAGGAAAGGGTCAAGGAAACTCTGCGCAGAACAGAGCATTGGTGCCAAATGAACAGACTCATCTACCTCGGGGTCGATTTCACAACCTCTCCGTTGGGTAACGCACCTCCTAGATCAAAACAGCAGCCTAAAGGCAAAGGAAAAGGCAAAGAGGGTGAATCCAGCACCACTCAAGAGGAAGCTCCTGAAAGTCCTCCTTCCGTTGTACCAGAACAAGTTGTAACTCTGGCTTCTCCAGAGAAAGAAGCAGAAGAGGATGTTCCAATAGGCCCATCCACTCAGGATGTCGGCACTACTGCAACTACCGAGGTCCCTTCTTTCCCTTCTTCTTCTCCTCCTTCCCCTCCTCGAGTGACTCAAGCGACCATCCCTTTGGTCGTGTCCTCTCCCCCTTCTTCTACTGTTCCTCCCGCTTCTTCGTCCATCTTCTCTTCTCTTACGGATCTTTCCCCCTCCATTTCTTCCCTCATCTCTAAGCTCCCTTCCCTTCCTATGTCTTCCTCTCCTGCAGTATCTCTTCCTCCCATGAGCACTTCTTCGGCCTCCCTCTCGATGCCACCTCCAAGTGTCTCCACTTTTTTCCCTTCTACTATTGCAGCTGTCCCCTTCTCTGTTTCTGGCCCTTCTCCCATAAGTCCAGCCTAGATCTCCCAGCACTTAAGTCAACAGAAAAGGAAAGTTCCCATTGCTCTGATGGACTTTTCCGTAATCCCGTCCAAAGGGGCAAAGAGACAGAAGCCTGTCACATGCTTCTCTCAGAGTGCTTCGGGAGGAAGGGTGATGGAGATCGCATACCCTAATCCCCTCAAGGATAAAAAGGATCTGTCTCCGACAGATTATACAGTGACTCAAGTCACAATGGGTACATCTTCTGAAAGCCTTCAAGGAGAAGCCTTATCTGCAGGTGACGCCCTCTTCAAGAAGCTTCAAGAAATAAAATAAGAGAAAAGGCTACTGAAAGAGAAAAATAAACATCTGCTCCAAGCCTTACAGAAGATGGGCAGTGCACCTCCCTCAACTGTCGCCGAGACTCCTGATCCTCTGAGCCAGGATAAAATTAATGAATATGCAAAGATTGGCGAGCAGGGTATGGCAGTTTCCGCTTGGAGGATCCAGATCCTCAAAGACAGTGAAAGAGTGATCACCAAGTTCTCTAATTTATATCTAAACATCAAACACGTGAATAAAGAGCTCCAAGCGTTAGCAGGACGCATATCTGAAGAGTTGGACCATGCTAGGCTGCAGCATGAGACCTTTCAACAAATGTTCGACTGTTCAGTCGAAGATCTGGTTAAGTTCGGTGTCTTCGGCCATCCCAGGGCCCTCAATAAAGTCATTTCCACTCTGGACTACCGGATGGATCAATTGGAGTTTGTCCTTGAAAAAATCGATAAGGCAAAGGAAGAAGCCCTGGACACGATGCACCAAATGGAACAAATCATTCTCAACATGGCTCCAGGGTTGCTTACTCCTTCCTTTGCCTTAAGAAAAGTTGAGGAAACCATCTAGATCTTCAAGGAGATCGTTTCACAAGGGCTGGGGCTAGAAGTCTCTTTTGATGCAGAGTCCATCAATAACCTGCTGGCCTATCGGGACTTCATCGAGTTCCTCATAGAAGTAGAGAAAGAGTATTCCAAACTCCCGTAGAAGCTCATAGATGAGCGGGAGACTTGCGAGGTGATCAGTGAGCGACACAAAGATCCTTCCCAGGATCAACTAGGGCCCATGATCAACAAGTTCATGGAATACCGTGCTCAATTCCACATCTCGTCACCTGAGCAGCAAAAGCAGGCTACTCCCTTTCAGCCGTAGGATGACGATGATGAATAGTGGCTTCTTCTTCTTCTTCTCTCTCTTCTTTGGCTTTCTTTTTGTAAATATCTAAAGTATGTTGGCACAAAAGATGACATCATCCATGTTGCACCATGGGATGATGTCATCCATCAAGTTGTCAAAAGTCAACATGACTTTGAGATATTTTGTAAATATCTTTGTAAATAGGTGGTTGGCTCCTTTTTGCCTTCTTTTCTCTCCTTCTTTTATAAATACCCCAATACTTGTTGTATTGTGGAGGAGTGAATATCTTTCAGATGAAAAAATAGAAGGAGAAAAGACTTTGAGATTTTTGTAACAGAAAGAATTATTAATACAATATTTAGACTTTGTGCTAAATACATGTGTTATTTGCATTGGATCTTTCTTACGTTAGATCTGTGTGTTTGTTCTGTTGAATTTACTTCTGTTTTATTGTCATGTATTCATCAGTATTGCTTTGCTCGTTTATGTAAGTAGGTTTGGCTCTATTTACTACCAATCCCAAAACATAAACCCTTTGACCTTTCTGCTTTGGAATTCTTTTCTTTTCTCCCTTCGAACCTGCTCTTCCTTCGTCCTCTCTTTCATTCCTTTCTTTTCGCAATCGGAAACACCCTACTGGGATGAGATCCCAAACCCCCGAAGGCGGAATATTGTGAGACTTGCACAGATTCCTGCTGGTAGAATAGCAATAAACCAGTTTCGCTTTGCTGACTCAAAGAGGGGCTATGCCCTGCACACTGTTGGCTCTTCTATCCATAGATCTACCCAAGTGACAGATTTTCGGACCAACACAACCATTTACAAAGCTAGATTGCTTGCTTCATTTGTACTCTGGGGCACAACAAGTTTCCTAGTAATATGTTGGAGCGCACAATTCTTTCTCATTGGACCCTGAGTCCTTCATCAATTCCCCTCATGTGTATCTTTTCTTGGGGCACCACATTTAACCCTTGTCATTTATCATGAACATTTGGGAATAGAAGCTTGATAACAAAACATTTGTGCAACTATCTTGAATGTTGTTGGTTTGAGAATGTGTGTTTATACTTGTTTCCATGTTAGATCAACTTGTTTACTTCTCGTATTACATTGCATTTTATATGTTGTATGGAGTTTGCATTTTAGCAATGGACAGTTGTTCATACTATGGCTTTTCATGTCATTCTACACTTCTGTCGTATGCTTATATTTTTAATAAGGACCGATGATGAAGATTTCTAACAATATGATGAAATAACTATTATTATACACGATATTGGATCACTGATAGCTCAATATCCCTTCCTCGTTATTTTTCTTTTATATCCCCTTTCTTCTTTCTTTCCTATACTGCTATCTTATTTGGGACATATTGTCCCTCCTCATTCTTCTCTATGTTTCCTTCTTCTTTTCAATCATCGATCACAACCTCTTCCATCACCCCATTGACACTCAAGGGGGCATCCTTCACTCTACTAATTTTTCTTCTACCCCTATCAAAAAATTTACTTGTCAGTAGCTGTATACTATCTTTGAAGTGGCATAGCTTACACCGCCCCAAAGAGGGGAAAATGTAGACACCTATTATTTGATTAAAGCAACATTATTACTAACATTGCACTAACTATTATGTTCCTTGCCAATTGACAACACTCTGTCAATTACGCTCATTTTTCCTTCAATTCCTCTTAATTGACCATTATATGTTGATTAAGCCTCTTATTCTGCAGTTGACCAATATATAATCTCATTAGCTAACTCCAGCTTCCAACACTTCCAAAATCTATCAAAACCCTCTTCGGATGCTCCCTATAATCTTCCTAAGCCTATTTGGGACCCCTAATTAATCCTAAAAGATTAATTATCCCTTAAACCTAGTCAAATCTTACTTTGACTTGCTAAAAGTGCTTTTTGCACTTACCTTTTGTCCCACATGCATCCAAAACATCCCTTTCTTGAAATCAAAAAAACTATAAATATACCCCTCCTCCTCCTCATTTCTAAGAACACTTCTCCTCCTCTAACATAAACTCTAGGAAAATAGGATTTGATTATTTCTTCCATTTTTATTGAGTTATTCCTTCCATTACATATTCCAACTCAAGCTTGGGTAAATGAGTGGAACCATATGGTCTTGTAGCCATTAATGGTGAGCTCTCATTCTCAAACCTATGAGCATCAAACAATCAAAAATGATTGTCAGGATCTTCATAGGTTCATGTCATGTAGCATTCAAAGAGTAGAGAGTGGTATATACATGTTAGTTTGATGTTTTTGTCAAAGTTATAATGCATGCATAGGAGTAGCTCTTGTTTATCTCTTATCTTGATGGTTCATAGTTAAGTTGGTTAAGCTTTGAGGTTTCTTTAGTGTTCTAGCCTAATTTTTATAGCTTTTCAAACTTATACATGTTCACAAGTTAAATGAAATCAAAACTTTCTTAATGAGTACTTACTTTACCAATTTGGAGCACTTTACCCTCTCCCATGAAAACTAGTTCTGAATCTTCACCCTTAACCTAGATATTTGCTTTCTCCTTCCAGAACTGGTAATTAGGATTGAAGATTGACTCTAGAGTCACCGAACCTTTTGGGAGTTTGTTTTTTCTCATCTGGACTACCTGGTCTTCATACCGCTCTTCTAATTTGTTCTAATTATTAGAAGAGAACTCAGTTTCTTCTTAAAGAAAATTTATCATCTGTTAATCACTTTCGAACACTTTCTAGATTGTGTTATTGTCTAGAACAGCTATTCTCACAACTACTTTGAGATGAGGTTGTACTTGATATTTATTGATACTCTCAAGCACATCAAATGTTGCTCTATTTACTGCAAGCCTGTCAACTTATCCTCGTTCTCCTTCCTCAATACAGAATTGATGTTGAATGCCTCAAAGTCTTATATGAGATTCCATACCCTATTTTTCTAGCACTTTAGGAGATCATTCTTGGTAGCATTGAGCCCTCTAATATGACTTACAACCATTTCACTGTCTCCAAAAACCTGTAAGTTCTTGATACCTCTTTTCCTTGCCCAGTGTAATCCATGGATTAATGCTTCATACTTAGTTGTGTTATTTGAGCAACTAAACTAAAATATGAAATCAAAGTAATATTTCATACCCTTGGGAAATATAAGCATTTCTCCTCCTCTTGCACCTTCCCTGCTCCTTGAACCATCAAAGAACAATTTCCAAACTTCATTGTCATCTTTATCATTTAGTTTGGTGATGCTAGGAAGAGGTGGATTTTCCTCATGAGACAATAGATGCCCAATTCAGCTTCCTCCATCCCTTTGTATGGATCATAAGCATGTCTTTTGTGAGCCCACTCATCAAGTGTTAAATCCGGATACCTCTAACCTTAGTATCTACTTCCTGAGTTCCCTGACAATCTTATTGGTCAAAGGTTGAGAAATTTACATTGATTGGACTTGGCATGTAAGACTCAATGTGATAATTTACAATTGACTCTGATATGATCGTAGATTTAGATCCATACCTTGTTTGAAAGAGCATGTGGGACCAATCAGCTGATAGGTACCCACCAATTTTAGCCATCAAATCCCTTGACAAGCATAAAACAAAGCGTGGTGGTAAATCAATGACTGATATGTCTTGTTACACCATGACATTTGGGCATGCATGCAACATTATATTTAGATTCTTGATTATTCTGACTATTCTCATTGTTGTTCCATCTAATTGTACCACTCCTTTTGAGACACTTTCATACTTTAAATGCAACCGGTCTACTATTTGTTTAGGCATTACTAAGCTACTTGCCCCCAATTCAATCATAAAATTATGAGGTTTTTCCCAATAATTCGAGATATGTAAAATGGAGGAGGTTTCATTTTTATTCCTGGTTGACCTCATTCTTGTTGATTTTCATTGGTGAGCACCTTTTCTTGATCCCTGGGTGACTCATTGGAGATGGACAAATTGGCCATGGCCATATGCAATAGATCTCTCTGTCCCATAATTGTTAGAGATTCCCACATAGAGATGATTACAATCATTTTATTCATCTGATCGATGATGTTGAATGGAGATGGGTTGTCCTTTTATTTCCCTTTATTTGGCACCACTTTCTCTTGAACATGAGCTCATACAACAAGCACTCTAGGTTGATTTTGTGAGTTTGGGGATGGATTTGAACTACCAACTCCTTGGAGTGTGATAGAAGGTTGAGCAGCACCTGCATTTGATAATTTTCCTTCCTCTATATTTCTTTTCTTAAACCTTGTGTTTGTTAGTACCCCCTAAGGAGACTGTTTTATACCACAAAAATCCTTTGTTTTCTAGTTCACTAGTGAAGTATTGTTATGGGGTGCCTCTTGAATGTTTTCTTGTTGTTGATTTTATTCTTCATTTGTTTCTTGTGCAACACCAACACTATGTATCATTAGATCCTGATTTAGCATACCATTGAAACATGTTTTCTAATTATGGGATTGTCCACAAGGGAAACACTATTCATATTATTGTGCAAGGTTATTCTGAACTAGAACCAAGGCTCTAGATGTTGAAGTTGAATTGGTATTGTATGGTTGAAATGGTCTAGTAGTGGGAGGTTTTCTTTGGTTTTGGTTGACAGCTTGAGCAGGAGGCCTATTTGGCCGATATGAGGGTTTATTAGGTTGGTACTGAGGGTGATAAGTCTAAAATTTTGATCTTGTTACCTCTTAAGGGTCACCAACTCATTCCCTAGATTTTACAATTGTTTCATGACCTTCTAGAGTTCAGTTGAGGTGATAAAAGAAGAGGTAGAAGCCTCATTGGAACTCTAATTTTTATGGGCAGAAATAAGGGCTAACTCAGGTGTCTTGTTAGAATTAGGATTCCCCATTTCTGGATAAATAGGAATATGTTGCCTAGGTGCAAGTTTACCATCTTGAAGTAGGTGATTCTTAGCTCCAATGGCTATGGCATAAGCTCCTGGTAAGGTTATCCCTCCCATAGATTGTATCATAAAAAATATATCAAAATTTAGAGCTTTAAGGAAATAAAGAAATGCACCTTTAGCCATTGGTCTTACGGAAATTGGAATCGTGTCCCACATCCTTTGAAATCTGAAATTGAAGTTAACCATATGTTTGTTTGATACTCTTTTGATAGTATTCAACTGGTCCAAAAGGGATAGATTATCACCTCTCTCTCCAAACTGATCATAGAGATCCGTGCATAGATCCGTGCATAGCTCATTCTAGTTATGAATGGATGTTGTTGCTAAGCTTCTGAACCACTATATATCTTTTCCTTTGAAAGAATAATAAATAAGTTTCGTTACCATGTCCATATCAACAATCTCATATATGGGACAACCATTTGCAATATCCTAAATATGATCAATTGGGGTTGTATGATTCTCTCCATTGAAGAATGGAATATTTTTTAATGTTGCCACCTAAATTGGATTTTTTACATTGAGGGAAAGTGGACTGTTGCATGTGATATTTGTAAATGGATTTTGTGGTGGTTGTGTAACCATTCTAACTGGCCTAAAAATTATAGTGGATTGAAGAAATGGCCTACCAAGTGGAGGTGTTGACAAGGTTCTATTTGGTAGAGACGGAGATCTCTAAACTTTTCTTCCTCTTCTTCCTCTACCTGGAGATAGCTACAATATTCAAATATCCATTCTTCTCATGTTTTAGACCTGGTTTGGATCCTTCTCATGAATCTGAGAAACTTGGGCTGCTAAACCCACTGAATTCTAATCCTGGGAGTCACCAGATGTGCTGATACAGAGCCTTCAAAGGCTATAATTTCACCAAGATGCACATCCAATCTTGATGAACATGGAAGAATTTACATATTGGTCCTACCGGGCATGCCAAAGCTGTTAGTGAAAAATTACAACACCCTTTGAATGCTTACAAGTGAGTTGTCTGGGAAATCAGTGCAATTTGCTAACATGGGATTGTCTTAAGGTGTGGGACCCCTACAAATGAGACAAACCTCTAGAGAAGGTTTCTCCTCTACCTATTCCTAGTACTACACTACTCCTAATATATCAATCCAAGGGACCAGGGAGAGATAAATGCATAAAATTAAAATCCTACACTAAGGGAGGTGATAACACCAAGAATAATTGAGTGGAGACATTCTAAGTGAGTGAAAATGGGGATAAAATAGAGTGGGAGAGGGTGGACAAAAGTGCCACAATCTAAAACAACATTTACATCTCCATCCTCGTGGGGCACAACAAGTTCAGGTCCCGTAAGAAAATAAAAGCATGCACAATATACCTGCAAATATAACAAAAGGAAAAGGATGCAATAACTTGAGCTAGGGTAAGAAAAGCCACAAAACACTGATTTTATTGCTTAAAATGATGCACAATCCATTACAATATAGGCACGAGGCAAACATCCTGTACAAAATGCCCAAATTCGAGGCTTATAACTCATGAAACTTCTAGAAATTTTTTGATAGAGTTCCTTTACATTTCATAATGTCTCCCCCTCAAAATGAGGTGAATTTTACAATATATAGATGAAGATCCTTAAAATTGCCTCATTAGGCAACATATTTCATTAAAGAGGTATGGGAAGCCATATAAAATGGTCCTTTGATTACACGGGAAGTCACGGGTGTCATACCTCATTAAACTAGTGGTTGAACAAAATCTATATTACTTGCATTAATTCCTGGTTCATCCCTGTATTTAGCCAGATGCATGCAATTTTACTCCCAGATGGTAGCATCTTCTTCCCCTCATGTTCAATTACATAATTCTCTTTGATGTCGGTTGGGATCATATGTTTTCCTACAGACTGGTAGCATTCCTTCCATTACTTACCTTGTTGTCGATTTGTTACAGAAATGCAACCGACTGGTAACATGTTTTCCCTGCTACCGGTACCTTGCTCCATCATGGTGTGAATGCTTCCCATTCTACTACCGGTCAGTAGCATAAAATTCGTTGTCATCCAATAGCACAAAAATACTACCAACACACTTTTTGTCACCCAAATGTTGCTTGTTGTCACCTTTGTGCTACCGACTGATAACACTAAAAATGTTACCAGCAACCACTTCACTCCTGAACCCCATCGTCATTTTGTCGTTGTCTTGCTACTAGTCGGTAATGCCTAAAATGATACTGGCTGGTAGCATCTGTACCTTCTACCAACCGGTAACATATAAAATTCTACCGGCTATTAGCATCTTTTCTTGCTACTGGCGGCTTCTCTTTGCCACTTTCTCCCATGACCCCATTGTTGTTCTTTTCACCGTCACTCCTACTACTGACTGGTAACAAGTTAAAATTTTGTCGGTCGATAGCATGTAAAATGCTACTAGCCGGTAGTAATATCGCTACCTTTTTTTCTTCTCTAACTAATCAACTCAACCCTTCACCTACGAACTTGACTGAGCCAACCCACAAGCTACCCTATAAATTACAAAGCCTTTCACCCATCATTTGTTAACACCTAGACCTGTTAAGTTATCCATTTTGCAGGGGTTGCCAGAAATGGATAATAGAGTTTCTTTATCATAGATAATGAAGATAAATTTCTCTAATTTCATATCTAACTTCTTTCTATTATACTTGGGTATGTGCATGTTAGCTTTGCACTTGAATACTCTGAGGTGTGCAATGGATGGATTTTGATCTAACCATGCCTCATGTGGATTTACTCCATCAAGAGTAACTGTGGGCATTTTGTTCAACAAATACACTGCAATCTTTGCTACTTCAATCCAGAATGCCTTTTCGAGTCTAGAATCATCTATCATACAATGTACCTTCTCCATGATAGTACAGTTCCTTCTCTCAACAACACCATTTTTATACGATGTGTGTGGAGGAGGCATCTATTGACAAATATCATGTGCTTCCATATAGGGTTTGAACTCATTACTAGTGAACTCCCCCTTGATCTGAGTAGAGAGATCTACTTTTCAAACCAATTTCATTCTCATCAACCAATTTGAAAATTTTGAAGTTCTCAAAAGCTTCAACACAAATAATCATCAACCCAAAGCATGAAATGTTGTAATCCAGAATGAATAGGTTACATCAGACACAAAGATCAGTGTGCACTAAATCAAGCATACCTAGAGCTTGATATGTACTCCTATGGAATGAAGCTCTATGTTATTTTTCTGTGAGGCAATTAGGACACTTGTTGTATATCATTTTTAAGAGATGAAAAACCTCTCACCATGTTATACCTAGTGATGTGTTTTGAGATATCCAAAACTAATGTGACTCAAGTATCTGATGCCACACATTATAAATAAGAAGCATCCTTATCCACTAAGTGCCTAATCCTCTATATGGAAAAAAAACACGCTAGAATATCCATCCCACATTTAAAGCTCTCACAAAAATTTGTGAGCTTCTAGATTTATCTCTAATAAAAAAAACTTTCCTACCAGAATGAAAATAAAATTTTGATCTTCAAACTATGATCTAGAAGTTAACTGACTTGATAAAAAATTCTTCACCAAACTAGTGACATACAAGAAATATGATAACCTGCAATTTTGTGAACCAAGAGGTAGATAAATGTTCCCAATACCTTGGACTGTGTAGGAAGAATTATCCACCACATGAAACATGGTTTTTTGAGGTTGTGTCTTGTATTGTGGAGAACCAATATCTACATCTAGTCATGTGTCAAGTGGCTCCTAAATCAACATATCTAGATTGCACTAGATGATGTGGTTGCTTCACTGGAATGGTAAATGTACAAGAATTCCTCATCTTCCTAATGGTATTCTTTCTTAGATACATTGCCTTGTTAAAGGGGTTTATATCTCTAGTTCCCCTTCTTCTGCCCTTACTTATAGTGTAGATTTTCCTTGTGATTGTTTATTGTGAGGTCCAAAATTGTCTAGATGATCATTTCTTGTATGTGTTTTACCAGTAATATTTAAACTCATGTCCTCTTTTACATATATGACATTTATTCTTTTGTTTGTCCCCTTTTTTATGTTATTTTTGGGAATTTTGGAAGAGTGATATTTGTTCTTCCCTTTAAGATAAGAATATAGTGTCTACTCTTCTTCCACATATTTTTTGTATAATGAATCTTCTTACTATATAAAATTCACCATCCTCTCAAAACTGATGGTCCAATTTGAAAGGTTGTTTCTTTATCACTAAAATTATCTATGAGGGAGGAAGTTCTCTAAAAAATGGGCACAAGAGTAGTATTGGATATCTCATATCCCATGGATAGTAGTGAAGCCATAAATTTTGAAAATTTACGCAAGAAAACTTGAACTTTCTCATTCAAATTTAATTTAAGTGCATGCAAATGGCTCTGAAAATTCAATATCGTGTTCTTATTATTAGCCTTGTACAATGTGCTCATGTTTTCCCACACTTCATTAGCTATTTAGTAATATCGAATGTGAGGTTGCACATCATCGGAAACTATGAAAAAGATAATAAATTTTGCATTATGATGGCCCCTATCAAATTGATGTTGTTGTGTTACATCATTTGGTGATTTAGTTACAGAACTATTTACAACTAGCCATATTTCTTCAAACTCAAGTTGAGCTTAACTTTTAATCTTTGACATGACATAATTATTGCCATAGAGTAAATTCCATTCAGGTAAAAGGAATTTGGAAGAATTGTTTTCTATAGTGGGTTATTAGATTTTACCAACTAAATGGAACATTAACAAAATACAATTTGATAATATACTAAAAAAATTGATTACAGCTACTTATGTGAAAAAAATTGAATGACATGCATTTTTTTTGTTTTCGTGGCCCTGGTGGCCTTTGGAGCTCAAAATGGATCAGAATGCAAATAACACAAAGAATGTCTAAAAACAATCCTTTTTGGGTACACCCCCTTTCATAAAAGTTGATCAAAATTAATTTTCTAAAGAAAATAGCAGAATTATTTTGGCCCCCAATAGTGTTTTCTCTACTAAATTTTTGGGGGTTATAGCCATGGCTAGAGGGGTTTAGTGATAGTTCCTACTAAAATTAGCACGTTTGATAAAATTTTCACCAAATTAGAAAAACACTTATAATTTTTACACCTGGTTTGGCTTGCTCAGTGACTTGATGGTGAGTTGGGTGGTCAAGCTCTCCTGTCCTACTACTTAACTTAGAAAACTTAGGGTTCCTCTAGATATTTTCACTACTTTGTTATTTATTTGCACCATTTTTTATTTGATGTTGTATAGTGGCCCAAGTATAAAGATTGTTCCAAATATTGGCTCCAATGGAAGTTTTCTAGGTCTCACAAGGATCAAATGGGCTCAATCCTAACACAAAATAGTGCACATTTCTTGGCACAATGAATTCCTTAGTAGACAAGGATCAACAATACAGCAAACAAAACTCACAAGGACTCTGTAAGTCAAAGTGTACTTGGAGGGAGTAAATTATGATGGCCACACAAGTTTCCAAATCATCCAAGTTTAGATCACCGTAATCAAGATCATAAATATTCAATGATATGCCTCGGTCTTAGTGGCTCTATCACCCCCAAAATCACTTGGTATGTGGGAAAATATGGTGAATGGGATTGCTTGTATGTTTTCTTTTTAGTGTAGATTGGATGTAGCTAAATCAAACTTAGCTGATACACATTAAATAGGGGTCATAACTAATATCCAACCTCTTGAATCAATCTATAAAATCCTAGCTTAGATTTGAACCTGACCCAGCTGTAGATCTTGGTTCCAAAGTGTGGTAGGATCTTGTGTGGTGATAACATCTCGGTACAAGGTATAGGTAATAGCTTGGTCCTTTAGGAGCCCAACTGGATTAGAACTCATCCACATAACTCAATGTAACTCATTTCTTGGATCGATGTTTCACTCAATCAATCCAGTTAAGATCTCAGTCAAGATCTATATCAAGACTTTAACTCGGTAATGAGATCATTTCACATCTCAGTTTCTAGCTCTTGCAAAAAATGTCTTAATGTATCCGAGACCTGCAAACTTTTTCCAACTCAACTAGGAAATTGTATAAATAGGATTATGGGGCCCACTGGGGTTGTAAGAGGTAATAAACCCCCCCCCTTTTTTTTCTACATTGCAATAAAAAACTTCATAGTGTAAGAGATAGTGCTTGGGGACTCCTCCTTGCCTAGTAATTTTTTTTTTGTAATTTTTTTTGAAAATTTTAAATGTAGATTATAGGGATGAAGTGGTGGGAAATGGGAAGTTGCAGGAGTTTGCAAATTCTCTCTAAATGTGCATATTTCTTATCCAAGAACTCTCAATCTCTTCTTATCTCCTGCTACACCTATCTATTAAAATGTACAGGGTCCTAACTAGCTCTGATACCAAATGTAGATGAAAAATAGGAAGGATGCCTAACAATTTTATTAATATGAAAAACCATATTACATAGATATGGAGATGCAATTTTTATATATATTTTACAGATGAATACAAACAACTAAGTTGTTGTATAAGCATAACAATAATCCTCATGAATATATAAAATGAAAAATATATGGTTTAAACAACCAAAACCATATAACAAATATAAAACAACTATTTACCCATGTAAATGATTGATTTACCTCAGGTAAAAGTAACTAAGGTAAACACACTAAATATAATGTAAAATTACCTATAACTAACATAATCTTGTACACTTTGACCCGATTTCTATTAAGTTTTAACAATCCATAATAGTTTGTTACATATAATGCAAAGGATAAAATTTCTTTTTCAAAGTGGAAACAAATTTATTCCCGAAAGAGATCACTTTGTCATGTTTTAAAAGATCTTCCTCTATCTTACTCTCCCATCAAATGAGTGTTGTACCACCCAAACGAAGAATAACTAATTGATTTTTTCCCTCCTCATCCATAATTTTCTAAACCTTACAGTAAACTTCAATATGCTTGATCAAATAATCCAATTTGTTTACACTAAGTTCTCCATTATAATTTAGAAAATCAAACTTAACATCGAGTTTTAAAACAGAGGAAACATTAAAAAAAAAATTATCGTCAAAAAAATAACTAGAAGGTTTGGAAATAGATGGAGGAACTCTAGGAGATTTTTCTCCTTTACCTTTATCCTTACCATTTTTTTCTTCCTCTAATTTACCTTCGAGTATTTTTTACATTCTCAATATAACTCTTCCACTATACTTTTCATACCTAAAAAATATTGATGGTAGGTTGTTTCTAATTCAAATCATTCCATAGGAAATCCTCTAGTAGTTTCCATAGCTAAAATTTGGCTTGCACATTTTGAACTGATCTCAAGATTATATTATTCAAGAAATTCTTCGCCTCACTTTGATTTAGACCTGGTAAGAATTCAAAATTGAAATCCCACAAACAACGTTAAAATATCCTTGATCACCTTCTTGGATACCAGATTGATCCAAAAAATGAATTAAGTGACTCAATCAATTTACTTGTTTGGATACTTTAAAAATGATCTCAATTTTTCTTGTAAAATGATTAAAAATTGGCTTATAACTTTTTTAAAAAAGAAACTAATAAAAAAATGAGAAAAATAAGGGAAAATATAGAAGACAATTCAAACCAAGTGATAATGGAGTTCACTCGATGTGGACTATATCTTCGGGTTAGGAAAATCTCTTGAATTGTTTGATTAATGATGTCAAATGGCTTGTAAAATGATAATTACATCAAAAATTCTTTTTTGGTCTACCAAAAATCTCTACACAGTCTCTAGGAATACCCTAGTTTAGTCTCCAAAAGGTTCTTTGCAATCAAACCCTCCAAAAGTTGCTCATGCTCTCCCAAAAGGGTTGTATATAATAAAAAGTTAGCCTTCAAGTACAAGTTCTCACCTTTTATAACATATCTTAGCCCATACTCTAGTGGTCAAGGGCTTATATTTTAACTACAAAGATCAGGGTTCAAATACCTTATCAAATACATTGTTTTAAGGTTTTTTTAGGTTGAAATTGGATGTCATATCCAAAAACCTTAGTTGCATATGATAAGTTAGGCACTTAACATAATGATGGATACCCAAAATAGGTCCCGAGCGGTTAATGATTCGAGCCCTAAGTACATATCACACTTTGGAAAATGGATAGGTTTCTATCCCTCATTGATTGGCTGATGAACATCCATAAGATTTTAATAGCCTTGAGTAGTTAGGTTACATCCTGGCTTCAGGGACGTTATGCATCATTTTACTGGAGCTCGTAGAGCCCGTCATCTAACTCGTCTCTTGGCACGATGATGGTTGGAAAGATATGGCTTGCCTCTGACTCAACATTGGCTCAGTTGGTTATTGTGACTTGGCTTGGGCATGAACGGCGTGAGGTAGCAGTTTAACTTGCCATGTGGTAATGTGGAACTCAGTTTGATGTAGCTCACCGAGATAACTATAGAACTCAGTTTATGTCAATGTTGAGATTCGACCAAACAATGTTGTTTAGTCCCACATGCACTGAAAATTGGTTTTTCTTTTGGTTTATAAATAAAACCACTTTCTATACAATGTGAATTAAAAGGCAGCAAGGTCCCCTCTTGATAAAAAGTGGAACCTACTGGCTAATGGGCCCCCAACCAAAATATGGTGTGGGCCCCACATCTATTATCAAATACCGGAGGTTAAAACCAAAACCATATTTTTCTCAAACATACTCTACCACTTTTTGACACCCCATTTATCCATTTGTCAAACTCTAATCATGTCACATCATCTCTATGCAACCTACTCCATTATTTTTCCAGTTGGAGGAAAAATTCAATGGTCGTATCTTTTGCATATGACGTTTGTTTTACTCCATATAAAGTATGTCAAAAATATTTTAATGAGCTCTTCAATGTGCAACCAATTTCATCAAAAGTGGAGACCGTTTGATTTATTTGGTTTGGGGTTCCTCCTAGATCACATATACTTGAGTACCTTCCTAAATTAGAAGGGTGTAGACAATTCTCTGTCAAATTTTTTTGGCATGCCCGGTGGGACCTATATTTCCATTTTGTTTATAGCTTGTGATTTTTTTCATCACTCTCCTAAATGTTCTTGTAAAATGCAGCTAAGTTTTGGTGTTGTATTAGCCCTCTTTTTGGTTTTTGAATCTGTTTTGTTAAACATTGATTTAACAAAAATTATATATTAATCAAAGCACTTGACTAAATCAGAAACATACAATATACCAACATAAAATGATGAGCAAGTGCAACCAAAACGAGGATAAGAGTGACTTAGTTCATATCTAACTGTCTAGACTAGATATGGGCTAAACAGATGGTGGAATAGGCTCATTCTGGATTGTGTGTGCTTCGTCTAGAAAACAATGATCTGAAAGTTATGCCAGACAGAATCTCCTAGAAGGGGATACAATTACTTGGGCACTAGTGTCTAAATTGGGTGTTAATGTCCTGGAGAGGTGTGTAAATCTAGTTCTTTCGATGTCTGATAATGTCATCTTCACTTTTCTCTATGTTGCATCCACTTCATTGTAGGGTCCTCCTATCACACTTGTACCTAAACATAAAACCCTAATTACATGCACAAGACTCAAACACACATTAGAATAAATAAAATATATAAATTCTTGAGTCGGACTAACCTCGCCGACCACCCCAATGTGATTTTCATTGAGTGTTGCACTACATTTCAGACTCAATGTAGTTTTGGTGTGTGTGTGTGTGTGATAGAAATCATGTCCTTTGGAGTTAGGTTTCTCTTGTGTAAGTTGTACCAAGATTGTGGGATACAACTATTTTCCCCCAATATGATGTGTGTTGTGGAATTCAGAATTTGCACTTATTATACAATGAATAATGCAACCCAAATGCAGTCCTTAAGTTGTGACTTTTGCCAAGGTAGTAGATAGAAAATAATACCCCAATTACCCCTCAGAATAGTTAGTAGGTTATATATATATATATATATATATATATGATCCATTTTCTTAAATTTTGACATTAAGAGCATTAGAAGTCAACCCAAATTGATCAATACAAGTTTAGAAAAGATAAACAAGTGGTGTGTCATTTTAAATTTTAAGAACAAAAGTGAAGGGACGTGAGCACCCACAAGGGCACACTAGTGTCAGCCACTATTGTCCCCTACTGGGTGCTTATGTCTAGAAAGTTTCAAAGATAAATCAAAAAATGCTCAGTTGAATAAAACATTGTGTAATGTCCAAAAGTAAAGGGATATTCTGGAAAAATAAAGGGCAAAAGTATGGAAAGATAAAACAATGTCAATGTAAAGAAAAACAATTGTTAACAATGTCTAGTTTTCTTGTTTAGTAATCATGCATATAACGACATACTAGAGGGGTAATGCAATAGTAATAAGTGCATAATTTTGCATCTATAAAAACCTAGCGACTCTAATGTATTTTTTTTTAAGTTCTAGTTCCTTAAAGCTTGTGACAAGGACCAACACAAGAAGTAGTGTTGTTGAAAAACCTGTTGAGATCTTACAATTGTCTTCCAAAAAGAGTAGGAGTATATCTCTGCAAAGATACAAGAGAAACCCTAAGTATAAGAGATCCCTCTCAACTCCCCCACCTATTTTTCATTCAAAAATCTTGTAAAGCAACCTTCAACCCTTAAATACCATGGCTCATCCAAAGAATCATTATTTTCCATCCTTAAATATTAGTAACCCACCGACTTTAAATGTGTGGAATGACCTCTCAGGTGCCACTCTTAAAAGCCTTCCCTATTTCATAGTTGAGAAACATGTTAATCTTGTTGATCATCTTAGGGACATCACCCAATTGTGCTAAATTCACTGCATAACCTAAATAAATGATGTAATGAGACTTTTGGTATATTCCATGAAAGGTAAATCCCTGACATGGTATGGGAGCCTTCCTCCAAATTCTAATCACACGTGGGATGAATTTGGAGAAAGATTAGTGAGACAATTTTTAGACAAAGGTGATGACCTATCACTTATGGAGAAACTAACAACAACCAAGAGGGAATCTACTAAAGATATATTTAATTTTAACTATAGATTCTAGAAGTCTTGGGATAGATTCACACTTTTCGTAAGACCCTTTTTCACATTCTTATTTCTTGTATTATCTCAGGGCTCTAAATTATGATAGTGTTGTCATGATCCAATCTATGGGAGATGTAGACCTTCATGATGCATTTGATATTGAGATCTTTGCTAAGAACAAATTGATTCAAGCTTATAAGCTATCTCTAAGCCCCCATGCCATTATTCTTAGAGTTAACCCCCACTCATGCAATTCAACCATAACATGTTGTACAACCATTAACAACAGTCCCAATACCTCAACTAATGAGTTGGATGAGTTTAAGGTCATGTTAAGAAATGTGCCAAATGACATGACTATCATAAAGATATAAAAATCTCAAGGATATCAAAGGCCATAATAACCATATAAATCATCCTACCAATCAATTAGAGCACAACCTCAAAACTAGATCATCCCTGTAAGGCCTATAAATCAGACATACCCAACTCTTACTAATGTTAATAGAGGAATTTTCCTTGTGTAAAACAACATGGTTGAAGATCTGAGATGGTGTTATCCTTTATCCCAACCCCTTGACTCTAACATTTTCCCTCATGTATTAGTGACATAAGCCTTAGCAGTTCAAAATTCTTTTATGCAACCCAATCAAGTGAATGATCCATCATACCCATCTACTTCAACAATTGGTGAGAGTTTGGTCTACTCCCATTATTTTTCCAGTTGGAGAAAAATTCAATGGTCGTATCTTTTGCATATGAGTTTTGTTTTACTCCATATAAAGTATGTCAAAAATATTTTAATGAGCTCTTCAATGTGCAACCAATTTACATCATATACAGTGGAGACCATGGTTTGACTATGGAATTTGGATATCATAAAAGGGTTTCCTTAATAGATTACCATATTACTTGAGTATAGAGGAATGAAAATGTGAGAATAAGCAGAAAGGCACAATCTAGAATTCTAGATGATAGAATAATTCCTTTTGCATGCAAGATTACAATGGATGGGACCTAAGATCATTTCTACTTACGTTAATAAGTTTATATCTTGAATAGACACACAGTTCTAGAAATCACATCTCTCTAGAATACAAAGCTTCTCAGCATAATGTAAACAAATGCAGCTAATAATATTTAATGAACAACGTATGAATAATTAGGAATCGGATAGACAAAGAATGGAAATCCTTCTATATTGGTTTCTTGAATGACTGTCTTTACACTTTTATAACAGAAGCCAAGTTCCCCCCTCTAACAATGGCGAGGAGAGGCCATTATATAGTTAATCAAATTAGTTACTCTTGGTAACTACTTCTTTTAACTAATGTTTAGTTAAAGGGCATACTAATTGCAATACTCCACATAATTACAATAAATTCGTGATGAAGCAGGTGCAACCAAAATAGAAGGATCAGGAGAAGAAAACAAGTGTTCAGGATTGGGAGGGACCCACTGAACTGAGGATCCATTGTCTAAGATCTTTTCAATGCTTTTGTTATGTCTCTGGCACATGGAACTGACATGATGGCTGTGTAATGAGGCTCAAAATTCTGGACATGTGTGTGCATCTCTTTCTTGAAAACGACGTGAGTGTGATAATCCTTGCTTGCTTCTTCAATAGTGGACTGGAGACAGCAGATTTCCTTCATCTTTTCTTTGGAGATAGAATCTTCTTTGATAATTTTATTTTTAACAAAAGCTTGGGCACTGAGCTTTGATTTCTTATAATTGAGAAGTGCACACTAGATGTCTCATCATGGAGATGACAGTGTAAATCTTTGAAGGCAGATACAACCAAAGTCTTGAAGGCCTCACCCTGTCTGACAGCTATGTCTTAACTCTCCCAAAGCTTCCTCCAGAACTCTTGATGTTGCATTCTACACTGTATACCCATGATTTTGACAAGGGGTCCTTGGCCTCATCGAAGACTTTGCTTGCCATTAAGAGATTTTCATTAGCTTGCCCCATAAGGCGAAGGTCTAATATATAACTGCTCCAGAGCTTGAGCTCTTTAACTATGTTCACAATAGTGGAGGAGAGTTTTAAATGCAAAATATTCACCTTCTCATTGAGTTTGAAGGCTTCACCAATGAAATTCAATCCCAAAATGAGCCGGCCATCCACCAATGGCCTCCATAGCCCTTCCGTATATGGAGTACCTATGCACAACTTTGATACTCAGTACCTCATCTTGGCTGAGAATCACAGGTGGTGTGAAGTGTAGTTAGTGGTGTAGGTTCCAGAAATCTTTGTCCTTTGGATAGCAAGGACTTGATGAAACTTGTAAGTAATCTGGGCCTGTTCCTCCAACTTCTCTATGGTGGGTTACAACTATTCTCTACCCTCCCAATGACTGATGGTGATTGTTTCCTGGAGATTGTAGAATTTGCACCTTCAGGGGTGGACTATCCAATGGGAATAATGCAGAGCTCCAAATGCAGATGCCTGTAAATCATGCTGACTGGTTTGTCTACTTTGAGCTTGGCTATCTCCAAGAATTGCTGGCCCTAAGCATCAAATACTAACCTGGAGTTAGTCCTGGCTTTCTTAGTGGGAGTTAGTAGGTTTAGTACCTATATATAGGCCACCACAACATCAAAATTGGGACCTGAAGTCCGAGAGGAAGACTTTGACTTCCTACTATCAGCATTAGAAGTTGCAACCCATGCAATTGATCAGGAGGAAGAAGAAGGTTTAGCAAGAGGGCCATAGAGATAGAGAACTGATGTGCACCCAAGGTTTTCACTACTGTTGCCTCTAGTTGAGACAAAAGTGGGCCACTTGGGATGCCTGGAGCGGACCCATCATACGGTGCTTGGACAGTTCAGTGCTCTGGGCCACTATTGTCCCCTTATCTATTAGGGCTTCAAGGGCACTTATGGGAGCTAGCAGTTCACTCTCTTCAATATAAATGAGAACAATGATGTTCTCTAGACCTGAGGGTAATTCAGAATGCATTCGTTGTAGGCTCTTCTTCAATAAGTTCCTTCTTAACCTCCTTGGGATTATTCTGGATAAAATAGAGGTGCATGAAGAAGTAGTGGAGACTGATAAAACAATGAGTCAATGTAGGAAGGAGGGGTCTAAACATGTTTTTGTTAACTAGGTGTCTATGCATCCCTTCTTGGTGTTAGTAATCATGCATATGGATGAGGATTCCCCTAGAGTGGGTAATGCTAAGTTAGTGAACTCTCCTGTCATACCAGATTTTGCATCTTACCAAGACAGGACCTAGCGATTTCTACCATGATCTTCCTTCTCCTTTTTGAACCAATCTAGTTCCTCCAAGGGAGCTGTGTTTGACCACATTGACCATACACATATGAAGTACAGTGTTAGAATTGAAAAACCTAGAGCCCTTGAGGATCTTGGTACAAGTTAAGCTCTTCCATTAGTTGAAGAGTAGGATCTGCCATAATGTCTCCTTCTTGCTTCAAAGATCATCGAGAGACAGTCAGCCCAATAAGTATAAGAGATGGCTGCCCTCTCATGACTCCCCCACCTAGATTTTCTACTTCACAAACTTCTTCAAGTCAAAATAGGTTCTTGGCCTAAATAAGTGGACAGTGATGGGAGCTATGGCTCTTTCCATGTTTTGAGAATCTAGGGTTGTTTTGCATGTATAGTTTCCCAAAGTGATGGGGAAGTGCAAGCCAGTAATTTTCTTATCCCTGCAGGTTCTGTGCAACTTGTCCAGCTACCTGAATGACCTCTCTCAAGTGCCATTTTATCATTACAGAACATAGGAAGCCTGAGAGGAGTGATCTCATAGCCTGTATAGCCTTATATAGGAAACATGTCTAAATCTTGTTGAAATAGGCATCTTAGTGCAATATCAGATTCATAGCTTCATCAGAAAATCTCCTCGCTGCTAAATCACACTACATAAGCCTGACAATGTAAATGATTAAAGCATGATTCACCCTTCTGAAATTACAATTGTTGGTTTCCAAGGTGAATTGAGGGCAGTAGGCATATACGGGCTCACCCTTATGAGCATCATGTATGAGAAGCCAAACCATTTCCTCGATCCTTCCAAATTCTACATCACACGTGAAGTCATATAGAACTTCTTGGTTTGTTGCACATTGGATAGCTGCTATGTTAGGTTCAGACTAATGATCTCTACCCAATAGATATTCTGAGTCCCTTCACATGACCATATCACTTAGTGGAGCACATCCACTAACATAACAATTCATTAGTAGAGGGTAGGCCCATGACTAAAGCCAGTAGGATTATAAAATCTGACAATTCCTCATTGAGATTTGCATGGAAAAGAACCCTTGGATAGACAAGATTCACACTTTTTAGGGTTTTTAAGACTAGGACTTTTTCACTCGTGCCTTATATTTCTCACTATCCTTATCAAAAAGGGATTGTGCCTGGTTCTGAGAAATTACTATAGCATTGTCCATGATCTGGAATTCTATAGGGCAGCGCCAATGGTAGCACCTGTCAATTTTGGTGATGCAGTTCCCCATGCACGTATGTCAGCTCACTCGAGTTAGGGTTGAAATGAGCACTACAGGAGACAAATTGATATCTGTGCTTTGTACCAAGCTAGGGAAATCACCGGTGAATGCGCAAACCACTGCCATGAATCGCCTATGCCATAGGTGAAGAGTTTGCGTCTGTCACTCATTCCCAAAAATCTCCAGAGTCAAGGTGGCGAACCTCACTGTCCCTGATATTGGAAATGGCAGACTCGAGCGATGAGACTTGCTCCTAGCCTTAGAATTTAATCTTCATTTTAATAGTAATTTGAAGAGCCAATGTTGCAATCTGGACTCGACATGACTATTGCAGGGGAAATGAGTATGCGCGCAGAAATATTGATCGCAAAGGTATGAGCAAAGGATAGCATAGATAACCCAGTGTGCAAATCATCCTAAGGGGTCAATCAATATAGAGCACAACCTAGGAGAGAGACTAGATCAATCCCTGCAATGTGCCTATAAATACAGACATACCCCAACTCTGGAAAGCTAGATATTTGATGAAGAGTGGGAAAAATTAACTTGAATGGCCTTGTGGTTCAATTGGGACACGCGGGACGCAAAGTGCGATTCGGAAGATATGGGAGATGCGTGAAAAGTATGCACAAATGCTTCTGGGACATGACCCCTTGAAAGTTCGTGGAGTACACAATTCGGCCGAATCTCACGATTAGTGAACAATGAGTCCGGGAGAAATTGGGACAGTTGGGACAAAAAGTTTCAACGTGCCCAAAAGAAATGGACTTCGGGTAATGCGGCCGATCGGGGAACAAAGAGCCCGAATCAACTTGTGAAACTTGGGACAACCATGTCATGACAAGCCTGAAAATCTACTTCAACAATTGACCCAAAAGACGTTTGGTCTACTGGCAAGATTTCTTGACTTTTCACATGTACCAGGACAATCAGAAAAGACATTTAACTTCAGGGATTTTCAATTTTCAACTTCTCATAAGTGCAATATAATTCTAATACAAGATCAAAGAAAATACTCTTGGAGATAGAAGTTCAAGCATCTAAAGATCGAGTGTTAACTGTTCCAAGAGGAGAAATCTCAAAACCAACAAAGGTTTCACCGCACCTACCTGAGACAAACAAGGTGCATGCAATTCCACATCAGCCTGCCATTAAGAAACCAATAAATTTATGGATACTCATAATTCACAAATATTTTCAGCAATACCCCTTGACATTGTTGAGAAAATGAAGAAAAGAAATATTCATGTCTCCCTATGGGATGCTTTGGCAATTCCAAGCCAGATGGATCTGCTACAAGAAAGATTAAGGAGATTCAATTTTCTTCCCAAAACTCAAAAGGAGGTAAGTCTAACCCTAGTCAATTTGTATCATTCTAATATCAGTAACACAAGTTGTGCTCCTAAACCCCCTCTACTTTACATGTCATTGATCATTGGGAAATATTCGGTCCAAAATTATATGATTGATTTTGGGGCTAGGAGCACAATAATGCACAAGCAAGTTGTTAATATACATCACTTGAATTATACCCCTCTTAATAATGTTGTTGTCTAGCTATATGGTACTACTGTGAAAATTGTGGGTGTCATAGAAATCCTTAAGATAACCCTACATGCCTACCCTAGTATCATTATTCCTCAAGATACCTCAATTATAAACCTTCCCCTATATTGTTTCGTGTTTGTCCAAATATTTTACTGCTAAAGTAGAGGGATATCTATCATCTGATTGGTCTCACATGTACCTTAAGACTAGGTATGGCACCAGAATCACAATAATGGCTAAGCCAATTGCCCAATTCCATGTGTAAACAAACATATGATCCAAATCCCACTGAGATGAATTCTAAAATTAAGGGAGTAAAATCTGACCCTAAGCCTTTTGAATCAAAAATCACATTTCTTTGACCCATTCACCCCCAACCTTCTGAGATCATAGAATGACTCATATGGTTTGTGGAAAATATTTGTTGATGGTTCAAAGTGCAAAGTTGGAGTTGGTGCATGTGTTGTCTTATTTTCCCTAAAGGAAGAGAAGTTGTTATTTTCTCATAGTTTACAGTTCAATTTTACCAACAATGTTGTTGAATATGAGGTTATGATTCAAGGGCTAATAATTGATAAAAGTAAAGGGCTCAAGAAGCTTATGATCTATGGAGATGTAGAGTTATCCATTCAACAAGTTTGGTCACAATTATTAGTAAAGAACTCTCTCCTCAGAGCCTACAAACATAGAGTTTGGGACCTCCTAGAAGATTTTGATCCCATCAATTTTCAAGTTGTCCTAAGATAAAAAAATGTGGATGTAGATAGGATGGATTTTATTGGAGCTTAATTTGATCCTTCCAAAGATATCATGAACAATGTAGACCAGCATGTCAAGTTGGTAATCGAATAAAAAGTGCTTAACAATGGCTGCAATTGGCATATTTTTGATAGTGATGAGTAGATTTCCCTCTTCATTTAGCAAGAAGTTGAGTTTTCCCATGTTTTGCAACTAAGGTTAGAAGAAATTTATGGTAACCAAATCAATAAACTAAAGAATAACAAGTTACCCAAAGGTTTTATCAATTTAGAAATCATGTTAACCCTAGATGATCAATATAAAGGGGAGAAATGAAATTTAAAGATCAAATAAGAGAACTATCATGATGTGGCTATCTCCAATGAAAAATAACTAAATCTTGGAAAGGTATGTACATTTGAGAAAAAACCTAATTTCATCCAATTGTGCTAAGAATATGATGAAATTTTAATGGTCTTATGATGACCTTAAAGCATATGATCCCCATATCATTCAACACACCATTGAATTGTCCCCTAAGACTAAACCAATGAGACAAAATTAAAGGCCAATTAAACCTAAGATTGAAATTCAATGAGAAAAGAGATGACCAAATTGATCGAAGCCAAAATTATCTTCCCCATAAAACACTCTTCTTGGGTTATGAACCTAGTCCTTCTTAGGAAAAATAATGGAGAGGTAAGGTTGCATGTAGATTTTAGAGACATCAATAAAGCCTCTCTTAAGGATCATTACCCGTTACCTTCCATGGACCAAATTTTATAATCAGTAGCAAGGGATGATATTTTTTCACTTTTGGATGGGTTCTCAGGTTATAATCATATTCTTGTTAAAGATTCTGACCAACATAAACCAACTTTCACCGCTAAGTGGGGGATGTTTGCCTATAAAAAGATGCATTTTCAGATATCCAACACTAGTGCTAGCTTTCAAATGGCAATGGATTTATCTTTTAAGGGACTTATCAGTGAGATTTTATTGATATATTTGGATGACATTACTATTTTTCTAAAATAGAAGAAGGTCATCTAACACACCTTGAGAATATTTTTAGTAGATGTAGGGAATTTGGCATATCTTTAAATTAAAAAAAGTATATTTTTTGTCCCCAAGGTTAAATTCTTAGGAGACGTTGTGTCTAAGGATGGTTTATCTATTGATCTAGATAGAATGACACCTATCTTGACTTTATCACTTCCCCAACACAAAAAGGCATTACAGTCATTCCAAGGGAAGATAAATTTTGGGAGGAAGTTCATCACTAACTTTGATGAATTGGTAAGGCCCATAACATTGATGCTTAAGAACGGATATAATTTCCAATGGACACGAGAGGCCAAGAGCAATTTTGAAGAGATCAAACAGGCTATAGCCCAAACTCCCACTCTCATCAACCCTGATTTTGACAAAGACTTCATCTTATATACCATTGGAGGAGAAAATAGTACCGCTACTATCTTAACTCAAGAAAATAAGCAAGGATTGGAGCATCCGATAACGTTTATAAGTCAAACACTTAAACAATTATGAGATCAAATACAACTTTGTTGAAAAGTAAAAAATTTCTATTTTAAGATATCTCAAAAAGACTAAATACTTCTTCTCCAACAATAAGACAAAGTCTTTGTTTCTCATCCAAGCATTAAGCAATACATTATGAGCACTGAAATAAGTGAAAAGAGAGTTGCTTGGATTACTAAAATCATGGAGTTTGACATCGAAATTAATTCTACTAAGTCGATCAAAGGTAGAGCATTATGTCAACACTTGGCTGAAGATGTATGGCCCTAACAAGAATCAATATATGTCTAATAAATTACAACATAGGAAAGTGTTGAAAATGATTGGTTTTAGAATATTGTTGAATTCTTATACGTTGGAAAGTTTCCCAACACCTTCAATAGAAATCAGAGAAGGGATTTCAAATTATTGGGTGGCTACTAATATACAAATGATACGATCAATATGGTGTGACTTGTCCTTAAAAGTTTGTGTAAATAGCTCTATTTCAATGATGAACACCATTTGTTGAATTATAGAAGCTTTATTAGAGTTAATCTTATATTGGTCACCTTCGTGGTTAGATATGGTCATAATGACATCAATATATTTGATAATACATGTAGGATCACCATGAACATAAACAATATTATCATCAATTGTATTAGGATTAACTTCACTTGGAGCAAATAAAATTCCTTAAATATAAGAGCTATTTTTCTATGACATTGAAGAATTATGGGTATTTGGAAGTGATCTATTAGAGTACTACCTAATTGGGCATTGTAACATGTTGGAGTTGTGGACTTGGTTTCCTTAGATGGCATATGAAGATAAGAAATGATCGTGTTACAAAGGGAATTAAGATTTTGGAAAAAAAAATCAATAGAATAAATATTAGTTCTATAACTAGTAAGGAATGATTTAAATTTAAAACCTTAAGGGCATACAAGGAAAGAAACCATAGTTCACGTGTAAATTAACTATGTTCGAAATGTATGTGTTTGATTCACGTCGAGTTCACAAAAATGTAACACCAAAATCAAGGTTTCTTCTAATTAAGAATGTTAAACCATTGTGTATTAATGAAACAAGATCATTTTTCCATCAAAACAACAAACATACAAATCTTAAATCATATTCACGTACATTCAATAAATTGCATCAACATGGATGAGCTCACTAAGAATGTAAAACTAGGGTTTAGAGATGCCTACATAGATTTCAAATTTATATGAGATGATTGTGGTCTCAAAATGCACAAGGAGAATGTGTAGACTATTGTGAAGATGTCATAAAAATTTGAGAGTATAATTTTGCAATATAGATGAATTCATAGATCCCGGATAAAATCACCCGAGTGGCTTTATAAGCTCTGGTTGGATTCGTCCTCTGTTAATTGTGACTACAATATAGATTTTCGCATTGTGTTCCTATGTGTTTGTAGCTTTTTTTGTGATTAAATTATTGTGATCACACTTGTGCAGTTGATTAGGGATTATTTCTTCTTCTTTTCTTGGGGACATAAAAATGGATTAACACCTTTAGGTTATGTGACACCCACCATGCCTATGTAGCAATACTCCAAAGAGTAATCAAATCCTCATATTTCTCCACCTGATGAATATGTGTAAGATGTATTTCACAATGTGTTTTGGTAATGAAGATGCTATTAGGACCTATAACACTAGGAAATGATATTTGACATGTGATGTAGCTTTACAAATGATGTAGCGAAACTTTCAATGATGTGTGCAAACTTAGAGTTGGTTTAATATGCTTGAGAGACTAAATTTGTAATTTTGTGTTTTGTTGTGATCTCCTAGGTAGTAGGTGTGAGGCCATTTGAATGGGCCATGGGAGGTCAATTGGTAAAAATTATCCAAAGCATGAGTGATCATGTTATTATAAATATTACCCCCTATTTTAAGGACTTACCATTACATACTCGCATCATTAGAGACCCATTTTACACCACTACCCCTTTTTGTACTGATATATAGGTGAAATAAACGTAACTAAAAATTACCCCATGTACAATTGCACAAGTTATATACCATCTTACAAAGGTGACTTCCATGTGTGAATTGGTCAGGTGAATGTGTTTATATAGGTGACTATTTGTAATAAGATTTCCCGCTTAAAAGGAAAGTGACCGACTAGGATAACTTGTGGATTTAGAAATGCAAGCATTAAGTGTATTTAGGATGAAGTCGTCAAAATTTGATGAAGTTGGCCAAGCGATTTCATTTTATATGGTCAACTTTGTCCAATCATAGTGCACAATGCAATTTGCTTGCTAGAAAAGGTGGCCACATGTCTAAAAATATATCTTTTATTTGGAAAGTGTGGTTTTGATTGAATAATGAAAGATAACAAGTGTGACCTAGTTACATAAAGTTTTTATTAAGAAATGAAAGTGTAGGAATTAGTTAGTTTATTGCACAATGATGTATGGGTTGAGCTAAATGACATAATTTATGTCCAAATGTCTATAGGTCTAGATTGAGGTATATACAATACCCTTGTTCATATAGGAATCTAGTAATTGAAAGAAATTAATTATTTTTCACTAGAATCTATTGAGCATTTGTAAGAATTAAATAGGAGTTAAGATTTATTAGAGCATTAATTGAAGCAACAAACTTCATCGTACAGATATACACAATATTATACTATTTTCTATTGATGATGAACTGCTATACCTATTAGTGTGTTATTTTCAATATTCTATATCGTTGAGGGGCCTACCAAATATCAAGATATCTTAGTCTTTATTTGGCATAATGCATTATTGAAAACACATTGTTTTCCTTATAGTTTCAGATGTTGTTGCCTAGTCAGGGCAAGGAAATAAGTACATTTTTCTAGTGATTGGAGTGAAGTTTCATAAAATTACAAGAGGTTTTTAGGGCCTTGAAGACAATGAATCCAATAATCAAATGAAAATTTTCTTGCTTGAAGTTTTGATAGGAACACCAAGTGTATGATCCAAACATAATAGCTATGTCAAGTGTATAGTTTAGAAAAAGGTTATGTGTTTTATGTGAGTCTTCTAGGTTCTTTCTATATCACCAAAAACCCTGACAACCACTATTGTATTTTAATGACTATTGTTCGAGCACTCATGAGAATAAGATAAGCTTAAAACCTTATGCATTTTTTAATTGCTCTGGATGTTAGACTAATTAATTAGGCATGATTTATTTTACATCTAATTTAGGCCTATTTAAATGTTTATGGATATTTTTCTTGCAATTTGATGTAAATATAAATATTCATGATACACATTATTTCAACCAATTTAAGATGTGGGGATGTTAAGCCTCATTTGAATATTGCAAGTTAGTAGTGAGATTATGCCTTCCTAAATGCACAACTACAATGGTTTCCTAATCATCTTGATCAAGCACAAGGCATTTCACCTATGCTTGTTCTCAACATAAACATGACCTTCTATTGTTTGACTGACATTGTGAGGATATTTTTTTCACACAAAATGTGTTATATCTCTACTTCTCAACATAGAGGGCCTTGTAGTACTTGTTATCCAAAATTCGCCCTTGAAAAATTTGGTCAAAACAAGCCCCGCACATAAAGAAAATATGAAGGAAATGATTCAGACCCGTGAGCTCACATTCTATAATGACAAACAAGGTGACATGCGAGTTTGAATCAAGGAACATAGGGTCAAAATGAGACTGAATGACACAAAAGAAACCAGAGGCCCAAAAGAGTCAAATTCAACTATGCACAGGAAGGAATTAAAGAAACAGTTATGTTGTACAATCCCGTGCTTCAAATATAACAGACAAGTTACAAGTGGGCTCTAAAATGGAATAGCAGGGTCGGGGAGAAGAAACAGTGTCAAAGATCGAGAGGCTCAAAGGAAAAGAAACGACAAAGGCTCGAAGTCTTCGGGCTCTACAAATGACTCATAACGAGCCCGAAATTGGCTTTGTATAGAGAGTCAGTGGAGGTTGCCAAATGTCTAAGTGGCACACATCCAAAGGTTAAATCCAAAAGGCAAACTCAAACAAGCACTAAGACTCCACATGTTCAGGGCCCCAAAAGTTGCACTGAACGTTGAAAATTCTTCGACTCAACGGAAGGTACCAAGTGTTTGAACAACGCACTTTCAAAAGTAGGACCCCAAGTAGAGACTCAAACTTGTGATAGCCCTCCATGTAGCCAATGGTCAACAGAGGTCAAAAAGGAGAGTGGGCCCAAAACGACTAAGTATAGAATGCAGGTGGAAGTTAGGTAGAAGGCACCACGTGTCTTCATGATGCTCCCTCAAGGGTAAAATCCTAAGTGGGTTTTCAAATGAGCGTGGGCCTTCCACGTGTCCCAGGTCCCAAAAAGGGGACATCATCGAGGGGATGAATAGTCAAAGCAGAGGCAGGCCAGTGGAGGAATCCAAGTGTTAGCACGACACATCTTCAAAGTTGAATCCAAAAAGGGAGGCTCGAACAAGTGCCATGCCTCCACATGTCTCAGGCCCAAAACGGAGGCACAGTTAAAGCTAAAAGTCAAAAGGCGGGTAGGGCGGGCCTAAAAAAAGGTTAAGTATAGAAGTGTTTGCGGAAGCCACCACGCGTCAGTTTGGTGCATCTCCAAAAGTTAGTCCAAAAGTGGAGACCCAAATGAGCACGGGCTCGCCACGTTGTCTAAGGTCCAAAAAGGTAAGGGAGGCCATTGAAAAGTCCAAAGAACCTATGGAGGCTTCCACGTGTCAACCCAACACTCCTTTAAAAGCAAATCCTGAGTGGGATTTTAAGTGAACACGAAGCCTCCACGCATCCAGTTTTATAAAAGGACAAGGTCAGGTTGAATAGTTAATGTATTGAGACAGGCCAATAGAGGGTGCCAAGTGTTAGCATGATGCTAATTCAAGAGCAAAATTAAAGGAGGGTTTTCAGACAAGCGCCAGGTCACCGTGTGTCCCCAGTCAGATATATGACCCCGCTGAGCAAAGGACTTAGCCAAAAACATAAGGAAAACAAAAATGTCACAGAAGAAGCCACGTGTCAACCCCATGCCACTAAAAAATTAAAATACAGAGTTTACCCTCAGACATGCGCCAACCCTCCACGTGTCCAGTTTCAAAAGGGGGCCCATTTTCAAACTTGTTTTCCCGCTATTTTATATGGACTCGATCCAAATTTCAAATGGGCATATATTTCGACTCGAGGCTCGAAATTCAGCAAATCTGGCACCGTTAGAAAGATCTCGGCCTCGTCTACGTCATGAAGATCTGAAACTTTAATTTTGGAGAAGTTATATGGGAGAAAAATGGAGAAACATCTTCAAGCCATTAATGCAAGATCTATTTTGCGCCGACAACCCGATCTGGTTCGATTCGATCCGCTAATCTTCCTTCTTCAACATGCCAAGCAAACAGAGGGAACCAAAATCGACAAATTGTAGGCGGATTTGAGGGGGGCATTGATTGATGGTGGTTGAAGCTTTCAAGGCAAGATTCAATGCATATCCCATGGTGGTTGGAGTAGGATTCATTTTTTTGCTCTTCTCTCTCTCACCCTTTCTATATATTGTAATACTTCTCATTTTGAGAAGGAGAGACATTATGGGTGTAGGAAAACTCTATCAAAGTCGTTTCCTGACTCCATTTGAGTTGTAGGCCTTCTCCTATGCCTGAAGATCATATTTTTGTCTCTGATCACCGCATGTAATAGTATGTGCACCTTACAAAGCAATAAAATCTTGTTTCATGGTGTCTTTCAACCCTTGACATTGTTCTATTGTTTCTCTGTGCCTCTCTCTCATGTTTTCTCCCTGTGCATGTGTTTCATGTTTGCAGGTGCAGGACATTATGCTTTGTGGATTTTCTATGGCAGATTTGGATCTGGGTCTGTGTCACTTCCGTCTGACCTCCCTCAGTCCCCTTTTCCCTGTTTCATTCTCCCTCAACAGAGTATCTCGCACTTCCATTTCTGGTGTATCACTACTTAGTGTAGGCTCTTTCACCCTCTCTCTTCCTCTCTGTCTCCTTAGAACAGTTAGATTAGGATAGATTAGGTTCTACTTGCACCGGAGTAGCTTGTGGTAGGTAGATTAGGAAGCAAGAATCGACTTTCTTCGGAGGTCCATCTCAAGTTTTGCAAGTCCCACAGCTTGAGAGATGGTCCCATGTTATGCAAATCACATCGAATGACAAGTTTGAAACACCAAATCTGAGAGGTCATTTGGGGGTGCTATGATTTTGCACTAATAGTTTTGGCACGCTTGGTGGGACACTGAGGTTAGATATTCCATCTTTCCAAGGTGTCTCATTACAAACAACAAATCATAAGCCACTGTGTGACCGCACTAACAATTTTTGCATGCCCGGTGGGACAGGTTTGAAGCACCTTACCACTTCATCTTAGCAGGTTGGTGTGTTCCTATTAAGGTTCAACCTTTTGAGGCACATGCAAGCACATCTGACAACTCCATCTGGTCAATAACCCATCCTCTGAGCTGCAGACATTTTCCATCCATTTCCACTCATTTTCATCCATTTTCTTCTTCCATCTCTTTCTTTTTTTCTTCTATTTAATGAAGTTGTGCAATCATTACTTCATTCCCTTCATGGAATTCACACGTACAGTAGCGTATTCAGCCTCCAATGTATTTCCTAACTCCTCCAGATCAACATTATGATCAGATCCAGAACCATTATGCTTACCCATATGAGCAGGGTCAAAATCAATTTGGCCATAGAGCTTATCAAGAACAAGGGAACACATATAAGGATGACAACTATGTGGAGAATGTTGGTTTGTTGGAGAAGATTCAAAAAATGGAGGCTAGCGTGGTTCAGTCAAGGGCCATAACACAAATGAAGGCATTCAAGATTGGTTACAGGGCATCTTGTCCATGGGAAGGCCCTTTTCCAAGACATTATAGCCCTTTGGAGAAGCTTGACTTCATGGTCGAAATGATGCCTCAGCTTACACATTGGATTGAGGACATCGAGGCTTATGAGCAAAGTGCGAGACAACCTTGTCAATGGGTAAGTCAATCACCAACTCCCTGTCCTTCATTTTCTCTTTCTCAAGCTTTATCATTTCAGTAGTGTCATGAGTCAATCCCCTCACTTGTTGCCCCAAGTGTTAATTTCTTTTCTCCATCTCCTAGTCCTCCATTTCATTTCGATTCTTCTGCCCTTTCCCTTCCCAAGCAGTCATTCCCTCTAAACAAATAAGAAGTTCCACCTACCTCACCACCACAAAAAATGGAAAATCTGGTTGAACCCCAACCTGTCACTCCTCTTGTTTTCCCAAGTCCATGTTGGGAAGAGACTCAAGAATCTAGTCAAGGAGAACAACAAGAAGAGGAGCCTAATAGAAAATAAATGACAGACAATTTGAAGAGTTGGGCTGCCAAATTTGGGTTTACAAAGATCCCCTTGATGGTAAAGCCAATAGAGGAGGTCAAGGTTGAAGATCCAATGGTGGTTGAGGCTGAGTTTGCAACAAAAGAAGAGCAAGAACAAGAGGAAGAAGATCAATAGTATGTTTGCTCCAAATGCAGTGTACCTAATGGCACTCTGTCTGAAGAGAATGTTGATCTAATCCAAGTTACACAACTAGTTAAAGAGGAGGAACAATCAACTCCAAGCCCCATTGACAAGGAGCAGCTGGGAGAGATCAAATTAGTGTTGAGGCCATTAAATGAAGAAAACATCATTGAATATTTTTTTCTTTCATTTCAAGGGCCTGATTTGATTGATGAACCCATGATGGAGGGGGACCATACAATTTCAGAGGCTCCAAGTGAGGAGCAGGCCACAGAGAAACCTTCAATTCTTCCTCACACTTCATCTCCTTTAATCTCTAATGTTGAGGAGGAGTTTGATCTTTCAAACTTCATGTTTGAAGATGAAGGGAACCATGGTGAGCAAGTTGCAGATCAGGACAACAAGGAGACAGACTGTCTGTCTGACTTGGAGGATTGCTTTGATGGAGAAAAGCCCATGGATATCACATCATTTACTCCTCCATCACCCACCTTCCAAGCATATGAGCATGCTACCATGAAGGAGAACATCTAAGTGCAAAAACCCATACTTCATAATGGCTCTCTAAAACCAAGGTTGGAAGATATGAGTCTTCCATGTTCTACCAAGGAGAAGGAAGAGAAAAGGCCAGAGAATATCACCATTTCTCTCTCACCATCCATCCAAGAGGGTCCAAAATAAAAATCCATTCGTGGCGTTGAAATTCAGAACAAGGGGCACATTCAAAGGATCAGACCGTGCCCAATCAAGTACTTGGCTTCATTGGAGCCAAGAGAGAAGGCAGAACAAGTCATGCCCACTTCAGGGGATGAAGATGAGTTTCAAAGCACCAAGGGTCACCATCAACACCTCCAGGAGTCCAATTGTAATGAAATTACTAGTATAATTGAGATTATGAGCAGTAATATAACACCAAATAACACAATATTTCAAAATAATGATCTCAATATGCAATTGTAATAGCTTCGCCACTTCGAGGGGGCAACCTCCAAACCATATAATAAGACTCAAATGCTCAAAGGATAATGAAATACTACCTACAATCCCCATATATATATTATTCATATGTTATGACCATCACTAAGACTGACCTATTAAGCATGATAAAGTATAAATGATATAATTAAATGATACGGTAAGCCACAGGTTGGCTACTCATATCTTAATACAAGCAATAGGTTAAAGGTGTACCATGCCCTTCCCCTTCAAACCAACGTTGTCCTCAATGTTGAATAATCCTGGATGTTGCTGCAGAAACCTTCATCCTCCCAGGTTGCATCTTCTATGCTCAGATTCTTCCACTTTATCAGATATTCCTTAATGTCTCTGGTTCTCAGCCTCTTAGTACGTGTTTGCAGAATCTTCTCTGGCTCCAAAATGATTCTTCCTTCTTCGTCAAGTTCTGGTAACTCTGTCTGGGCTTCAAATATTCTGTCCAATAACCTTCTTCAGGCATGAAACATGGAATACTAGATGTATGTGTGTTGATGGAGGCAACTCTAGTTTATAAGCAACACTACCAATTTTCTGTAGAACCTGATAAGGGCCATAATATTTAGGAGCAAGTTTGTTGTCCTTTTTCTATTGCTTTAGGGACATTTGTTTGTAAGGATGGAGACGTACAAAAACCCAGGTGTTGATCTGCTTGTTTCATCATGTTTTGTGCTAATGCTAAATTCTCCTTCAAACTAGCCAAAACCTGTTGTTGATGTTGAATGTGTTCCTCAACATCTCTGACCTTAGTTTGCACCCTCAAGGAGGAAGTGATAGAAGGTGGATGGTAGCCATATAATGCAAAAAATGGAGTCATTTGAGAGTCAGAGGTATGAAAAGATGTGTTATACCACCATTCTGCAAGTGGTAGCCATTTAATCCACCTTTCCTGCATATCTGATACAAAACAACGTAGATACCCCTCTAAGCATTTGTTGACCACTTCCATTTTCCCATCAGTTTGAGGATGATAAGAAGAACTGTGAGCTAGCTAAGTACCCAAACATGAAAATAATTCTGTCCAAAAATTACTTGTGAAAATAGGATCACCGATCACTTACAATTATTTTTGGGGTTCCATGTAGCCTTTGAACTGTCTCTAAAAAAATAGTTGCGACTGTACTAGCTGTAAATGGATGTGATAGGGCACAAAAATGGGCATATTTTGTGAGCCTATCCAAAATCACAAAAATAACATTCTTACCCTCTGAACAAGGAAATCCAGTGATGAAATCCATGGAGACAACTCCTCCCATCTCTGGCTTGGAATTGGTAAGGGTTGCAATAGACCTAGTGTGTCTTTATTATTTCCCCTTTGTTCTGTTGGCACACTAAACAATATGATACAAACTTTTGTACAGGGGAAGAGAAGTCCTTCCCAAAATAATTCTCTTTTTATTCTATGATATGTCTTCAAAAACCTAGAGTGTCCTCCAACAGGTGAGGCATGTAGCTCTGCAAGAATCTTATGCTTTAACTCAAAATCTTTACTCAAGTATAACTTGTCCTTGTACCATAGGGCATTACCTTTCCAATCAAATTTGTTAGAATATTCATAGATCCTTCCTTGATATTCTAGTATTAGAGATTGTGTATCCTTGTCTTGATCCCCATTCCAATCTTGCTTCATCCACCCAAGTGGCCATCAACACTGGACATAGTGCACATTGCAAGGCATCTGAGGATGTTTCCCTTCTGGACAACACATCAATTATTACATTTTATTTACCCTTATTATATATGATTTCAAAATCATAACCCAACATTCTTGTTACCCATTTTTTTGTTCATCAGATGATAAGCTTTGCTCAAAAACATATTTGAGACTATCATGATTAATTTTTACCTTGAAGTGTCTACCCATGAGATAGGGCCTCCATTTCTTGATCGCATGAAGAATAGCCATCATTTCTTTCTCATAGACAGGTTTGAGTAGATAAGTTTGATTCTGAATTGGTGACTCTCAAATGCAATTGGTCTTCCTTCTTGCATTAGAACTGCTCCCAATCCTAATCCTGAAGTGTCACATTCAACAATAAAGGTTTTTGAGAAGTTGTGAATAGCCAAAACTAGGGTGCTGCACAAGGCTTCCTTCAACTACTCAAAGGATTTATTGGCTAAGTCTATCCAATGGAAGGCATCTTTCTTTAGCAATGCAGTGAGTGGGGTTTCTATTCTACCATATCCTCATACAAATCTTATGTAGTACCCTGTTAGTCCTAGGAATGCACAAATATTTTTGAGAGTTTTGGGCCTTGTCCATTCCACCATAGCTTTAATCTTCTGACGATCAACTTTGACACCTTCCATGGGATACAATATGACCCAAGTTACTCTACCTCTTGTACTCCAAAAGAACATTTGGATGGATTTGCATAGAGAGTATGTTTCTCCAAAACTTCCAACACTTTATTTACATGTTGTAAGTGTTCTTCCCATGTCTTAGTGTAAATCAATATGTCATCAAATAAAACTAATACAAATTTCCTTAAAAATGGAACCTGAAAACAGTGTTCATCAAGCTTTGAAAGGTTGAAGGTGCATTTGTAAGACCAAAAGGCATTACCAAAAACTTTTCATAATGGCCCTCATGAGTCTTGAAAGCCCATTTTAGGGAACATCTTCCTCTTTTATTCTTATTTGATGGTACCTCGAACGAAGATCTAGTTTCTGTGAAATAAATAGCACCATGCAATTCATCAAGTAAATAATCAATTACTGGAATAGGAAACTTATCTTTTATGGTGTACTTGTTGAGTTCTCGGTAATCTGGAGACATCATCCATGTTTCATCCTTCTTACGTACCATGACCACTAGTGAAGAATATGCACTCTGGCTAGGCCTGATGATACATGCCTTCAACATTTCCTGAACCATTTTCTCGATCTCACTTTTCTGGGAATATGAATATTTGTATGGTCTGATATTAGGTGTTTGGCTCCCTCGAATCAATGAATGGCATGACTCATGATCCCTAACTGGTGGTAGTCCCTTTGAAATTGCATCAAAAACTAGTTATATGAGTGAGCATCAACAATCTTCTGAAGATTAGGTGGCATTGAAGACACTGTATGTTGTACTTCTATAGAAAATAAATTTATCTATAAATCCATCTACTCCTTTTCTAATAACCTTCTACATCTAATGAGAGATAATAATTTGTGGAGAATTAGCTACCATCCCATTACAATTTATTTTCCTTCCATCTAAATGAAATCGCATGAACAATTCTTGTAAATTCATTTCTATAGTACCTAAGGTTGTGAGCCATTGGACACCCAAAACAATATCTGCCCCTCCCATAGAAATAACAAACATAGGTGTGTCTAACATGTAATCTCCCATAGAAAGCTTGATACTATGGCACTTTCCTGTGCACTTGACAGTCCCACCATCCACTATCATAACTTGCATTTCTAGAGTTGGGTAAATAAAACAATTGAGGTGGGCAACTAACTTACTATTTATGAAGTTATGAGTACTCCCCAAGTCAATCAACATTGTCACCTTCTATTTTTTGAGATAGCCAATAACCTTGAGTGTTTGAGGAGTACTAATACCTAACAATGCATGGAAAAAAATTGTAGGTTGGTGATCCTCTACTTCATCTTCTACTGGTTCAGGTAGCCTCTCCTATAATTTCAGCATCCTCATCATCCTCATTACCTCCGTTAATATAGAACAACTTCTTCTCAGCACATTTGTGTCCCGGTCCATATTTTCTATCATAGTTAAAACATAATCCTTTTTCTCTCTTTTCTTCCATTTGTTGAGGAGTCGATATAATTGGCCTAGAAAATGAAGGGGAAGAGATATTACGGTCTCTGGTGTTAATGAAAGGTGGCCTCCTACTACAAAGTCAATTTTTTTCACATAACTTCTTGACATGCCATGATAATAGAATCAAAGAAAGCTTGAGTGGATTAAACATACGTACCTCATGCTCGATGTGGTCTTTAAGACCCCCAAGAAATAGGTCATTCAGATTCTCTTCTGGTATGTTCTCCAACCCTTAAGGATAGGTTCTGGAATTGATGCACATAATCTTTGACTAATCTCGTGTTTGTCGTAACTTTGCTAATTGACTAAAGTAGTTCTCTGAAACACTAGGGGAACTATAGTGCAATTGTAACTCCTCGCTAAAAACTGTCCAAGTGACATCGAGACCATTCTTCTGCCTCTGAGCACATAACCATCGATACCAAACGAATTGGTCTAGTTCAAGATATAGGGACGCCAATGTAACATTTTATCCTGATGGTGTTTGATGTAGCTCAAAGAAGTTCTCCATTTGATTTATCCAATTCAGGGGATCTTTACCATCAAATTTGAACATATCCACTTTCGGCATCATGTTTCGTGGTTGTGAATAAGTTGGATTTTGATTGGGCTAGAAAAGTGATCCAACATGGTTATTTTGTCCATGATTTTGAACTTAAGATCCTCCTTGGTTGATATGGGCTCAGGATTTGGGCCATACTGTTTACCCTTTACATGTTGCATTATATCATCCAATCGATGATTGATTTGGGCTGTCTCCTTTAGAGGCCATATCAGATTGTACATTTCACAACTCATACTCAAGTTGGATCACCTTATGATCAATTGAGGTAAACCCTAGTGTGGAGGAATCTATATTTACCTCTTTTGACTTCATCTCTTCAATCACTATCCCATCTTTATCTGGGGTTTTACTCAGAGTAACCAGATTTTTTTTTGCTATTATGGAAGGCCCCCCCATGCATATTGCCATTAGGGTTTATATCAAATTCTTGAAATGTTTCGTACACAAATGAAGATACTAAACTCTGAAAATGTGAAAAAATATGCACCATCGAGGAGTCAGATCTTACTGAAAAACCCATTTATAATAACTTGTTTTTTAGAAATGATGATAGTCTTGAGTGCGTTTCAAGGCTTTGGATATGTTTTAAAAAATATATTGCGGAAGATAAACAAAAAATTAGGGTTTTTGCCCTAATTTTGGCCCAAATCGCAGCTCTAATACCACTTGTAATGAAATTACTAGTATAATTCAGATTATGATCAGCAATAGAACACCAAAGAACACAATATTTCATAATAATGATCTCAATATGCACTTATAATAGATTTGCCACTTCGAGGGAGCAACCTCCAAACCATATAATAAGACTCAAATGCTCAAATGATAATGAACTACTACCTACAATCCCCTATATATACTATTCATATGCTATGTGTATCCTATTAAGCATTTGATCTGAAACATCATTATGGTTATTCTCTATGAGTACATCAACTCATATCCTAATCACAAGCTAATAGGTTAAGGGTCTAGCACCTTAATTAGAGGTAAACATTTTGGTGAAATCCACATGATATCCCTTCACGCTTCCAAACCCTAAGAATGATGTACCCATGGTAAGCCACCCTAAGGCCCCGTGGTGAACACTGCAATGCCGGTGTTACTAGGAATCGATTCCTGGGTCCTTTCCTAATGGTACAAGGGCTTACACCAAAATAGGGTTGTAGGATCATAAATCCATGCTACGCCCTTAGACCTATTGCTTGTATTAGGATATGAGAACTTGTGGCTCACCATATCATTTTATGATATCATATATACTTTCTCATGCTTAATAGGTCGGCCTGGGTGATGGCCATAACATATGAATAGTATATATAGCGGATTGTAGGTAGTAGTTCATTATCATTTGAGCATTTGAGTCTTATTATATGGTTTGGAGGTTGCCCCCTCGAAGTGGCGAAGCTATTATAATTGCATATTGAGATCATTATTCTGAAATATTATGTTATTTGGTGTTCTATTGCTGCTCATAATCTGAATTATACTAGTAATTTCATTACAAGTGGTATCAGAGCTGCGATCTGGGCCAAAATTAGGGCAAAAACCCTAATTTTTTGTTTCCACAATATATTTTGAACCAGAGCGAATTTGTGGGAGATATTTTTACCAAAGTTGCGAAACATTTCAAGTAAGGTTCCCTGAAAATTTCAGACTTTTTTAAATTTATTTTGCACAAGTTATTACAAATTTAGGGTTTTTCATAAAATCGCTCCCTAGGGTGCAAATTGTGGAATTTTTTCAAGTTCTTTACATTTTCAGAAAGCTCTCAAAAAAATAGTATTAGTATCTTCTTTGTGTTTTTTCCTTTTCAGCCAAATTTGTATCGAAACTCTAAACCCTAAGGTTTGATATCATGGCGGGGCCTTCCACAAGAGCAAAAAAGAATCCGGTTACTCTGAGTAAAACCCCAAATAAAGATGAGATAGTGATTGAAGAGATGGATTCAGAAGGGGTAAATACAGATTCCTCAGCACTAGGGTTTACTTCAGTTGATCATAAGGTGAGCCAACTTGAGTATGAGCTGCGAAATGTACAATCTGAGATGGCCTCTAAAGGAGACATAGCCCAAATCAATCATCGGTTGGATGATATCATGCAACATGTAAAGGGTAAACAGTATGGCCCAAATCCATCCCATATCAACCAAGGAGGATCTTCAGTTCAAAATCATGGACAAAATAACCATGTTGGATCACTTTTCCAGCCCAATCAGAATCCAACTTATTTGCAACCACGGAACATGATGCCGAAAGTGGATATGCACAAATTTGATGGTAAAGATCCCCTGAATTGGATAAATCAAATGGAGAACTTATTTGAGCTACATCAAACACCATCAGGACAAAAGGTGACATTGGCATCCCTATATCTTGAACCAGACCAATTCATTTGGTATCGATGGTTATGTGCTCAGAGGCAGAAGAATGGTCTCGGTGTCACTTGGACAATTTTTACCGAGGAGTTGCAATTGCACTATAGTTCCAGTGTTTCAGAGAACTACTTTAGTCAATTAGCAAAGTTACGACAAATAGGATCAGTCAAAGATTATGTGCATCAATTCCAGAACCTATCCTTAAGGGTGGAGAATATACCAGAAGAGAATCTGAATGACCTATTTCTTGGGGGTCTTAAGGACCACATCGAGCATGAGGTACGTATGTTTAATCCACTCAAGATTTCTGATTCTATTATCATGGCACGTCGAGCAGAGGAAAAATTTCTTTTGTAGTAGGAGGCCACCTTTCATTAACACCAAAGACCGTAGTATCTCTTCCCCTTCATTTTCTAGGCCAATTAGACTGACTCCTCAACAAATGGAAGAAAAGAGAGAAAAAGGATTATGTTTTAACTATGATAGCAAATATGGACCGGGACACAAATGTGCTGAGAAGAAGTTGTTCTATATTGACGGAGGTAATGAGGATGATGAGGATGCTGAAATTATAGGAGAGGCTGAGGAACCAGTAGAAGAGGAAGTAGAGGATCACCAACCTACAATTTCTTGCCATGCATTGTCAGGTATTAGTACTCCTCAAACACTCAAGGTTATTGGCTATCTCAAAAAATAGAAGGTGACAGTGTTGATTGACTCGGGGAGTACTCATAACTTCATAAATAGTAAGTTAGCTGCCCGCCTCAATTGTTTTATTTACCCAGCTCCAGAAATGCAAGTTATGATTGCGGATGGTGGGACAGTCAAGTGCACAGGAAAGTTCCATAGTATCAAGCTTTCCATGGGAGACTACATGTTAGACTCACCTATGTTTGTTATTTCTATGGGAGGGGCAGATATTGTTTTGGGTGTCCAATGGCTCACAACCTTAGGTACTATAGAGATGAATTTCCAAGAATTGTTCATGCGATTTCATTCAGATGGAAGGACAATACAATTGAATGGGATGGTAGCTAAGTCTCCACAGATTATTAGCTCTCATCAGATGCAGAAGGTTCTCAGAAAAGGAGTAGATGGATTTATAGCAAAGTTATTTTCCATAGAAGTACAAAATACAGAGTCTTCAATGCCACCCGATCTTCAGAAGATTGTTGATGCTCACTCATCTATTTTTGATGCAATTCCAAAGGGACTACCACCAGTTAGGGATCATGATCATGCCATTCTATTGATTCTAGGGAGCCAAACACCTAACATCAGACCATACAGATACCCATATTCCCAGAAAAGAGAGATCGAGAAAATGGTTCAGGAAATGTTGAAGGCAGGTATCATCAGGCATAGCCAGAGTGCATATTCTTCACCAGTGATCATGGTACGTAAGAAGGATGAAACATGGAGGATGTGTCCAGATTACCGAGAACTCAACAAGTACACCATCAAAGATAAGTTTTCTATTCCAGTAATTGATGATTTACTTGATGAATTGCATGGTGCTATTTATTTCACAAAATTAGATCTTCGTTCGGGGTACCATCAAATTAGAATAAAAGAGGAAGATGTTCATAAAACGGCTTTCAGGACTCATGAGGGCCATTATGAGTTTTTGGTAATGCCTTTTGGTCTTACAAATGCACCTTCAACCTTTCAAAGCTTGATGAACACTGTTTTCAGGCCATTTTTAAGGAAATTTGTATTAGTTTTCTTTGATGACATATTGATTTACAGTAAGACATGGGAAGAACACTTACAACATGTAAATAAAGTGTTGGAAGTTTTGGAGAAACATACTCTCTATGCAAATCCATCCAAATGTTCTTTTGGTGTACAAGAGGTAGAGTACTTGGGTCACATTGTATCCCATGAAGGCGTCAAAGTTGATCCTCAGAAGATCAAAGCTATGGTGGAATGGCCAAGGCCCAAAACTCTCAAAAATCTTCGTGGGTTCCTAGGACTAACAGGGTACTACAGAAGATTTGTGTGGGGATATGGTAGAATAGCAACCCCACTCACTACATTGCTAAAGAAGGATGCCTTCCATTGGACAGACTTAGCCACTAAATCCTTTGAGCAGCTGAAGGAAGCCTTGTGCAGCACCCCAGTTTTGGCTACTCCCAACTTCTCAAAAACCTTCATTGTTGAATGTGACGCTTCAGGATCAGGATTGGGAGTAGTTCTAATGCAAGAAGGAAGACCAATTACATTTGAGAGTCACCAATTCAAAGGAAAAGATCTGCTCAAACCTGGTCTATGAGAAAGAAATGATGGCTATTCTTCATGCGGTCAAGCAATGGAGGCCCTATCTCATGGGTAGACACTTCAAGGTAAAAACTGATCATGATAGTCTCAAATACTTTTTGGAGCAAAGGTTATCATCTGAGGAACAACAAAAGTGGGTAACAAAAATGTTGGGTTATGATTTTGAAATCATATACAAAAAGGGTAAAGAAAATGTAGTAGTTGATGCGTTGTCCAGAAGGGATACATCCACAGATGCCTTACTATGTGGAATGTCCATGTTGACGGCCGATTGGGTGGATGAAGCAAGATTGGAATGGGATCAAGACAAGGATACACAATCTCTAATATAGAATATCAAGCAAGGATCTATGACATCTAACAAATTTGAGTGGAAAGGTAATGCCCTATGGTACAAGGACAGGTTATACTTGAGTAAAGATTCTGAGTTGAAGCATAAGATTCTTGCAGAGCTACATGCCTCACCTGTTGGAGGACACTCTGGGTTTTTGAAGACATATCATAGAATAAAAAGAGAATTCTTTTGGGAAGGACTCAAGGGGGATGTACAAAATTTTGTATCAGAGTGTTTAGTGTGCCAACAGAAGAAAGGGGAAACAATTAAGACACTAGGTCTGTTGCAACCCTTACCAATTCCTAGCCAGAGATGGGAGGAGGTCTCAGATTACTTTGTTCAGAGGGTAAGAATGTTATTTTCATAATTGTGGATAGGCTCACAAAATATGCCCATTTTTATGCCCTATCACATCCATTTGCAGCTAGTATAGTCGTAACTATTTTTTTGGAGATAATTTAAAGGCTACATTGAACCCCAAAGATAATTGTAAGTGATCGTGATCCTATTTTCACAAGTAAATTTTGGACGGAATTATTTTCATGTTTGGGTACTCAGCTAGCTCACAATTCATCTTATCATCCTCAAACTGATGGGTAAATGGAAGTGGTCAACAAATTCTTAGAGGGGTATATACGTTGTATTGTATCAGATAAGAAGGAAAGGTGGATTAAATGGCTACCACTTGCAGAATGGTGGTATAACACATCTTTTCATACCTCTTCTCAAAAGACCCCATTTTTAGCATTATATGGTTACCATCCTCCTTCTATCACTTCCTCCTTGAGGGTGCAAACTAAGGTCAGAGATGTTGAGGAACACATTCAACATCAACAATAGGTTTTGGCTAGTTTTAAGGAGAATTTAGCATTAGCACAAAACAGGATGAAACAATAAGCATATCAACACCGTAGTGAAATAAATTTATAAATTGGTGACTGGTTTTTTGTACGTCTCCAACCTTACAAATAGATGTCCCTAAAGCAACATAAAAAGGAAAACAAACTTGCTCCTAAATATTATGGCCCTTATCAGGTTCTATAGAAAATTGGTAGTGTTGCTTATAAACTAGAGTTGCCTCCATTTTCACACATACACCCAGTATTCCATGTTTCATGCCTAAAGAAGGTTATTGGACATGAAATTTGAAGCCCAGACAGAGTTACCAGAACTTGATGAGGAAGGAAGAATCATATTAGAACCAAAGAAGATTCTGCAAACATGTACTGAAGAGGCTGAGAACTAGAGACATTAAGGAATATCTGATCAAGTGGAAGAATATGAGCATAGAAGATGCATCCTGGGAGGATGAAGGTTTTCTACAGCAACATCCAGGATTATTCAATGTTGAGGACAACATTGGTTTGAAGGGGAAGGGCATGCTATGCCCTTAATCTATTGCTTGTATTAGGATATGAGTAGCCTGACTTGTAGCTTACTATATCATTTTATTATATCATTTATACTTTCTCATGCTTAATAGGTCAGCCTTGGTGATGGCCATAGCATATGAATAGTATATATAGGGGATTTTAGGTAGTATTTCATTATCATTTGAGCATTTGAGTCTTATTATATGGTTTGGAGGTTGCCCCCCTCGAAGTGGTGAAGCTATTATAATTACATATTGAGATCATTATTCTGGAATATTGTGTTATTTGGTGCTCTATTTCTGCTCATAAATAAGAATCTTGCATATAATAAATCAATAAATTACAGAATATAACACAACAAAATATGTATGGGGGGCCAAGATGCCCAAATATTCAATATATGCAGAATAATACCCTTAAGGTAGGGCAACACCATGCAATGCTCCTTAAGGAAGGAGTAACTCCACAATCTCCCAAGATGGGAATCCACTTCGAGGGGGGACACCTCCAATATACCTCTACCAAGTAGAAGAATCAACTCATGCATACATGACCTCCTCATAATGATACTCATATCCTTTAAATAGGATGAGTAACACATAATCCCAATGTAGGCCGACTCATTACCCAATATAATTAATTCCTATGTGAGCCCATATAACTAACTAAGGGGATGTGTGCCACATGTCGGCATCTCCATCAACCCATATACATTATAATATTATATCCTATGTGAACCCATACATATAACTAAGGGGATGTGTGCCACATGTCAGCATCTCCATCAACCCATATATATTATATTATCATATCCCAAGGTACATAGCATTGCCTCCCTCTTTGACATGTTTCATCCCCGAAACATAAGAAGAAGCCATATAATGAGTGTGCTTTAAATTATTTCACACTTTTCACCATGCTCGATCATCAAACCACCCATATGAAATCCTAGTGGGTGATGTTGCTCCAAACCTGATTCCATATTCCATTGTGCTCATATGATTCCATCCTGGTCCATATGTGTTCCTCCTTGGCATCCATGTATCCATAATAATTATTCCTACGATCATTTCATATAATTGTTTCTCCATTGATTCTGTTTATAGCCTTGATTGCTTCCAAGTCTCTGTAATCTATATGATTGCTGCCCATTGATTCCCCATGTATAGCCAAAATTATTACTCCTCCAATTCGTTGTATATCCATATAGATTGCTGCCCTTGTGTGTCCTAGCATGTATCCATGATTTTTTCCTCTCATGATGATGTGGGTGTCTATATGGTGCAACCTTAGTATGCTCAACCTTATCAATATTTTCCTCCACTTTCTTTTCCTCTTCCAACTTGTTTGTTATTTATTTTTTCTCTTGAGTAGAGAAACTATTTTTTACTTTTTCATCATGTTCTTCATCCTCTCCTTCTGATTCATACTTATTCCCTTCTTCACCATCTTCAAATTCATCTTCATGATCCAATTTTACATTATTTTTTTCCTTGCTAAGTGTGATATCTTACAATGTAATTTTCTTTCTCTTGTACCATAATTTCATGAATTTCTTTTGCACATTAATATTAATTGTTCCCAATGTCTCTAACCAAGGATATCTGAGAAAAATATCCATACCATCCATATCTATTAATTATAAAAATATGAATGTAAAACATATTTATCCATAGAAAGAGGTTAAAAAACTTGAATTTGCTTACCATCCATTTGAGATTCCTTGATATGTTTTGTTTACACATGTAGATTTTGAGCTACATCCATATTGATGAAGTTATATTTGCTGCTAGGGTTTATGGAAACAATTAACTTTTTTCTTTGAATGCACCCTTCAAACTGAAATATTGAAGCTTCCTTCCTTGGAGATGCACTATCTTGGTAGCAACTTCACCATCAACATTTTCTTCTTCTTCATCATCAACATCTTCTTCTTCTTCTTCTTCTTCTTCTGATGTTGCTTTTGCTTCTTCTTCTTCTTCTTTTTTAACAAAATTGTGTTTATTTTTTGTTTCCCATCTAGCTAAGAAAATATCATCCATTTCCTCCCAATCTCAATCTAATAGATCTATATCCAAATAAGAATACCAATGTTGCGATTTCCCACCAAGATGATGATAAAAACTAACCCATACTAAACATTCTTCAAAATACATTTTTAAAAATTGTATCCACCATTTTTTTGCATCAATTTCCCCATTACCATAGAAAATTGGTATATCCATGATGCATAAAAATTAGGGTTTCACAAACTTACTCCTTTGATCAATATTTGACCTGATGATTTTTTCAATCATTCAGCCTCAAATCTGAAACCACAAAGAAGTAACCCTGCTAAAATTTTTAGAGATTTCTGAATATGTAAAATAATCAAAGAAAGACAAAAAAATTGTAAATTATAGGGTCGATTTTATGTAAAACCCTAAAAATCTCAATATATTCTTCAAACTAGATAAATTATTTTTTGAAATTTTTACCATCTATTTGTGAAGGAAATTAGAAATGCTAGAAAAAATTTAGAAAATTAATTCCAAAAAATACAGCAATGTGAAGGAAATTTAGGCGAAACCCTAAAAATGCAATAACTTCAACAAAACACCTCAAAAAAATCTGAAATTTGGACTGTAGATTTATGAAATCCTTTCGCAACTGTGGTAGAAAAATTGAGAAAAAATTCACAGCCTTTTCCAAAATATATCCGAATCACTAAAATTAGGGTTTGAACCCAATTTTTTTGACAAAATCGATGCTCTGATACCACTTTGTGTAAGAACCTTAACACAATAATGGAATCAATAGAATGGTGCAGTCAAGGGGCATAGTGCAACATGAAGGCATAATATCAGTTGCCAGGGCACCTAATCCATGGGAAGACCCTTTTCCAAGAACATTACAGCCCTCAGGTAGGGAATCTTGACTTCATGAAATGCTACCTAACAAATACACATGGATTTTGAGGGGGGACATCCAAAGCTTATGAAACCATCGAAGTGTGATGACAACCTTGTCAATGAGGTAAGTCATATCACCAAGCTCCATGGACTTACAATACCATTCACTCAAGTACCTTTAACATGTTCAGTGAAATAGGAATAAGGATCATAACATCCCTCACTTTGCTGCAACCCAGACCCAAGTCTAGATTTCATATGACATGGGACCATAAATCCCTAGTCTTACGAGCCCCATTATCAATTATTTTGTCATGTTTCCCTTCCATAGCATTGTCATCCTGTGACAGGATAAAACCTGAAGGTGGTTCCCTCTCCATGACAAACAAATGCAATGTCAACGGTAGGGTTACACCCGAACCTGCCACTCCTTAGTGGTTGCACATGAGAATGCATAAGCATCCAAGTTACGCCCTATAATGGAATTTGATTCATACTCTAATAGAGTTACGTGAGTAGCCAAACTTGTTGGATGTTACATAATATCCCCTTGATGGTCAAGCCAAAATAGGAGGTCTCATGGTTGATAGAATAGTGTCATGATGCCTGGTTGAGTTTGCCAAAACAGGGTGGAATACAGTGCTATGATAGAGGACTCCAAGTGGGTAGTTCAGGCTAGAGAATGATTGACCATTTATAGAAATTCCTTATATGGTTTGGAGGTTGTCCCCTTCGAAGCTCTAATGTTGATTACAATTGATAAATTGAGATCATTATTCTGAAATTACTAAATGATATTTGAGTAATATGAAGGGAACCCTATACATGGTGATCAATGTAGGACTAAGAACATCATTACAAGAGGTATCAGATGTCTGCGATCTGAGGACCAAAATGACTAGGGAAAAAACCCTAGGAATGGCTGACTTGGAGGATCCACGTAAATTTGGAGACTGGAGCCTGAATTGAGTGGGATACTATTTTTACCTGTGAAATATTTCAAGACTGGGGTTGCCCTGACAGGCACTCTGGTATACGAATGTTTCCATGAAGTATTGTGAAATTCAAGCTATTACAAACTAGGGTTTCTCATACACATCACTCGCTAGGTGAACTGCAAATTAGGTGGTATTATTTCAAGTTCTACATTTTCCATAATCTTTGAAAAGAATAGTATGTAACCAATAATCCAAGTGGTGTAGTTAGACCTGAAAGTTCGAGCGATATAAATGAGTATCAAAACCCTAAAACCTAAGAGGCATTGATATCATGGCGGGGCCAGTTGTATAAGAGCAAATACAGAACCCAGTCTCTCATGGTAAACCTCATAACCAAAAATTTGACTTTTTGGAGGAGTTTGAAACCTCACTAGCTGATCACCATTTGAAGATGAAGCTTCACTATGGTGAAAATAATGAAGATTTTAAGATCACCATGCAAAAGGGAGAGACTTTGCTACAACAGGACAGTAAAGAGTTTAGATATCCTATCAGTCTCAATAAGCAATGTCTTCAACCACAAGAACCTACTGCCACTTGGAAGAGAATGTGCAAGCTCTAAACCATACAATCCTTGTAATGCATCCTGAACCTCATATGATGGATCAGAACATCCCACCATGCTTCCGTAACCGTTACACCAAAACCTACTGCAGAGCGTTAGAGAAATCCTACCATTGCAGGGTAGGAGGATATCATCATTTCTCTCTCGCACCATCCATCCAAGAAGGTCCACAAGAAGACTCCATTTTTGGAGTTGAATTTTTAGAGACAATGGGCACATCCAATGGATCAAACCAGTGCCCAATCAGGTACTTGGCTTCATTAGATCCAAGAGAGAAGCCAGGACCAGTCATGCCCACTTCAAGGCATGAAGATGAGTTTCAAAGCACCAAGGGTCACCATCAACACCTCCAGGAGTCCAATGCAAATAAGCTTGAGGAGGTATTTTCCATTGATGTAGATACCTTGATGATTTGGGTGGAGGATCGGCTTATTTTCAGTTTTTCACTCATACAGGCAGCCATATTCAATGTTAAATCATTTGCATGGCTGCCCCTTTTGAGAAAGGGAGGCTACTTCTCCCTGCCTGTAGCAGGCTTTGTTTATCTTCTTTCTCTCTGGTTAGTTTAGGAGTAGGAGTAGATTTTCTTTTAGTAGAAGAAGTGCTCTTGCACACCCTGCATGTCTCATTTGAGGCATGTATGATTTGATCTTTGTACATAGTGTGTGTTGTTGTGTTTTGTTGCTCTGAGGTTATATCACCATGCCTACAGTCCATCTCAAGGACAAATGAAAGCCCAAGGTCAATATAATTTTCTACTCTCAGAAACTCCATTTCCAAGATTTTCTTATGAAAATTCAGAGTGTAGATGTGCAGGTAGGCTCAGGGTCAGACAAAACATAGAAAAGGCATGCAGTCAGGCTCGCAGTGGCTCAGGGATCAGATCTTCAAAGTTCAGATCAGTTTCATGTTTATCAGGTAGACTCCATGCCTAATGGATGCTTCAAGGCTACTGGTCTCTTCATCTAGCAGGCAGATGTCCCCGTGAGTCACCAAATTGTTATCACAAATTCACCCCCGACAAATTTGGTCAAAACAAGCCTCGCACATAAAGAAAATATGAAGGAAACGATTCAGACCCACGAGCTCACATTCTATAATGAAAAACAAGGGGACAAGCGAGTTTGACTCAAGGAACATAGGGTCAAAATGAGGTTGAACGACACAAAAGAAACCAAAGGCCCAAAAGAGTCAAATTCGACCCTGCATAGGAAGGAATTAAAGAAATGGTTCTGTCATACGAGCCCGTGCTTCAAATCTAACAGACAAGTTACAGACGGGCTCTAAAATGGAATAGCAGGGTCGGGGAGAAGAAACAGTGTCAAAGAGCTAGAGGCTCAAAGGAAAAGAAATGGCGAAGGCTTGAAGTCTTCGTGCTCTGCAAATGACTTAGAACCAACCCGAAATTGGCTAAGTATAGAGAGACAGCGGAGGTTGTCAAGTGTCCAAGCAGCGCAACTCCAAAGGTTAAATCCAAATGGCAAACCCAAACAAGCACCAAGCCTCTATGCGTTCAGGGCCCCAAAAGTTGCACCGGTCATTGAAAATTCTTTGACTCAGCAAAAGGTGCCAAGTGTCTGAACAATGCACATTCAAAAGCGGGACCCTGGGTGGAGACTCAAACTTGTGCCAGCCCTCCATGTAGCCAATGGTCAACAAAGGTCAAAAAGGAGAGTGGGCCCAAAATGACTAAGTATAGAATGCAGGCGGAAGGTGCCATGTGTCTGAACAATACTCCCTCAAGGGTAAAATCCAGAGCGGATTTTCAAATGAGCGCGGGGCTTCCACGTGTCCCAGGTCCCAAAAAGGGGACAGAGTCGGGGGGATGAATAGTCAAAGTAGAGGCAGGCTAGTGGAGGGAGCCAAGTGTCAACACGACGCATCTTCAAAGTTGAATCCAAAAAAGGAGGCTTGAACAAGCACCATGCCTCTACATGTCTCAGGCCCAAAACGAAGGCAAAGGTAAAGCTAAAAGTCAAAAGGCGGACAGGGCGGGCCTAAAAAAAGGCTAAGCATAGAAGTGCTAGCGGAAGCCGCCACGCGTCAGTTTGGCGCATCTCCAAAAGTTAGTCCAAAAGCGGAGACCCAAATGAGCACGGGCTCGCCACGTTGTCTAGGGTCCAAAAAGGTAAGGGAGGTTGTTGAAAAGTCCAAAGAACCTGTGGAGGCTTCCACATGTCAACCCAACACTCCTTTAAAGGCAAATCCTGAGCGGGATTTTAAGTGAACGCAGAGCCTCCACGCGTCCAGTTTTATAAAGGGACAATGTCGGGTTGAATAGTCAATGTATTGAGACAGGCCAATAGAGGGTGCCAAGTGTTAGCACGACGCTAATTCAAGAGCAGAATTAAGGGAGGGTTTTCAAACAAGCGTCAGGCCGCCGCGTGTCCCCGGTTAGATATATGACCCCGCTGAGCAAAGGACTTAGCCAAAAACACAAGGAAAACAAGAAGGTCGTGGAAGAAGCCACGTGTCAACCCCACGCCACTAAAAAAGCAAAATACAGAGGTTGCCCTCAGACATGCGCCAACCCTCCATTTGTCCAGTTTCAAAAGGGGGCCCGTTTTCAAACTTGTTTTCCCGCTATTTTATATGGACTTGATCCAAATTTCAAATGGGCATATATTTTGACTCGGGGCTCAAAATCTAGCAAATCTGACACCGTTAGAAAGATCTCGGCCTCGTCTACGCCATGAAGATCTAAAACTTTAAGTTTGGAGAAGTTAGGTGGGAGAAAAATGGAGAAACATCTTCGGGCCATTAATGCAAGATCTATTTTGCGCCGACAACCCGATCTGATTCGATTCGATCCGCTAATCTTGCTTCTTCAACATGCTGAGCAAACAGAGGGAACCAAAATCGACAGATTGTAGGTGGATTTGAGGGGGGCATTGATTGATGGTGGTTGAAGCTTTCAAGGCAAGATTCAATGCATATCCCATGGTGGTTGGAGTAGGCTTCGTTTTTTCCTCTTCTCTCTCTTATCCTTTCTATATATTTTAACACTTCTCATTTTGAGAAGGAGAGACATTCTAGGTGTAGGGAAACTCTGTCAAAGTCATTTCCCGAATCCATTTGAGCTGCAGGCCTTCTCCTATGCTTGAAGAGCATATTTATGTCTCTGATCACCACATGTAATAGTCTGTGCACCTTACAAAGCAATAAAATCTTGTTTCAATGGCGTCTTTCAACCCTTGACATTGTTCTATTGTTTCTCTGTGCCTCTCTATCTCGTGTTTGCTCCTTGTGCATGTATTTCATGTTTGCAGGTGTAGGACGTTGTGCTTCGTGGAGTTTCTATGGCGGATCTGGATCTGGGTCTGTGTCACTTCCGTCTGACCTCCCTCAGTCCCCTTTTCCCTGTTTCATTCTCCCTCAATAGAGTATCTCACACTTCCTTTTCTGGTGTATCACCACTTAGTGTAGGCTCTTTCACCCTCTCTCTTTCTCTCTGTCTCCTTGGAATGGTTAGATTAGGATAGATTAGGTTCTCCCTGCACTAGAGTAGCTTGTGGCAGGTAGATTAGGAAGTAAAAACCGGCTTTCTCCGGAGGTCCATCTCAAGTTTTGCAAGTCCCACAGCTTGAGAGATGGTCCCATGTTATGCAAATCACATCAAATGACAAGTTTGAAACACCAAATCTGAGAGGTCATTTGGGGGTGCTGTGATTTTGCACTAACAATACTCATAACCATCACCTGGAGGATAAAACGTATGTTCATGGTGCCAACTTCATCTCAAATTTCAGTATTCCATTGGTATTGGATGTTAATAGAGGTTCTTAGGTAGGTAGTATGGTTCTCCCTTTCTATCTTGGTCTCTTTAGCCCATAACACTCTTCTATGGAGATCATTAAATCTTATATTAACCCTTTTGAGGCAGTTGTTGATGATGTCTCTTGTTCTACTTTGAGCGTCGATCTAGATTGATGCCAATGGTGGTTTATAGGCATAACACAAATTCCTTTGACTCATTCCTCAATCAAGTTTCTCTCACAACCACATAAATTACAATTGTGTTTATTTGTAGATACTTGAACATTAGCGTTAGGGTTTATCCACCTTGAGTTATCCACTATACACATTTTTTGGATTAATGGTAAATATAGTTTGGGTTAGTATTCAAGTTCACTTATAACTAGTTTGAAGCCCACAATCACAAAAATTTGAGGTGAAGTCCATGTATAGAAAAATTGGTACGTTATATCTTGCATGTGTTTTTTGAGACTTGAAACCGATTCTCATGTACAACAATAAGACCACCAACCAATTGAATTACTCACCTTGAACTACCCACTCTAATCTTGATATTGATTGGTGTAAAAAAATACATATTTAGTTAGGAAGTATTTTTCCTCTTAACAAATACACACATGGTACTAGGTCAAAGTTGTCATTGATTTATTTAAAATAAATAAATAGATCAAAGAGTTGTTCAATTGGTGCCATTGATGGTAAAGTGCTTTGTCATGACATTTATTAAGGTACATATTTGAGAAGACACCAAAAGAGGATGGCGATGACTTTGAATTATAGTTTAATTTTGCATAATGGATACCCTCAATCCTTGGCACTAGGCCCGAGAAGGTAAGGTAAGGTAAGACCCTTTTAAGGTCCACGATATTGGGTGATTTATTTTGGGTCTGTAGGGTAACTTATAACACATGAGAAACATTGTACTCCTAGTTTGTAGGAGGCACCTAACTATGCTTCAAATACGAGGTGTACACACAATACACTTGTTAGATTTGAACTTGTGACCTCTCTTTCTAGAGCACACATTCTTCACCATTAGGTCAACTCAAGTTGATTAATTGTAAACCCAATATCAGATTGTGGTAATTTAGATGTGAGACGAGTAGATGGAACACCCCCCAAAAAAGGTGGAAGACAAAATACGCCTTTTCTACACATTGGGTGTGGTAGAAACGAAATGATACTTTATCATTGAATGCTCTGTGTATGACAACATTCAAGCTAGTTACCTAGACAACCTACAAGAGGTAGTTGTTTGTACCGTATTTGAAGAAGAAAACATTGAAAAAAATAGAGAATTTGCTGTCAAAATGCACAATAGGAAAATGAACCTTCAAAGACAAAACAATAGTAGAGACTCTAACTTTGGAACAATTGCACACGTTTTTCTCTTGAGAAGACTTCTCACTCCTTGGTAATGCTTTTGTTCTTGGGGTTCCATAGACTCTTTTGGTGTCATGAATGTTAATAAAGATTCTATGATAGAACTATTTGAGAAAAACAAAATAAAAGGTCTGGGGGAGATGCTAACTCAATTCAACAAGAGGAGGAACAACTTTCTAAAATATAACACTAAACCCACAAATCTTTAAGAAGTTGGAGTTTTTAGTAATCCCATAAACCTTCGGTCTTTTAGACATAAGTAAAATCATTTCATTTCAATCTATCTACCAACGGATTCCAAAAGACTCCATAGGATCTAGGGGATTATCCTTAATCCAAAGAAATAAAAACTAAATAATAACCTTAAAAAGTTCAATAAAAAATGTTGCAAATAAAACTGAAAGAAAATTAACGGGCTTAACAAGGGTTTTGTATTTGCAGACAAACCTATAGTAAACAATTACCAAATATTTCAGAGGCAGGGTTTATGTAGGGTTTTACATCTCCAGAAGGTATGTAGGGTTTTACATCTGCACAAGGTAAAGAAAATAAATTGTTCATGGGAGCATGGCTTCCTCTTCCTTTTTGCTGAAGCTCTCACGCTCTTTATCTCGCATGACAGGTAAATATTTTCTTGTCTCGTGAGCTCAAATTTATATTCTAGGCAAGCACAGTTGTAATGGAGGAAAAGCTACAATTGCAGGTGTATCCAGCAGAGTAAATGCTGGCGGATGTTGTTGTGGGAGGGGTTTTGCTACATACGAACTCTCTGACAAAGACTCTGAAGACGATATTGCCGCAGAAACAAATCATACTTCACAGAATAATAATGAAGGTGGCTCCAAATTCAAGGAAAGGCCATTTCAATATAACCCCGATTCCGGCCTCTATAGGGTATTTCTCATTTTCCATAAATTTTTTTGAGAAATTGGATTGTTCCAAATGAAATGATTTTATTATTACCGTGCACTGGACTAAAATAGTCTAGTAGACTCCAAAGCGAAAAAACATCTCGTGTAGGCTGGCTTTTAAGTAATGATGTGAGCTTTTAAGTATACTAGGAGTGAAACATGAGAAGCAGGTTCAAATCCTCCACCCTGCAGCTTCCTTTTGGAGAAGTAGATGATGTAGGCTTTTAAGTAGTACTAGGAGTGTAACATGCGAAGCAGATTCAAATTCTCCACCCTGCAGCTTCCTTCTGGAGGGCAGACCTTTTGTTACGCTAATTTTGATTAGAAGCTCCCTTCTCTTCGAAGAGCACAGGCATAGAATTAACCCTGGTTCCGACATGCTTGGCCCGAATGTCACTGTAAGCAGCACAATTTATGATGAAATGGCTTTATGTTTTTACTTCCCCCAAAATGTTAAGCAGACATTATCTCTCCTCCCAGTGTTCATTGGATGTCGTCCAGGTACTTATTTCATTTTCACATCTGAGTTGATGTGAACATGTTGTCAGTGTTCCTTGAATGTCGACCAGTGACTGGTTTCACGTCTGAGATGATGTGAACATGTCCTTATTTGGGTGATGAGCATCTTTACCTTCCATTTGATCCCTGCCTTCATGTAAGCCTTTTGGTGTTGCTCTTATGTGGGGTTGAATTCATTTAGGTAATGTTGTCTTTCCTTTCAAGTTTAGTTGTGCCCATGGTTAACCTTCAGTTTTCTTGTATATAATATTTTAGTTCCCAATGAGTATTTGGATATTCTTGCACACTAATACACCATCCCTTCATCCACTTGTTTTATTTCCTCTAAGTGCCTGTTCTTCTATTCAACTCTTCACCTACTACTGTTCTTGGCTATCTGCTACTCTTAATGCTTTCTATTTTCTTGATGTATCCGAGCAGATGAATCATAGCTGTTGCTTGTTTCTGCCAATAGGATCTCATATGGGACTGAAGCTTTAATTTTGAAGCTGCTTTATGATTAAACATTTTTGGATTCATTCTTTGATTTTGTCTCCATTTTAGACCTGAGGTGTTGCTGCCCCAAATCTCACACCTGTAAAGCACCACTGGCGTATCAAATTACACAAACATGACCATGGTCGTCTTTCAATCCCACAAATTTTGCATTCCTACATTTGTTTTGTAGTGCGTAGAATGCTTTTGATCCCCTTTGAATTCAATTTCGTTTCATTCTGCATGACAATCTGTTGAGTTTTCTACATAAATCAAGACCAAGAAATCTGTATTCTGACACTACCTCTTGTGGCTGTCCTTTGAATAGAAATTTTATTTTTGTTTGTTCTCTTTACAGAGTGAAGACCAAGATCTTAGTTTGCTGATGTTTACTTGCATCCCTATGTCTTTGCAAATGAATTGAAAGGCCTTCAAGTGTTCTCTTGAGTTGTAGGCTGTTTTTGCAAACAGAAAATTGTTAAAATAATCGGCAAGTCTACATATAAAATTAACATAAAGTTATAAAATTTTGCTGATAAATTAATATAAAGTTATAAAAATCTCCAAAAAGATACATGTTTTCATAGTAAGTCCTATGCTTTCATATAAAAGTGCCATACAACATAACTACTTTTTGAGTAAGAAATATTTGTCAGCCATTATGTAAAGATTTACCTACCATTTTATACTTGGCAAATATTTTCCATCCCTGAGAGTTTTTGCTACTCCACATATATAAACATTTTCCATATCTTGCATGGCGTATGATTTGCTTAATGTGTAATTTGAAAGTAGAAGGGTTTGAGTTGTTGAAAAACATGGATTAGCTAGGACTCGAACCTGGGAGCTCCCATCTGTATGCTGAAATGCTTATGATCGACAGGAACCTCACGGGCTCTATTTTTCCGGGAGTGTGAATTGACTTTTCAACCCAGTGAGGTGCTCTGCTCATTGATTCCATTTGCGAGTTTATTAGCTACTTCGATTCGGCTACATATCAGACTTATGTAAAATAGGTGATTTTTCTCTTCCGCTAGGTAAATCTTGGTTAACGGTCGGCACATTCCTATGATATATACTTGGGGTAAATCTTGAAGGTACGAGCTCTTCTGATTCGGGACAGGTTGGAATGTACCCCATGTTTTGCATACCACAATCTAGTGTGCATCATATATGCTAGTGTTCTAAGCCTGCATAGTGCAGCGGGAGGATTCGCTCCTAGACCATAGTTTAGAGTGTCCCCTTTTACCATTACACCACAACCCTGTTAGCATATGCAAAGAGAAGAAAGAATTCAGAGAAGGCTGAATGCGCACTCAAACAAGTGTGACAGCGTTTATTATATAGGAAGAGGTGGTTACAGTTTGGTTGAACAATTACCAACCGAATAACAAATACATAACCGCATTATAGGCTATATAATGCATTATATTTTAACACCCCCTCTTAATGACTAAACCGGAAACAAGACCAAGTTTGTCCCGAAATTTTACAAATGTCCTAAAGCCCATATGTTTAGTCATTAGATTTACAGACTGTGCCATAGGTTGTACTTCAAAATCAGCAGTCCATGATTGTGTTGCGGTTGTCGAATGGTGAACCGCAAAACAAAAATCTGGTTGTGTGAACAAAGGATATGGCAAGTGGTCCATTGGGTCTTTGTTACGTGATTCATTGAACAATGATGAATCATCAATGGATGAGAGTGTCAACCCCATCTCCAAAGTGCTGGAATCAAAACCTCGGAGAGGTGGATTGAAAAATCTGTGCCAGGCTTGTGTAGCCTGCTGGAGTATGTACAAAGACACAATTATCCTGCAATCGAAGTCACCTCGATCATGCCCTTGCAACACCATGTAGTGTTCATCCAAATTTCTCAATAAGATAAATGTGACCATCTGTGCGATAGGAGTTAGAACCAACTCCGCAATAGGAAGAGAAATAACCATCTCCGTCTCATTCGTCTCAGCAGTGGGAGAAATAACCATCTCCGCAGTAGTAGGAGTGAGAACCAACTCCTCCTAATCTATTTGCTCATTTATCCCCCTCTGTTGGGAAAGATCGTTCACAACACAATGAGCAAATTGTTCATGCTCTACTGTTCTTCGAGCAAGTACCTCTGAGTGAGTGTCTTGGCATGCTATCTCACCATGCACCATCAATGCATCTGAAATAGTGGAGTCTCCATCCGCAACAAACCGTTCTCTAGAATGAGGAAATCCATCCTCCCAAGGGTGTATGCCTTCCGTACATCTGGTACTGTGAGTACTCCCTCTATAATAAGTGCATGTAGGTTGACTGTATCCAAGTCAACAGATTTGTGAGGAATGGCTTCCTCTCAAGGCATTGTAGCCTCTTGCACATCTTGTATGGTGGAGCTGTCCTCCACACGTGCACTCATGTTGATCATAGAAGGATCAACAAGCTGATATTGGCCAACTTGCCCAATACCAAGGGCAATCATCCGTCTCTGTTTCACTTTAGAGACAACACACTTCTTCCCATAGAAATCCACAAAAATATTGAGATTTTCAGTTAATTGACAAATGTATAGAAGATTCTTTTGTAAAGAAGGTACATATCTAACATTCCATACCAATGGTTTATGAGCATTATTCAATACAATGCATATATCTCCTATCCCTTCTTCTGCAAGTGATCCTCCATCAGCCAGTACTAATGATTTAAAACATATATTTGCAGTAAATGAAACATATCGGTCCCTGTGACATGAAAAGTGTGCGGACGCATCAGAGTCAATGACCGAACAACTAGTACCACTGTCATGCGAGCATAGTGTCGTAAGACAATAAAGAGCATGCCCGTCATCCGAATCTCGTTCTTCTGCAACTATTGCCACATGTGTCTCATCACATGGCTTTTTGTTCCATTGCGAAAGATCATACTTCCACTTCTGACAATCCTTCTTAAGGTGCCCAACCTTGTGAGTTGTGACAGTAATAACATGTGACTTGATATCGAGTGGAAGACTAGCCAGAATGACGTCTCCACTTTCCCTTTGACTGTGTGACAAGAGCACTCTTTGATTGGTCACAATTAGATTCTGCATGAATTTGTCTCCGCTCCTTTTGCAACAGGTAGTAACTCACCTTGTCAAACGCGAGTGTTTGACTTTCATCCATTAAATGGAGTGCCTCCACAAATGACTCATACGAAGAAGGTAAGCCATTCAGAACCAGAGCCACCATATCATTGTCATCCACCTTTTTGTTGATGGAAGATAATTGGTCTTGGAGGTCTTTCATCCGAAGTAGGTGCTCAGATAATGATCCACCTTCTTGTATCTTTACGGAAAACAACATATTCTTCAGGTATAAAACTTGACCCTTTCTAACATCTAGTATTTATCCCTCAGACTGGCTCACAACGTGCTAGCCACAATGGCATTCCACACTTCTGGTATCATATCATCCAACATCGATAACTTGAGAAGCAATAAAGCTTCCTTATGGCGTTTGTCATAATTTGCGAAGTTCGTCGTTGGTTGAGCTTCACTACCTGTAATTATTTTATCACAATCACGAAATTCCGCAAGCGTTAACATCTTATGGCTCCATACATTAAAATTAGTGCCCGTTAATTTTTGCATCTTTGGCAAAGTCAAGTGTGTAATATTTGCCATTTTATTATTCCAAAGTAACGGTAATAATAAAATAATATGTGACTTACTCTAGCAAATAGTATTAAATTAATTACTTACACGCAAATCACCCCTCGAACTGACTTCGAACTATATTTGCATATATTAAAAAATCTTATTACTTACCAAGGCACACGACTTCTACAAATTCCAAGGTACACAACTTGCCCTCATTGTCTCCTTTAGCCTCATGTTTTTACTTTTTCCTCACGACGATTGTGTTTTTGCCCACAACTTAAACTATTCCACACGACACTGGGTATTCGCGAGGTACAAACATGAGCCATGACTTTGCATAGACACGACTCTGCTTCTGGTCACGTTTTTCTGAGCAACGACACTATTCCACACGACTGTGCTATTCATGAATCTCTTCCCACTAGATTTGCGACATGGCTCTCTGTCCACACGATGGTGCTCACAGGGTTCTTAGGATTTGCGATTGGATAGCCACGGTAGCTACGCTTTTTTTTCCTTCACCATGTTTTTCCTTCACACTGGACATTTACTTTGCCTTCTAGCGCCATGTTTTTCTCTTTTCTGCCCTTGTGAACAAAACCACGATTCAGGCACTCGAACCATGATTTTTCACAAAAACGACTTTTATTTGCCCCTGTCTGCCCTTGAATCATGATTTTTGGGCCTCGCGAATGCCATAGTGACTGTTATAGCAGGATGTACCCACGACTAGGCTTTCTTAGGTTTGCACGACCTCCATAGGCTTCTCCTTCGTCTATACTCTTCCTCCAAGAGCTTCCTCAGACTGTGAATGTCTTCTTTCTTCCTCGAACTGCGAACCGATTGCTTTGATACCAATGTTAGCATATGTAAAGATAAGAAAGAATTCAGAGAAGGCTGAATGCACACTCAAACAAGTGTGACAACGTTTATTATATAGGAAGAGGTGGTTACAGTTTGGTTGAGCACTTACCAACCGAATAACAAATACATAACCGCATTATAGGCTATATAATGCTTTATATTTTAACACCCTTGGACATAATATATGGATTAAACTTTCCCACCATTTCTTCATTTAATTTTAAGTGATTTTTTTGAACATAGGGAGGCACTCTTTGTTATTTTAAGTATATTGAGGGAGTGTTATGAGAATCCGGTTTCCTTTTCCTCAGATTTTTTTTGGGTTCAAACTCCTAAATTCAAGAAACCCATGCACACAAAGGCTCTACATCAATAGTGGTTTACGCCAAGATCACTTGTATGGTGACGCCTTGCTTCAGCCACTAGACAAAAGACGAAGAGACATTTTATTCTAAGTAATTGAGGATTTTAGAGTCGTAAAGCAATTCCAAGATGCACTAAAGAGGCATAGCCGACTTGTAATAATAAGGCTTGTCTTTAGAGGTTATTGAATGATTTTTTCTGGGATTAAGAAGCCACATAGGAGGAGAGGGGAAAGCCGAGCAAGCAAACATACTCATCCCACTACCCATCAACTATTATGTTAGGAGGGCCATCTCCATTGTGGCGCCACCCCCTTTGGCATAAGAATAATGGTATATTGGGGTTTTATATATTGCCGTGGACAAGACTAACCAACCAATGTAGGATTATTTTTTGAATGAATGAGGATTTTAGAGTTGTAGAAGCAATTTCAAGATGCATTGAAGAGACATATCCGACTTGTTGTAGTAAGGCATGTATTTAGAGGTAATTGAATGATATTTTTATTGGGATTATTAAGCCATAGAAGAGGACAGGAGAGGCCGAGCAAGCAAACATGCTCATCGTGCAACCAATCGACCATTATATTTGTAAGATGGCTACTTCCATTGTGGTGTCACCCCCATTGGTGTAAGGATCATGGTTATTGAAGTTTATATGTTTCCATGGACCAAGCTAATCAACCAATTTAGAATTATTTTTTTGAATGAATGAGGATTTTAGAGTCATGGAAGATGCATTCAAGAGGCATATCTGACTTCTTGTATTAAGGCATGTATTTAGAGGTAATCGAATGATATTTTTTTTGGTTATGAAGTCATAGAGGAGGAGAGGGGAATGCCGAGCAAGCAAACCTCATTTGGCAACCAATAACTATTATGTTAGTAAGAGGACCACTTCCATTGTGGCGTCACCTCCATTGGCATAAAGATCATGGTATGTTGGGGTTTATATGTTGTTGTGGACCAAGATAACCAACCAGTGTGAATTTTTTTTTTAATGAATGAGGGTTTTAGAGTCATAGAAGAAATTTCAAAATGCACTGAAGATGCATATCCAAATTTTTAATAGATTATTTGTGGCAATTGTCCGAAAGGGGTATTGTTTTTATTGTAGTATCAACAGTATCCAGTGGCCATATACCTGAGAGCTTAGAAGCACCAAAACGCCCCTGGGGGTCCTGTATCCATGCAGAAACGTTTCGGAAACACGAAACGGATACGAAACGTGCTCGAAACATTTTTTTTTTTTTAAATGTCTTACTTATCTAGATTATTATCATGTATATGTGAATCATTGAAATTGTAACCATGTTGAATGATGAGTTATGACAATTTTGGAGTTCAAATTTCAATGAATACAAGTTATTTTGAGTGCTTTATCAATTTTCTCTTATGGTCTACAAATTCACAATTATAAAATGAGTATTATGCATATATATTTTATTTTTTTAATAATATATTGTATGGAGGTTTCAGGCAACATTTTGTATCCAAGGTTTTTTGAAAATTGCCGTTTCTGCGTTTCGTATTCGTTACCGTTTCCGTTTCCGTGCAACATACCCTGAGAGTGATATAAAGCCAACATTTTTTTAGATTAAATGGTGATGACTGAAAATTCAATAAAAACATTTTTTTATGTTAAATAAGTTTTGAAAAATGAAGATGCAATTACAAAAATGTGTTTATCTTTATTTTGTTTGGAACGAGAAATCACTTTTCTATACTTAGAAATATTATATGGTGGATGGAGGTGGTAAAACATATTCTTTGCGTGTACACAACATGAACTGTTTTCTTCATGTGAACGCTCTCTGAGTTGTTTTCTTTCCTTTGTTTAGAATTCTATTTTGATCTTTGCTTAAGCAAAATTGAATTTTGTCCTATGCAGGCTATCATACTCGGGGAAGTGGGGCAGCTGCCAATTCAAAAGCGATTGAGAAGTGGTCGAGTTGTTACCATTTTTTCGGTGGGGACTGGAGGTATTCGGAACAATAGGAGGCCTCTAGAGGATGAATCACCAAGAGAATATGCAGATCGCGGCATAGTCCAATGGCACCGTGTTTCCATTTATGTAGAGAATTTGGGAGGGATTGCAATGCAGCACTTGAAGCAAGGGTAGGCTCATGATTTATGATCAAGCAATCCTTTTTCACAAATTTTTTTCCATGCAGGTTATTTGTTAATCAACTTTTAGTTGGGGGCAAACAAACAGTAAGGGCTAATTGTTTGACTAGAGTTAAAGTTTCGCCAATCAGCATTGTCTTTTCCTATTATCCACTTCAGGCAGATATTGTGTTTATGTTATGGTTTTGATAAAGGAATTATTTGCTAAGATTGAAGTTTTCATGGTTACTTACATCATACGTCAGTAAATGAGTCATTTAGAAGTACCTCATTTCATTCAAACTGGCTCATCACTTAGTTATGTTGATCTTTGTTGATAATGGCTGAATGTTTTCCACACCTTTCATTTTGAAACATGCCAAATCGGTACAGGTAAAAGAAGCATGGTTGGTCAAAGCTGCTCAAAAGCAAATTGAGAGGCCTCAATTTCCGATTCCACATGGTAACGTGACAACTTTTAAAAATTGCTAGTTACTTGAACAAAAATCTGGTAATGGTTTTGATCCGGTCACCTTAGAGCCACTTGATGGCTCTGTCTGCATCCTACAGAGTAAGTCTTATTTAACAAAACAGCAGCCTTAATGTCCAAGCTCTTCATATACATTTCAGGCACGACAGACATGAAATCACCTTCATATTCATTGATAACAAGGGTACAATAATCCCTTGTATGAAACTATACAGCATCTCATCAGAATTAATAGATAAATTAGTTCCTTCACAAATGTAATTGTTAGCATGCAAATGTACTGACATGTTAACATCAAAATGGTTACTGATGCTTGGTAATGTCAAAGATGCTTTGACATCCCATTATGATGATTCACGGGACTGACATAGTTTCAGCCGAGAGCTGAACCATGTCTTGCTGACCCTTATGTCTGCTAGACATCATTCTTGGTTGAGTCAAGCATCCACAACTCCTCATTCCAATAATTACTAATTAGGGTTCCCTAGGCCTACCGATCAATTTTTGGCCTCTCTCAGCACTCCATTTATTCTAAAGATCTCTTGGGACATTTTTTAGCCCATATCTAAAACCTATTCGACCCATGATGGATTTTTCCCCTTGGCCTAGATAGCCTTGGGGTCATCCTTTTAGACGACCCCTTATAGGCATTACTGATTTTAGCGGGAGACATTTTTGAGTGAATGATTCCGTTTGGGAGTTTGACTTTCAAATTTGGATGGTGTATTTGTGCCTGCTAGGCAATACCATTTCAAAACCAGACTAAAGCTAGGCTTCCAATACACTTGTGAATTTCAGTCTGCACTTCTACTCCTCATTCTTATGTAATATCAAAGAACAGGTTTTATCTCAAGGACAAGACAAAATGCTGCAGGAGGAGGCCAGATTCTAGGATAGGATACGTTAATGACATGACAAAGATAAGCTGTCTACTAACCTTGTTCATTACTTTCTTTGACACCGCCATTAGTCACTTCACCCAAGATGTGGTTCGGTTCTCAGCCCAAGGGCAAGGGCAAGGTGCCAAACCATGTCCTAAAGAAAAGTACTTGCTTTTTTTTTTGTTTATGCATAAATTTTTATTGTAGGTTTACCATCTTATAACATCAAAGTTTTCTTTCCCTAACCTTTTATTCATCCCTAAGAGACCCCTTCATAAGCTTAGGTTCTCAGTTGGCCCTCTTTTCGATAGGGTTGCATGTCTTCTTGAAGAAAGTTCTACCTAGTGACCTTTCATATCACATGTAGTTCACCAGAAAGATGTCATGTCTCTTGAGTTCTTGGCTTGATATATATCATTTGTGCTCATAACTAGACACTAAATAGTATAATTTTGCACCTAACATTTTTAAACAGCAAAGATGCAACACTTTTTAGTTATTACAGCTTTAATGTTTGACTCAGCTGAGAAGGTTGTTATCAACTGTATAAATAGGTAGAAATGCCCTCCCTCCCACCATTTCTGCCTGGAAATGTACTGTAAATTTATGCAGGTATACAACGTCCTTGAAATCAGAGTTGCATGGATACGGATACTGTGTCAGATACAAATATGGCTAATTTTGAAGGCCTTTGATATGGCTACGGTTGGATATGGCGCACACACACATAATATTTAAAATATAATTATCGATTTTAAATTGCAAACAAATTTGTACATTTGATTAAAATTACACGCAAATTACACACTCCCAGCCTACAGTAAAGGTAGGAAGTTGGGTATTCTATGGATTAAAAAAAATTTCAGGTTGTGTAGGCCAACAGACAATTGACCAAATGAAAGAAAAGAAGTAGAGTAGGCCAAAGGAAACAAAACAAAAGAATTGCATGTTGAGCAGAACCAATGTGAAAGTTTGAAGTAAGAGAGAGTATCAACACTCTCACCTGCATGTCCTCAAATGTTGCTGCTAAAATGCATTATAGAAGGTAATTTGCAGGTTTTTAGCCTTTTGAAGGTTCTTTTAATTTTTTTTAAACTTTTAAATCGGATATGCCTATAGTCGGCCTGCATACCGTATTTGGTTATATCTGTACAGCCCAATTACAGGTTCACATCTAGAGACAGCTAGGTACGATATACAAACTGTATCTGAGCCATGCCATACCCATATCTGGCATGCAGATATGCATGCTGCAGTAGTAGGGGCGCCGTATCATGTAACCTTGCTTGAAATGGCTTTGAAGTTTGAAACGATGTCCTAGCCTAGGTATGTGCTAGAAATAGGTTTCCGGCATGTCCTTGGGTATTTCTGGGCCGTTTTTGGTGGCACAGGTCATTCAAAAAGCCCTAAAAAATAAAAAAGCTAAAGGCATAAAAACAAAAATCCTAAACTGTAGATCTGATGAAAGTTGGTCTAAGGCTGAAGATTTGCATTGTCTGCTCAGTGCTGAAAGCTTGAATCCAAAACCATTTGAAGACTTGTGTGGATTTGTTGAAACTGAAAGTCTGGATGTGGGTCTGCAACTGTCTGTTGATTCATTAAACTGTTCAAATGTTTCTGAATTCAAGTTGTGAGCTGAGCCATTCAAGTTTTGTGCAGCTTCGTATCCCCAACTGTCGAGCCTTATTTTTCTATTCTCATTTTCCCTTCTGTTCAAGGTTTTGAAGTTTAGCACTTTCAAAGTTAGAAGTTTGATTTACCACTTGGCACTTAGGTTATTTTTTATTTTTAATATATGTATTTTTGATTAAAATTCAACAATAGTTACTTCGTAAGTTAGTTTATAATTTATTATTTAGTGGTATATTACTATGTATGTAGTATTTAGCTTTAGTTTTATTCTTTTAATTTCTTATGTTTTCAATGTTTTTACTCATTAAAACTTGCGTTAATTTGAAGGCTTTTATGAGCAATTTAATTGGATTATATATAGAATTCTTTTTTTTGTCGTTTATAATATATATAGTTCAAATTTATTAGCAAAAATTTTATTGGCTGGCGAATTTGTTTTGAATTTGATCCATGTCAAACACGAACATGAACCTTGTTACTTAGATTAAACCCTAGACTGCCCAGAAATGCCAAGTACCCCCCCATACCAGGCAGTGATACCCCCCGGGTACGGGTACGGGTACCAGGCCTGAGGTACGTACCTGGTATGGCCCTACATGTACATCCTACAGTTTGGGTACACTGCGGGTACGGAATGTACCCAGGGCCAGTGGGTACCTACCCATGATTTTTTTTTCAAGTTCAAAAAAAATAAATAAAACTTGAGGGCTTTGACTGGAATTGAACTTTGGAAAGTTCGTGTGAGATTCAATAGGCTCCAAAGGGTCAAGAGAGATGAAAAGGACTTCTTTTTGTTGACTTACTATTTAGGAGCTTTCTTGTTGTTCCCAATGTGTCCTTTATTCCTCAGTCAATTCGGAAGGCATGGGAACAAATGAAGCCTATCTTCTCTTCCTTTGACACTAGGTGCCAAACCTACAAATTGATTTCGTCGAATCTGAAATATAATGACAAGATCCTTGCCTTGACAAGAGGCTGCACTGCCCTCCTTTGGTTTGTGAAAGGAATTAAAATATTTCATGACTTGTACAGATATGGGAAGTGGATGGAATGGACAGATCTTAAAGCTTTCTATAAGCTTCCTCAATCTCAGTTTAGAATGTATACAATGCTCGGAAATGCTTTCACAGCTCCCTCTACTGGACTAATTATGGAGGATGAGAATGACTTTTGGGATACTATGAGGTGGCTCAAAGGGCCCCTCCTTTCCAAGAGGCTACCTCCAAACAACTCTATGAAAAGATTGCCTTCTCCCCCAAATCTTTCCCTGGGCCTTACCAATAAGTGGGATATTTGTGAGCCCATTAGTAGATGGACTCATAGATTTAATGTTTTGTGGTCTTCTTGTATTCAGTCAAAGAAATCTTGCTTTAGATGGCTTATAATTCATAATAAGCTTGTTGTTGGCTTCTAATATTTTATAAGTTGCTGAGACTATAAGCTTGTTGTTTTCTTTAAATTTTTATATATATTTATATTTTTTACTTTTTAAAAATATATTGTACGAATGGTACCCACAGCGTACCGTACCCGAGGTTTGTTAAATTTTTCCGTTTCAGTGTATCATACCCGTACCTGTACCGAAACAGTCTAGATTAAACCTATACAATTAGCATGTATAATCATTTCTTATGCTTCATATTTGTAGTAGGGTGGACCTAGATAACCTCCTTAGCATAATTATGGTATATATAGGAGTAGTAGATCATTATATTGAGTATTCTATTCTTATTATAAGGTTGTGGAGATTGTGCCCTCAAAGTGGCTGGAGGTTGCGCTTTCGAAGTGGTTGGATGTTGTGCCCTCAAATTGGCTTAGTCATACATTTCTCTTATTTCCAACATATTGTGCTCTACTTCTATTGTTGTGATTCTACTTTAGTGATACAATAAGTTCATTACATATAAACACACTACATGCATATTCACTGTTCTAAACTTTTATGAATACTATATTTTTTAAGTGTTTAATCTTTTTTGGACTAAATATGAGTATTATGCATTTTATACACACAGGCACACACACACACATTTTATGATATATTGTACGTACGTTTCCATGCCATTTCATATCCAAGAGTTTTTTTCAAAATCTGCATTTTTGTGTTTCATACTTGTTTCTGTTTCCATTTTCTAGCAACATAGTTGCATGAAGATTAGGGAGAGGGTCCAAAACATGTGACTAAAAGTCCCAATAGTAAAACAAAGTAGGACCATCGCATGTGCAACTTGTACCTAATAATGGTGTGTAAGGGCCAATTGCATCATGACACATGAGATGCACAACTATTGGTCACCTACACACAAGTTTAGTTGCACCTACATTTTATAGTAAATCAATTCGAGATCTGCTTTGCTCTCTAATTGAGTACGCCAAACAAAAATGTTGATATGGTAGGGTCATATGCTACATAATGGTGTAATTTTTATATGCCAAAAAGGCACCTACAATACCCTGTGCCCCTATCAAGTTAGGGTGCACAACTATTGGCTAAGTCACAAGGTACAAGTTTGAGTTCATGTTTGACAAGGATAAAGCTCGGTTCAAGTTTGCCAATGGATAAAGTTTGGAAGAAAAATGTCTTTAAGTTCGAACAAAAGATTTTTATTTATCATTTTTATATTTAAGAAAATGCATAAATATGTGAGATGAACAAAGTGGAGAGATTTCTATCCCTTGCCTTCAACCGGTATATGTATATACACACCCATTTCTAAAGTAATGTAAAACCATGCCAAAAAATTCCCATGTAATATAATGGATTAAGTTTGAGTTCATATTCGAGGAGGATAAAGTTTGGTGAAGTTTGAAAATTTTCAATAAAATTTGGCGTACTTTGTGACATAGACGACCAGTGCATATCTCCAAGTATTGGACGTAAACATGCAAATAGAATGACCAGCAAAGAGACACAGCAACTGACCAGAAGTTATAGTTGTAGTATCCACAAGAACTCATTCTATGTTCAGTAGTCTTACATCAGCTACTTGTGGTAAGGAAAAACATGGATCTTGGAGATGTTAGGGCACACAAGTACCAGTGCATATCCCCTACTATTGGGCATAAACACGCAATTAGAATGGTCAGCAAATCGACACGGCAACTGACTAGAAGTTATCGTCGCAGTATCCACAATAGCTCATTTTAGGTTCCTTAGTCTTACATCAGCTACTTGTGGTAAGGAAAAATAGGGGTATTGGAGAAGTAAGAAATATAGAAGCTTCAGTAGGGTTGCTTGGTTAGTGCCAGAATTACTCTTTGTTGTCCATGCTTTTCGGTAATGGGTTCCATGCCTTGGGATAGCCTTTATAGAAAAGTATTTATTGAGTCCTAACACTAAGCTTGAGATAGTTCAACCAGTTTGCTACTTGTAGATATATGAAAGAAGAGATACACTAGCCTAAATTCCATGGTTGTGAATTATTTGATGATGTGGCAACTACTATGTTTGTTCTTGATGTCATTATGACATGGTTTAGTAGAATGTAAAACTGATGTTTTTGTCTAAGTAGCTGATACGTTTTGGATACGGGAGCGGGTACGGAGTATCTGATACGTGGATACAGCAAAAAAGTTTTTGACCCCGGATACGGCGTTGGATACAGCAATACAAAAAATATATAAAAATTAAAAAATATATAAATTTCAGCCTTCTAAATAAAAATTGAGTTATTAACCACATATTAAAAAATATATGAAAGTTAAAACTTATAATATATATAATATATTTAATATTCGTATATATGTACATTGTAATATACTTATAAATTTAAATTCTAGCTATACTTTAAATTTAATATTCTTAGCTATACTTTAAATAATAAATTTAATATATTAAATTAATATTCTTAGCTATAATTTAATATTCTTACCTATACTTTAAATTTAATATACTTATAAATTTAAATTATTAGGTATACTTTAAAGTTTAGCTATACTATAAATTTAATATACTTTTTCCTAACCCTAAAAGCTACGCTCCTTTGCATATATGAAAAACATTTGGTTTATTATTTTATTTCCTTTGTAGGTGGAGGCAGCACTGAAGGGAGGGAGGTCGGGATGATTCCGGTTGAACAGATAGACCCAACAATGACTGCAAAATATCCTATCTCTGTATGTTTCTCCACGCGATGACCAGTATAGCTTCAAAAGTATCCTATCTGCCTAGCAGTATCCTGCACGCTCCCAACCCCATATCTAGGCCGTACTTGTTTCCGGTACGTTTCATACTAGTTTCAAGCCCCCTACCCCTGCCATATCGGTATCATAGCTTTAAAGTTTAGCTATACTATAAATTTAATATACTTTTACCTAACCCTAAAAGCTATTCTCCTTCGCATATATGAAAAACATTTGGTTTATTATTATTTTTCCATCGCAGGTGGAGGCGGAGCCGAAGGAGGGAGGTCGAGATGATTCCGGTTGAACAGATAGACCCAACAATGACTGCAAAAGATCTTATCTCTATATGTTTCTCCACGCAATGACCGATATAGCTTCAAAAGTATCCTATTTGCCCAGCGGTATCCTGCACGCTCCCAACCCCGTATCCGGGTCGTACCCGTTTCCGGTATGTTTTGTACCGGTTTTAGGCCCCCATCCCCTGCCGTATTGGTATCATAGCTTTAAAGTTTAGCTATACTATAAATTTAATATACTTTTTCCTAACCCTAAAAGCTACGCTCCTTCGCATATATGAAAAACATTTGGTTTATTATTTTATTTCCTTCACAGGTGGAGGCGGTGCCAGAGGGAGGGAGGTCGGAATGATTCTGGTTGAACAAATAGACCCAACAATGATCACAAAATAGCCTATCTCTGTATGTTTCTCCACGCAATGACCGGTATAGCTTCAAAAGTATCCTATCTGCCAAGCGGTATCCTACACGCTTCCAACCCCGTATCCGGGCCGTACTTGTTTCCGGTATGTTTCATACCGGTTTCAGGCCCCCCACCCCTGCTGTATCGGTATCATAGGTTTTTGTTTGACATTGGATCAAAAATACTGCTACAGCTTGTTAGTTGATGAATCTAGCTAAAAACTTAATTTTAAGGCTAGTGGCTTAATATTTTCCCGTAACTCTATGGATCAGATCTCTCCCTTCCAAGAAAAGCCCTACACATTTTACATTTGTACATTTGCTGCTGGTTTCAAACAAATAGATAGTCTGGATATAACTTAAATCAGATCCCCAATCACATCAGAATATAATCGAATGGGATACCAAAGCGAGACGACAATAAATGCATCTCAAAGATTACCAAAGCTTTATTGTGATGATGACTGTGAAAGTCTTAAAACTTTCCATCATATTCTACTATTGCTGTAGCCTGTAGGATTTTTTAAATTAAAATTATGTGGACCTGCTATCTGTTGTAGTGCTAGATTGATCTGATCATGCAAGGACATGTATGGAGGAATCTGTGAAGGCTTTGGTTAATATATATGATATATTTTAACCAACTTGTTGATATGTTGACAATGATACAGAGGTTGTCTCAAACAATTTGACAGTGAAATAACTTCCATGCATAAGCATTACTTAAAGATGCAGACATTTACTTGCAACAAGTATTGATATCTAGGAATTTATTATTGTTATTAGAGCATCATGTGCACAATATATACATCAAATGCTGATAATTTTCTTTCCAAGCTAGAATGTCAACTTTCAAGCATAGATGCAATGTAATTTCTATCAGTAAATCTTCAGCTTTCTAATGAAAGTTTGGTTTGCTGTGCTGTTTATTGCATTGAAAATTAGACAGAAAATGCTCCAATATAATTTGTCAGCACTGGTAGCGAAATCTGTAGATTGTTTGATTCAATTGAAGAAGCTATCTTTAAGTGCAAAAAGTAAATGTAGAAAAGGCATGAAAATTTCTACCAGATGTAATTATGGAAATGGAATGAACAAAAAGAAACATACCAATTGACACAGATATAAATCAACTGCAAATATACATAAGAGCTAAGATTGTGTATTCTCCATATTATATAAACTTTTAAATCAGTCATTGAGAATAATTTGAAAAATTATAAAAAAATCAAAGCTTCTTCAAGACATATTGGTTGTTTGTTATGATGTTGATCTAGAAACAGCATATGAACTTGAAATCTGCAGATATGAAAGACAGTCTATGGCTGTAAAACAGCAAATAAGAGAGGATAAACACAGAAAAAAAATGCTTTATAAGTTATAGCAGAAGTTAACTGCAGATGATAACAGATAAACACAGACGAGTTTTGCTGTTAAAATTGATAGTTTACAGCTGGAGCAACAATAACTGAAATCTATTATTCTGGCTGAAAAGTTAGGAGCTCCCAGCTGAACTAGGAATCTGAAATCTGATTTCAAGGCTGAAATATTCTCCTTTAAAGTACATAGACCTAAACGAATTGAACAGCAGCAAAGGATAACATTTATAATATATGAAAACCCCAAAACAAAACCTTACTATTATCAAAGTAGCATTTGCAGACAATAAACAGTGCAAGAGGAAACTTTCCTAAGAAGGCATGGGCACTGATCTCAGGTCTGGGAGACTCAATGAAGAATGTGGGTGCTATAGTTGGCCAAAGACTAATTTGTTCAGATTACCTGCACAAAATCATTTACCAATCACCTTCCCCCTCTAACACTTAAAACCTTTGTCTCGGTAGCTGGTACGGGTATATATACGGATACCTTTTTACATCGAGTTTTTTGGGGCCTCAGGTACAGCTTGGGTATGGCCATATATAAGATATTAAAAATATAATTTTTTTTTTGCCAAATAAGCGAAATTAACCATATAATATGCATAGATTAAACATAATAAGTTAAATAATCACAAAATATACTGATAATTAATGCCAAATGTCATGATATGCATCAGTTGAACTTAGAACATGTACATTGCGCAAATGTTACAATGTATACACAAAAATCAAGACAAATCTACTTGGCACTTGTAATGGTGTAGGATCAGCTCTAAGCTATTAAAAATACAAAGGTAAAAGAGCAAATGTGCATTGAGAGATAAGTATGCCACGTGAGGTAAATGTGTTGTTGTTTAAACAGAGTTTGGGGGTGTCTTTTAGGCTTTAGGGCATTTTATTAAATATTTTAAAAAGCTGTTTTGACTCTTTTGAACCAAAAAAAAATTGTTCTGCCTGTGGGTACGTCGTACCTGAACCGGGTATACATACTTGCACGACTGTACGAGCATACCCGGTCATGCAGGTCTTGGTTATAGTTGCTTTTATCCTTTGTTTCCTTTCATCTTCTGCATATGGAATGAATAATTTTACATGGTAAACTTTATTCTATCAGATTCCTCCACCCACCTTCCTTCACCCATGAGCTTAGTTTTATTGTTGTGAGACAAACATATGGCTTTGAATGTCTCCTAATTCTTATTCTAGCCCTTCTAGAATAGAGTTGGGATTTACCACTTCGCTTCGTTCATTCTTTTTTGTTCATGGCTGGGAACAGTGACCTATGTTGAATTGGTCCCTCGACATCCATTTATTCAAAGACATTGAATGAAGCATCATTGCCATTTAATAGAAAACAACACCAAGCAAAAATGCATTCAATTGAAGAATTTTCTAGATGTACGAATATTATTACAACTAAACAAATAAATTCAACATTATGGGACCTTCGTTAGAATTCAATTGAAGAGACTTTCAATAGACTTATGGATCAACTATATATTATATACATCATATTGTATTCAGTTACTCACTAGCAACCACTTCTCTGTAGTTGGATGATAATGTAAATAAGATTTTGAAAGAATATAGGTAGGTTTATACTATATAGTGCTCTCAACAAATTATTTCTGGCAAAACACAGATAATGACTTCTTCTACTATGAGCTTGTCTTTATTGGATACGGCCCAAGAATTTCGACAAAATTAGGTGAACCACATGCCATTGGAAGACACAACACATACGACTTTCCAACAATGTATGATAAGTTCACTTGTAATGGGTATCACCTTGTGGTGTCAAGAGCGTCAGACTTCTAGGAAACAAAGGATTAAAATGGAATCTAAAATAGACGTATAGAATAACTAATAAGCTATATTATGGGACTACACAGTTCAAGAGTACTTTGGTGGTATATGATATTTCTTTATCTGATATTTAAAGATAGCAATAGTCACTAAAAGTAAAGATGATTAAAAGTGGGAAAGCTGATTCCAAGAGGGACAGGCAATCACCAAATTAGCCTAAATCGAAATGTGAAATGGTGTACATATGTGCGTGCGTGTATTTGTGTCTTTGAGCATGTTTGTTTGCATGTGCGTGCACACCTGTGCATGTGGTGTTACCAAGTTTCCACTAGGTGGGTACATATTCTAGGGATGACTAGAGAGACCCCTAAATTTTACAGGAAGCTGGCCGCAAAAATATAAAAGATATTTTTATAATAGAGAAAATGTGTGTAAGATTTATGATAAATTAAGGACAGGCAATTGGGAACTCGGGTATAGGGTAAGGGACCTCATCTTCATAATTTTACGTCTCATGGTGACTGTATATGTCTTTTAGTTGCACCCTTATTTGTGTACCCTTGGACATTTATTTTAAATGGCTTCCTCATTCTCGTCCTCGTCAATGTATCCCATGTCGTCTAGTGAATATGTTTTAATGCCCGACTATAAATGTTGATGCCCCATAATTGATGGCAATTTTGCATTTTTGACATTTAGTTGGTGCAAATGAGTATAGTTAAAGTTTCATCAAATAAAACCTACTTTTTATTTTTTTATTTTTTGAATGTTTGCATTTTTAGAGAAGGAACATTAGACACAAGGGGGAGTTTTTCTTTCATACATTTAGAAGAAGAGGACCACAATTCAATAGGGAACTAGTGTGTAAGATTCCTTCCATGTTGAATAGCTATATATGGTAATGCTATTATTATAATTTTAAATGTACCATTTAATTGTTCCTTATAAATTGTGCTTGTACTCTCCTCTTGAACGTGTTTTTTGTTAACTACAGTAGTTAGATTTTCCTTCACGGGATAAGTTAAATAGTAATCATTGTTTATTAACGATGCTTTCACTTAGCTGCGTGGAGAGTCTGTAAATTGCCTTGTCGCTAACCATTTGAAATTTAATTCTTCCTTTGAGAGAAACTAGTTTTCTTGATTTTTGGTCATTACCTAGGCTGTTTTCTATTTAAGTTGTGTTCATATTTTTCCTTTGATTTCTTGATTCAATAAAATCTTTATTTTCCTGATAATTTTTTAGTTCCCAAGTTCATTAGTGAACCAAGCATTTTTTTGAGTGTATTCTGAATTGGATGACATAAAATAAATCAATATTGACAAAACAAATTAGCTATAGACAAAGCAGATGACAGATTCTAATTGCTGGCAAATCCAATGAAAGTGAACATGGTGCATGGCGCATATGCTTTGTAATTATAGGGAGGATTAAGTAGCTGTTCATGGGGAAGAATCTCAGACTCGTAACTTAATTTTCTGTAATGGTCCTAAGTCCTAATGTATGGTGGAAATTGGAATAATTGATAATCATTAACTATGGCCTCGCATTTTTCCTAAATAATTCTACTTGCTGCTGCATGCAGTTTATTCAGCTATTAGGTTTAATCTCAAACCCAAAGGAGTTTTTTACAATGACCATGTAAATTAGTCATTTTATATGTCATGTAAGGCTGTGGATTTATTGGTCATTAAATTCACATGACCCTTTATAATTGAATTGGTGGAAAATTTTATCCTTTTCATGGAAAGTAGTTGGTGGATTGGCAAGGTTTGTTTTACTCGCAAGCTTGGTCACGGGGTCGAAACCCAGGGATATGAAATGTGAACAATATATAAGGTAAATGGAAAGAAATCCCTTTGTGAGTTTCTGTGAGGGGTGTCTTTTACACCAAATTGGTGTTGGGCTTGGCTTTGACCTAGAAAACGACCTTTATTATTTTACATTTCATTTATAACTAGAACAACTGGTCTTTTGAATTATTTCTTCCATAATTTTATAACAAGACGAGCTGCCTCTGCCCCATGCAACATTGTAAAACACCATAATTTTGGTGTCCCAGAAAGAATAGTTTCTGTTGTAGAGGGTTAGATCTTATACCCACATGGTGCAGGTACTTCAAGAAAAAGTTTCTTGAACAATCCACATGCTATATTTTGAAAAGAGAATATCTTGCCTTGTTTGCTTTTTCCTTACGTATGAGGTTGCAAGATATATTTAGATGACACAGTTTCATCATTCAACTATGTTGGGTATGCATTATCACTTAGCAGTGGACTCTTCCAGGTGTGAGAGCAAGAAATGGAAGCTAGAAATGATGCTCGTGGTGAACAATAAGCTTGGTTACTTAATTGCAAAGATCTGAATAAGTTCTAGACTCTAAAATACTGGAGAAGATGGGATGAAAAATAAACAAGAAAAAGAAGGAAAAAATACTGTTGATATGGTAGATTAATATTGTCAAGGACAGCTTACAAGTCAAACTTAATTAACCTATGGTTGATGGAAGTAAAAAAAAAAAGCAAACTAGGTTAGTTCCAGAAGATAGGGTTTTAAGATTTTTTGGTCAATGAATTATAATTGGGCTCACAAAGCTGGTGAGTCCCAACTAAAGAGAGCCTTTTGCCAATTCTATTTGTATCAAAGTAAATGCAGAAAATGAAATGATAGAAGTAAACCATAGTCTGTTTAGAATGCAAAGTGCAAACTAATCTGTGTGCTCTAATCTGTAAGCTTCAATTGCATGTAAGCTGTCTGTGAGGATAATTCTGTAAAGTGAAGCCAAGATAATTATAGAGACAAGTCGATAGCTTTTTATTGAAGAATTTAAGTTGAGGAGATGGGCAAGAACAGCATCATTCTTTCCCAAAAAGGCAAAATGTGTGGGGATTGCCAGTTTGGTCCCAAAAAGGATGATATAGATGCAACCCATGGTGGCTCTGTGACTATTTCATAAACTCTGTGGTGTGAGAGTCACACTGCAGATTCTCTGCAAATTGTGCAATGGTGCCACAACTTTGCCTTTTAATGAATGGTGAGGTGTTTTTTGGCGCCTGAATGGACTCCGGAGGCATAGAGTCTGCCACAAGGGGAACCACATTTTGAAGTGTCGCAAGTTGAGTTGAAGGACTTAAACACTTCAACTCAACTTGCCTTAAGTGGTTGAGTGGCTTGACAGACCTGGGCTAACCTGTAAAACAACTTAACCTGCAAGAAGGGGAAATGATACTACTACTAGGACCAGATAAGACACAAGTAGTGCTTGCAACAACGTTGATAGATACGACTCAACATAGGGCACTGGTAGAACTGAAAATGTATGATGCCTGTCCCACCTGTAGTGTTACAGGTTGCATTTATCATTCTTTTGAAAAGTTTTCTGTTTTGAGGTTATAATGGGTGCTGCCTTTTTACTTGCCCCACACTCGGGTATGCTTATGCATTACCCTATTCATATGTCTTTTTGTTGTAATGAGCATTTGGACCTGATTTATTCCTTATGCTCAAAACAGTTTCTCTGTTTTGTGAAATAATCATTGAACTCTGGTCCTGTCTTCTATTTTTTGTACTTTCATTTACTCATTTTTTTATGCAATCACTCTGCATATAACATTAAGTCACAATGACATTGCCATTCAAGGTTCAAGTTGTTTTAGGCAACAACAGAATGTTTGCTTGACAAGTCGGACATAGTCATGTTCTTGTTTTATGATTTTTCCTATTGACTAAATAAAACTTACACCTCAAGATGGTCAAGATGGTACTTTCTAGCAATCGATTGAATCATGAATTTATTTATCTGTCATCTGTGTGCCATTGTTACCGGTAGTCAATTTTATTTGTTAATATAGAAACTGTTGCCTTTGTGATTAACATGGTCATAATCTTCAATCTTTATGTTTGTAAACTGAGTAGACTATTATGTTGTGTAATTAGTTACTTTTTTGCTCGACATCACCCTTTTTGAAATGCTTTTGTTGGCCCATTTTCAATAATTTCTGCAGTTTGATTGTTTTATAAAGTTCTTGGCAGTCCATGGTGTTTAGCACTTTACCTCAATTATATTGTTGATAGTAAGTAATAAATAATCTCTGCAGGGCACACGTTTACTTGGAAGGAAATTTGGAGACAAAAATTTTCAGCGATCCTATTACTGGTGTTGTCAAGCGCATTAGAGAAATTGCTATACGACAACAGGGTACTCGTATTTTTCTTTCCTTGTTATTGCATGTTGCTTCTGTTTTCATCTGTTTAATGATTTCCAATAATGTTCACCATATGCCAAGATTGTTAAACAGAAATTTACTTAAGATGCCTTGTGTTAATGTGGAACTCATATTAATTTGCATCATGTGCTTGTGTTGAATCATAGATATATTGAGTATATTTCTACCTTCCTATTCGTTGCTAGTATCAGCATTATGTTTTGACATTAAGCTGGAGTAGTAGACTAGGTTCTTGTTGTCATCTGGTCAGTTATTATGATATCGAACTCCAGGTTGTATAATCCAGCATATTCATGCAGTTCATGGTAGTATGTGCAGCGTGAATGAATTATTCTCAAACCAATTATTAGCTGCACCCATTTATCCAAGATGCTTTGATATATATAGCACGACACTCTTTAACATCTGCCTCATATGTTACATTCCTAGGGCAGATTTATATTTTCCAAATATATTCTATCTTCAGTTATTCACGTTAGTCTGGAGTAGAATTCTGTGTTAGTCTTGTCATTTGGTGAGTTAGTTTGATGTTGAAGCCGAGGAATTTTATGTTCCTATAAATTCATGGGTAGATGTTTCAGATATTTCTATTTTATATCTTTTTTGGGCATCCCAAGGATGGTTCCTGTTTTAGGGGGATACTTGGGGACATCCCTGACATCTTCGAAATCCAGGAAATCTTTTGCCATCTTGGAAATGCATCCCGACGCACCCTGTCCCATCCTCCCAGAAACTTGGAGAAACATAGAATGTATTGCTTCTTCACAACCCACTTCTGAGCTCTAAGTTTATATTAGAAATAGTTTTCTTGTAAACTGCGAGTGTTATATGTTACTTCTGTGCTTAAATGGACTGGTTACCATCCATGTTAAGCAGACCGATATTGGTCAGTATTTGTTTTCTTCCCCAAATCCAGAATTTCTATAATGTTCACGATCTTGTTTATAAGTAGGCATTGGACCAGAGTTCCTGGATGAACATATGGCGGAAAACCGCATGTATTCTGTTTTGGAAATTGTTTGTTGCCGAATATGGCAGTGTTCGAGTTTGTTTATTTTAACCTACGTAGAAGCGCATGTATACTCATTTTGCAACTTGCAATTGTTTATTGCCAACGGATATGTGCAGGACGTCTTATATTTTTGAACAACGGAACTGAAACCAATACAAGTTCTCAAGGTTTGAAAGGAGTTGGCTACTTTTAAATGGTAAGTGAAGTTTGTTTTAGCAACTCGAGAAAACTATTGAAGCTGTCAGGCATTTGGATCCGTCTTTTGGCTTTTGAAGATTATACTCATTTCTAATGAAAGACTGTATCTGGTCGTGGTCATCAATAGAATCTTCAATGTTTTAGCGTTGGGCAAGGTCAAGAGTAATGAATTACGACCTTGCAAAGCTTGGATGATTCTCTAAGTAGCAGTTATGGACTCACAAACAGGAGTATGTGTCATTTTGAGTGCAATTCGGCTTATGTGTTTGCCGTTTCTGCTCATCCTGAGCAGCCAAATGCATTGAAAGGAGGAAAATGTTGAGTGCATTCTGATTTAAAAGTTATTCAATTGGCTATAATTTTATGTTTAGCTGCATTCTCATGAAACACGAGTTGTTTCTCACAAGTAAAGATTTTATTTCTAGGCAGTAAAGTTTTCAGTATTAGAATCGCTTGGAAACTCCCAAACAGAATACTATTCTGCGAATTTAATCTGAGGTTTGTAATTTTAATTGCAAGAGGCCTCTTGCTAAAGAAAAATTATTTGAATATAACTGTGAGGGTAACGGGCACATGTTGACTTGTTTTAAGCGGCGAACATTCTTTTATATCTAATTTAAAATGCCAACTTTTACCAACTGATTTTATATAATTTGCTAGCTTGTGTTTATAATGAAACAACACAACAACAGACTATCAATTACAGAATAGTAAATACATAACACACTACAGCATGGCAGAATAGGAAAGTTGTCAATGTTTCATTCATAGATAGTGCTTCAATACAAGCTGTTTGGTACAGGGAGGCCCTGGTACTCAGCCTCCTCTCTTCAATGTACATGATTCTATTAATATGACAAGAAGATCCAGTGGGTTTGGTCAATACAACTGTCAACAACTGATCATACCATAGTCATTTCAAAACCAGCTAAGGCTGACAATACAATCATTAACCACATAAACATGTAGGCTACTAAAAGATATAATTACACCGATAACCATGAGATTACTAATGTGATGGATGGTCCACAGCTTGATTCCACTCATCATTCATTTTTAAAACGGCTTGATAGTTAGTTTCTTGTCGAAGGAGAATGTTCAATATGCTATAAGTTGATTCAAACTTAATGTGTGGACATCTCAGATTCCATTTGCATGTTTTTTTTTTCTTTAGTATTTTGTGTTAATATTTAAAGAGGAATATACATGCAGCCAACTTACAGGATTAAAAATCAAAAGTGGGTGATATTCAAATTACATAAAAATCATAGTCAGCTTGAGAGAAAAATTCCTTCCTTTCCCAACTGTTTAGTAAGGCACGGCCATGCTATAATGGGGGAAAGGACCCTATAGTTGTGCATGCACCAAAACATGTACATTTGTTTTCACCATAGGTTTTGAAAAAAGGACCAATTGTTGTTAATGACACTTTTTAAGAGTCAATGACAATGTGACACATAGGGTGCTCGGTCATTGGTCCCTCTTTCAAATGTTTTATATTAGTTTTCTTCATTTTAAATCAATTCAGAAACTACTTTTCCCTCCAAATAAACACGCGAAACAAAAATGTTGATATGGCACGATCATACACACGATAATATTTTTTTTTACGTTACTGAGATACTTACATATATCTACGTGCCCCTAAAGTTAGGTGCACAGTTATAGGGTCCTCTCCCCTATCTGACTTTGCATTATCATCGCTGGGAATGAGGCCTTGAGCCGTGGCCTTCATTAAAAACATAGGTACATGGGCGAGTGCCACCAATCACTAATCATGACTATGACTAGCAAAATGGGATTCAATGGATTTTGCACTGAACATATTGGTTGTAGAGAGCTGTATATATTTACTATGCACTGTCATGAGGGTGGAGCTTTATATTGGGCTCCCTATTCTCCTTCCTGTGTAGGCTCTAGTGGAGCACAACTATTTTTGGTAGCATAGTGTGCATTTGGGCAATAAACCATCTGCATGCTTTGAATTTTACAAGCTTTTTAAACTTGGTGTTTATACTTGCAAATATAGTCGTTTGTTTTTGGGAAACAATTGGCAAAATGTGAACCTCAATGTGTATGATAGGAACTTGCTTGCAAAATATTAAATGAAAATGGAATAACACAATGCAAAAGAATTGGATGCTTAACGGATTCCAAAAATAACTTCAAACTTGTTTATATATAGATAGCACACGCCTCTTCGAGGAGGCAACCTGCTTTAGAGAAAAATCGTTTACAAAAAAAAATCTTTGCTATCCCTTCCTTACAATAGCAATTTACATACATTATAACCCTAATGCTCAAGGGTCAACCTTATAACACAGGTACTCGAGCTTCATTGGAAACCCTAAACCTAAAGCGAAGGGTTGGTCCCACATACCCAATAGACGCCCTAGCTAAATGACAACTATGATTATTACATTGCCAAAATAATAATAGATGGTTAGGACGTGGTCCAAACATGCCTTCTCCCACCGTGAAGCTTAGCTTTGTCCTCAAAGCTTGAGCTACATAAATTGTAATTTGTTGTTGAGGTAGTTAGAGAGGTTCCCAACTTGCATTTTCTAGTTTCATGCCCCTCCATTGGACCACAACATTAATGATGACATGATTGTGGAGTGATCATGTTCACTTGGCCAGGATGACCTTAGGTTTGAGGATGGAGTTTTCTTCATCCAACTTTGGGGGGCTGACTACACATGAACTTGTTTCCGAAGGACCCCCTTCAAGCATGATACATGGAGGATGGGATGAATTTTAGAAGATAGTGGTAGGGCCAACTCATAGGCAACTTTGTCAATTTGTTGTGGCACTTGTACAATGCATATGATCTTGTTGCTAACTTTTTGTCTGCCTTTGAGCTTCAAAGAAGTTTAGTAGGCACAGAAAAATCATATCCTAGACAACAAAGGTGTGTTACGATCAATGTTGATTCACATGTTGCTTCATTTGATTTTGAGTCTATGCTAAGTTATCCTTAAGAGCTTGATGCATAATTTCTTAGTGCTGTAGCCTTGAATCATCTGCCTACATATTAAAGCTACCTAGAAGGAAGTATATGAGAGGTGGTGGAAGTTGGCCATACACAACTTCATAGGGCGTCATCTTGGTCTAAGTATGGTAAGAAGTGTTGTAGCACCATTTAGCAACAAGTTGCTATTTCGAGGTAGAACATTTCAGGTAGGTCTCCAAGCATTTATTAATCATCTCTTATTGACCATCAATTTGAGGGTGGTATATTGAGCTCATTTGAGTTGTTTCCCTTCATGGCTAAACAATTCCTCCCAGAAGTTGCTAGTGAAAGTGGGATCACTATTTGAGACAATAGAAGAGGGCATTGCCATGGAGTCATAAAAATTGGTCAATGTAGGTTTACACCACACACCACTATGGAAGTGTTGAAAGGATGGGCAAATGAGGAAAAGAAGCATATTTTGAGAGGTGGTCAACTACCACAAGGATCACCGATTTCCCACTAGAATTGGGCAAACCCCTTGATTGGATCTATGGAGACATCAATCCATATTGTAGTGGGGATTGGTAGCAATTGTAGAGTCCTAGGAGTTTAGATAGTGTACCCCTTCTAACATGGCGTATCACATTTCGTCATAAAGTGTTTGAGATCCTATTTCATGCTATCCCATAATAAGCTTCTTTTGACTCGTGCATGTCTTTAAGAACCTAGAATGCTCCAGAGAAGGTGATACATGTTAACTCCAACAACAGGGTACCCCTTAGAGTTGACTTTGTAGAAAACACTAATCACCCCTAATAATGCAAGCAATTTCCACCACAAGAGTATTTTGGCTTGATTATAAGATTGTTTGAGAGTTGTTGAACATGTGCACTGTGTTGCTACCCTGTCGAACCTCCTACAAGCAATCATGCATTGGTATGGCAAGGCACACAAGATCTCTCATTCAAATTTGCACAATAAAGCAGTTGCCACCACGTTCTCTTTTCCCTTGTATAGAATTTCAGTCATATCCCGAGAGTTTAGTCACCCACTTTTGTTGTTCTAGTGACAATGCTAGTTTTTCCAAGAAATATTCCAAGCTATGATGATTTGTCTTAGTAAAAAAATGCCACCCTATCATATATGGTTGCTAGTGAGTTGTTGCATAGATTTTTTTTGGCTAGATTCTTTCTCATTAAGGCCTTGCTAGTAAACGCTAATGGTCTGCCTTCTTGCATCAATATGGCACCAATTCCTATTCCTAAAGCGTCACTTTCAATAGTGAGTTTATACATGCATAATGGCTCACATATCTTTTTAAGATGTGAATTTGGCTAGATTCTTACTTGTTAAGCCTCACTAGTAAACACCAATAGTTTTCCTTGCATCAATACGATGCCAATTCTTGTCCCTGAAGCAACGCTTTCAATGAAATTGGGCTTCACAAGAACCAAGGTGGTATCCATGGCTTGTGTGTGTAGGCCAAAGGCATGCTCTGCTAGTACAGGCCAAGTGGAATCATTTTTGTGTAGAATGGAGGTCAAGGGAGTTGTAATATTATCTTAAGTCCTTGACAAATTTGCGGCAGTACCCTGTAAGATAGGAAAATCCCATAAGTCTTTTGAGGGATATTTTACAAATATTCATCTTCGGATTCACTTTAACCCTTTCGATTGAGACGATGTGGCCAAGATATTTCATCTTTGTAGTTCCAAAAGAACACTTGGAGCGCTTGTCATACAACTAAGCAAGCGTAAGGAGCTACACAGTGTGGTCCAAGTGCATTAGATGTTCTTCCCATCTCTTGATATAGACAAGAATGTCATCAAAGAAAACTAGGATGACTATGAAGAAAGGGCCAAAAAAACTAGGTCATTGTGCTGTTGAATGTTAAAGGTGCATTTTAAGGCCAAATGACATCTCCAAAAACTCATAATGGCCATCACGGATCCAAAAAGTTGTCTTAGGGATATCTAGTTCCTATAAGTGAGTTAGATAGTAGTCTAACCATAGATCTAACTTGAGAAGAAACGATCCCCGTGCAATTCATCCAATGATTCATCAATCAAAAGAATGAGGAAAATGTTCTTGATTGTCAGCGTGTTTGACTCTCGAAAATCCACACATAACAATGATGACCTATCTTTCTTGCAAACAAGGAGCATTAGGTTGGAATTTAGACTCACACTTGGCCAAATGATCCCCACATCCAAAATTCATTAACCATCTTTTCAATTTCTATTTTCTGCATGTAGGGGCAATAATATGGTTGAATGTTTGGTGGTTGACTCCCGATAAGTAGTATGTCATGATCATGTGAATGTTGTGATGGTAATCCCCAAGGTTTGGCTAACCCTTGTGAGTAATTAGGAAGAAATAATTCCAAGTCTATGGGTATTGCAAATGCATATGTTTTTGTCATGTGAATTATATGCAGTTGAGTCATCATATTTGAAAAACTCTTTTTCACCAACTTAGCTATGAAGTGAGAACTAATGACATGCGTGGATCATGTTTCTATTCATGTTAAAATGTATTGTTGTCCCACAACTGTGAATTGTATCCATAGTTTAGAAAGTTCCATAGAATAAGTCATAAGGATTAAAGCCATTAGGATCCCTAGACATTGTCAGAATGACCTAATGAAAGTGCGAACATACCTAATTTTAACTTGTAATAACCCATTGAAACCTAAACATTTCAAGTTTTTCCCTTACAAGGCAATGTTCCTCCTTTAACTACAATCACCTTAAACTTGTTGCATGGATACACTAGTTACATGTTTTCCACCATATGGTTAATGAAGTTATGAGTGTTACTAGATTAAATGAAGATTGTTATGCTATGCAAACATACTCACCTAACCAGGCCCCCCACCTCCACACCACTATTAATTTAATTATTTAATTAAATTAGATACCCATCCTCACAATATCCATTATTTTATTACCTTAATTGACCTAATTTCCACCTCACCTAGACATCTCATCCAACCACCTCACCCTAGACCTATTCTTGGCATGTTTCCATAACTAACAATAACTAAGTCTTACTTACCTTAATGAGCTAAGATTTGGTCTAACCCTAAAATCAATCCCTAAAATCTCTCTAACCACATTCCCACCCATTAGAAGGGAAGCTTCCATTCTAATCCGTGAGAACAAAACTAACTGGGCCCAAGAAATTAGAAAGATCTGCCCATTTTAGTAAACCTAGGGAATCCCACCTTAACCGACGTCGGTCACCCCTAAACCAACGTCGGTCAACCCGGAACCGTCGTCAGTTACCATTTATTCACCTAAGCAACCTTGTTTTTGGGTTGGCACATTCTGAGAGCAAGAAGGACGAGAGGAGAGTTGCATGCAAGTAGAACCAGAGTCTTTTCACGCACCCAGGCATCCATAGCCAGCACCAGGACAGATCCAGAAGCATTGGCACTCATGGTAACATTCCGGGAAGCGTCACTACTACACCAAGCTCCATTCCATCAACCGATCATCACCACCACCCAACCATTGGACCTGCAACATTGGTAAGTGTTTTATCATTAATCATTTCCATTCTTATTATGTTCATAGAGTTGTTATCATTCCTGTTATTATTCTTCTATTAACATTCCCATCCCTCCATAGCCTTCTTTCTGACAAACCCAAAAATCTCACCCACCCGTTTATCAGATCACCTATCCTGGCCCTTCCACCTCTCTGAGTGTTCTCAGTATCCCCACAGACCTTGCCATCTCCTTCTTTAGCCCCATCCAACCTCACCTAGCCTCTACAATAAGGTTTTCATTGAATTACTGTCACCCTACTATACCGATGCCGGTTACCCATAACCATCATCGATCTCCCTTAACCGTCATCGGTTATACCCAACCGACATCGATCTCTGTGTTTTATACCCTGCCCAAGAACAGAGCCAAACAACCTCCTACCAGTTGACCTAAACAACCTAGAATCAGACCCTGACCAGTCCCAGTACCTTGACAGACACCTCATCCTTTAGATCCAACTATAGCCTAGCCTGTTGTGATTGGATTTTCTTATTGTACTTGAATGAGATACCTAAATCATATCAACTACAGTAGGACTTTACTTATTTCTCACATTAATTTGTTTTAAACAGTGGATTGACAACCATCTAGGAAGTATCACACTTCCTGGAACTAGCATACGCTAGGCAGTCCACTGTCATATATCATTTAACTTCTCTTTTGTGGTCTTGTTTTCTATTACAGGTAGTTCCTCCTAGCCAAAGGAAGCTCTCACAATCGGCATTGGATTGAGAAGTCTGAACGCGCGCATCAACCATCAACCAACCCATTTAACAGGTATTCCTCCTAGCCCATTACCCTTATCTGTTTCGTCATTCAAAAAGGTAAAGAAAATGGTGAAACATTTTGGCATGCCCAGTGGGACCCATCAAGGGTTCTATTGCATTTTCTTCATTTCTAGGAAAATGTTGTGTGTTTGTTTCCCTTCAAAAGGCTTACACATTAATCTTTTCCTTGGTAATCTTCTCTTCTTTCTAATTGCTCTAAAGGATACATTTTCTTTTGGTGCCTTTAAAAAGAACCATTCTTCTTGCTTTTTGCATTTAGTGAAAGAGCATACCCTCCCCTATTCACCATTTGTGTCATCGAACATAATATTTCGATTTGGGCTTAAAATTGGTTGCATTACATTCTGATTTGTTACATTTAGCTCACATTAAAATGAGGGCAACCTATATGCTGGAAGTCATGCCCAGCTGATGGTTGACACAAAGAATCATAGAAAGCACATTCTCTCTCTCTCTCTCTCTCTCTCTGTGTGTCTTACCAAACTTGCACAAAATTTGAAATATACACATCTTTCTTAAACAACATCTTACCTGGGAACACCTGTCCATGATCACATGATCAGATTGGTAGGTACTCCCCAGCTCGTTGCCTCTGTCGAGTCATCATCTCAGAGGACAGCCCACCCCCACCATAACATACCTGAAACCTCTCCTTTTAGATATCCTTCTTCGTAGGACGCCTTCCTAACCACAAAATTCTGTTCTAAATACACACAGTCAGTTCTAAATAGCATAAGCTGAACACACATAAAGAAAAATCACTCTTAGGATCATATTTTTCTTAGCGTTCTTCTTGCTTTGCATTTTGAGGTGTGAGGACACGATTCCACATTTTTTTTTTTTTTTTCCTTGCACACCCCCCATCATAGTTGGAATATTCTGACTTTATCTAAGTGTGTCAGGGCCCCATCTTCTCATTCTCAAATTCCTGAGTTTGATTCTTCACTTGATTTAAATCACAACCCAATTTTCTTCATTTTTGTCTCAATTTCACAGTAACCGGTGTCGGCCCATCGACCGTCGTCGGTTTTCATCTGACCGTCGTCGGTTATACCTAACCGGTGTTGGCTCCTGACTTCCTGGGTACTTTGGCCTGGGACAGTCTTCATTCATCATTCAGTTCTGGTTTTTTGGCCCTTTGGGCATTAACATATTTTCTTGATACTCTATTCTACTCTGTTGATATTACCATCATACAGAAAACATTTCCTTGTACTATTTATCAACCTTGTTTCATTTTCTGAAACTGGGGATTTTCTGCAGTAACCGGCATCAGTTTCTGTGACCGACGTCGATTCTCCAGCAACCGTCACTAGTCAAACTGACCATTTTCGGTGTCTATAGTTGGTTTTCTAGATCCAAATCTTGACCAAATTCACCCTCCCAGCCTCATTATTTTCTGTCCTGTTACTTTCTGTGTCATCTACAGAATACAGTCTTACCAGGTCAGCACTTGTTCACATGGTGCTGACTCGCAGCCAGACCAATGCTCTTATATTTCATGTGAGTTGTCAACCACTCCCGCCTAGTCCTTCACCACCCTCTGTCCTGTCACCCATGGATCCAACCTTACCTACCACCATTGCTGCAAGTGATGAAGAATTTGCACGACTCCTTGATCAGAATCCTGCAGCCTTACAGTTCTACCTTTCCCACTCTTCCACCCAAGACTCCTCAGGTCAGTTGATATATGACATGCCTGTATCCATCTCTCCTACCCTTATTCCCGCTTCTACATCAGCCCCTAATAATGCAGTGTTACCCTCACCTGCTTCACCCCCAGTAGTTTCACAGCTAGGACCCATACCCATCATGACCACTGCATCTGCAGTATCACTCGCACCTGTCGTATCTGTTGTCCCCTCATCGACCACCCAGGCCATAGCCCAGTCCGCACCCATTGTCTCACAAATACCCATTGCAACACAACCGCCCATGGTGTCGGTGACCCCTACTCCATTCCATAATCTTGTCCTCTCCATCCCACAAACACTGCCCCCAATCGCTACTAGAGTCACGACGACCATCCCACCTACATACACATACTATCAACAACCCCCTATCTCATCTGTTACCCATTCTGGATACATACCCTCTATGTCAGTTCCCTATTCTCAACCTCCCTATTTGGCATCACCATACAATGGAATACCACCCATGTCACAGGTTCAATACCAGCCCCCTTATGCCACAGGAGGAGCCCTTCCACCACAACCTACCAATGACTTCATCAAGTTAATGATGGAAAAGATGCAGACACTAGAAGCATCGGTTTCCGGCTCACGCAATTCCCTCACCTATGATGAAATTTGTAATGAGCCTATTCACCCATCCATTCCTATTCAACCATACCCCATACATTGGGAAATGCCAAAATTCAACCGCTTCAATAGCAAAGAGGACCCACAACAACATTTGCGGTCCTTTAAACATGGGTGTTACCTGATTGCCCATGATGACGCTTTACTTCTGAGGACTTTCCCAATGTCCCTGACAGGACCTGCATTAGACTGGTACAGTGGGCTACCAAGACATTCCATCTACTCATTCAATCAACTAGCCCAGGCCTTCTTAGACCACTTCTCAATTAATATTGTCAAGAAGGTTACCATGACTGATCTTTATTCCACTCGACAGTATGATGACGAGTCCATCGCTGACTTTGTCGCTCGTTGGCACAGTTTAATTAATCAGCTCACATTCCAGCTACCTCAAACTGAACTCATAGAGTTATTTACTCGGGCTTGTGCTAGACACATCTCACCTACCCTACAGGTGCAGACCTTTCATACTTTTGACGAGGCATTCACCATGGCATGGAAATTGGAAATTCATGCTATCAAAGAAAAGAAGATTCAACTTCGTAACAAGAACATCGCGTTCAAATCAAATGATGCTTCTTCATCTTCGAAACCCCAAAACAACTATTCAAAACCCAAAGGGTCTACCAATGTCGTAGTTCTCAAGGCTGGTCCCCCTCATCAATCAAGCCCAACCAAACCTCCTTCTAATCTCTCTCCTGTCCAAGCTTTCCAGTTCAGATGAGAACAACGAAAGTACACTTCGATAGGAGAATCTTACTCTTCTGTTTTGGAAAAGCTTGTTAAGGCTGGTGTCATTACCCTTCCACCTATAAAACCACATACTGGTTTTGACCCTGAGTGACCCATGCCCGCATGGTATAAGGAACATGATTTTTGCAACTATCATCGTGTCAAAGGTCATAGTGACAATAACTACATCACCTTCAAGAATATCATCCAAGAAATGTTAGACAATGGAGATCTAGTCTTGGATAGCCCGAATGCACCCACTAACCAAAACCTACACATCTTCAAGAAGCCATTCCCTAATCATGCCCCATCTTCCAACCAAGTTGGTGATACCTCAAACAATGATAGCAATGTCCGCGAGGTCCATGCTATTTTTGATGACATACCAGTTACTTCCCAATTGCCTCATGTTCCTTCCATAGATGAAATCTTAGCCCGAGCTCCCCTACCTGCACAAGAGCCTATTTCATCTACTCCTCCATCCACAGAGGAACCCTCTTCATTTTCTCCTTCACCCGTGGAAGAGCCTATAATTAGCATGCCACCTTTGACCCCTCAAATTTCTGAGCAATTGTCAGTGGCACCTCTCCTACTCATAGAAGATGCAGGTCCACCACCTACACCAACACAAGGAGAGTCCACTTCATCTAGCCCATCCTCTCCTCTACCCATGGAGGATTCTATAGAAGTACCAGTGTCTTTTGATGACCCTTCACCATCAGACCTTCAAGATCCCACTGGTCTGCTTTCAGCTCTCTTACCCACAGAGTCCGAGGCTAGCCATTTCCCTGTATCTCAAACACATTTTACGGGGATTGCCACTTGATCCACGTCGGCCCCACCTACGTCAGTACCATTCTCACACTTGGCTGATCACCTGGACTATGTCGATAGAGCCTTACTTTGGGGATGCCTTCTACTTCCTGTTTCAACACAAATGCAGCTGTCACTCGCTGACACCTCCACTATCTATCCAAAAGTGTTTCGAGTGACCAAACCAAACACAACCATGATTATTGCAACACCTTCCACGTCACCACCCATGGCCCAACTCACACCTCTTCCCATAACCCAACATACATCTACACCCAAACACCTACCCACACCTATATCATCTCCCTTACCTAAACCTATCACTACCTTAGGGGTCATACCGACAGCTAGCCTCACTCACCCACCCATCAAATTAGATTTAGCCACATCTTCCAAAACTAACACTAAACTTAACCCGGCCCTTAAAAAGAAGATCCAACCTCCTAGACCTCATACACCAACCTTCCTACCACGCCATTATCACCTTCACCCCTTCCGTCCATCCTAGGACCTCACCCCTCGACCCTGGCCAAGAAACCCCCATCCACCGGTAAACCAAGAACACAACAACCCATTTCCTCATCACAGACCTCTAATATACCCAAGCGACCCACACAACCTCCGTTGTCACCCATAACCTTCTTACCACCCATACCACCACTACCATCCATAACTTCTTCACTACCCATGATACTTTCTTCTCTTTCACTCACACCTTCTACCCAACCTACACCACCCACCTCCACAGCACCTCGGTTACCCCCGTGGGTAACCCGTCCTCTTCCACCATCAGCTTTTCCCTCCACATCTCATACACCCATGTCATCATTGCCCAAAAAGATGCAACCTAAAGCTAAAAATCTGCTACCCTCCAATAAGGTAGCTAAACCAACCAAACCTTCCATCGCCAGCTCTTCTACCATGCCCCTACCCAAGCAGATACGACCAACACCTAAGACCACACCACACACCAAACTAGTAGACCAACCTACTCCCCCTCCTGTAAAGACTCTTCCCCCACAATCAGCCACACCTATACCCACACCCACATTCACCTCCCATTGTGATCCACTAGCGGGATCCTATGCCAAAATCTTAACCAATCTCCTTGAAACTTCCGTCATCACATTACCACCTCTTAGACCTTATGACCCACTCAAACCCAAACCAAAAGGGTTTGATGAAACCAAAATTTTCACCTACCATCGTGTGTCAGGACATGATGTAGAGAACTGTAAGGCTTTAAAAACTGCCCTTGTCCAATTGTGTCCTCCCGAAGAAAATTTTGATGATGACGATCTTCTTGATGAAGACATGATTTCACCTTCACCAATTTCCATAGATCTTCTCCCATTACCTACTCAGCGACCAAAATCTCCACCCCCACAACTCTTTGATCCACCCCAAGATTCGAGATCAACATGGTTCGTATAAGAGAGTTGGCCAAACCACCACCAAAATGCCAATGCGCCCTACTAATTTCACAAGGATCGTATCCCCCACTAGGGTTTTGTCCCTCATGCCGCTATACCTTCCATGACACACCCTCTTCATCCACCTCCCCTCAGATTAACATGATCAACATTGCCACCCGTGCTCAGAAAGACAAGGGCAAGGAAAAAGCAACTGGCCCATCAACCAACCCTGTACCCAACATACCATCCACACCCATACCCAAAGTCATCATTTGAGGTCCTGCATATCCTATTTCTGATGGGGTCACACATCGCACAATGCTAAAACAACTACACCAATCCCCCCTCAAAATGTCTTTATATGACCTCGTCCAAACCTCAGAGTCACATCGTCAAGCCCTCATGGAGGTCCTTCAATCTATTGAAGTCTTACCAAATGACCCCACACCCATCACCTCCATCATTACCCCTCACCACGTAGCCTCTCTCACTAGGTCTTCATCTTCCTCTACACCTCCACCTACTCGCCAAGTGGCCACCCTCAGCTTTTCAGATGAAGAGATTGCTCCCTTCCAGTCTGATGACCCCGACCCCACTCTTTTCATCTCTGTCTTTATCGATAATATACACATACAACGTGTTATGATCGATGGTGGTGCTAGCATTAATATCATCTCCTCCCATGCATATGACCAAATGCAGATACCTGCCAATTGCATGCATGGTAACCCAGTTATGTTGTGCTCCTTCAATGATGCCATGACCTCTACCCTGGGTACCATTGTTCTCCATGTCGCGTGGGCCCCCGCACTATCCCGAAACTTTTCTATGTTCTAGAAGGAGAGTTCCAATATAACTTGCTACTCGGCTGACCTTGGATCTGTGCCATGGGTTGTGTCCCTTCGACTTTACATCGATGCCTCAAATTTGAACACGAGGGACATAATTACACCATCCCTGCCGACCCATCACCTTTCAAGACCTGTAACATGCTATATCGGCCCAATGATGTGCTTGTACCGGTCAAGGCATCTGCCACTGTCACCACTTCACCTTCACCCATGAGCCCATCCACCAAAACTGCCACTACTTCTGTGGCATCTACCCTTGCTATCTCCACTACAGTTGTAGCCTCCACCGCTGACGCACTTGTTTCCCCAACATCTAGTGAGCCATCTATACCCGCTACCCACATACCAACTACTGATCCCTTAGAAGGTGTTTTTCAACACCTCACTCTGGGGGAATACCACCTATACAATATCGATACCTTCCTCACCCCACAAGAGTATGGGAATCTGTGTCAACACCCCAGCTACGACATCTGCATCGGTGATGTTTTTCCTTATGGCCCTCCCCACCTTTGCACCAACCTAACGTATGGGGGACTTGATGTTGCCACCTATAAACCCGAACCTCCATCCCAAGCCCAACCATTTTCATCTGACCTACACTCCCTCACTAACCACCGCTTCACTCACACTTTCCTCCACCGGTGCACGTGGAAAGGATTTGGCTTTGGTTTTTATGAACAAGGCCACCATACTGTCATTTCCTGTACCTCTTATAAACACAATGACCATAGTGGCATTGGTTTTGATGCTCCACCCTCCAAGAAGGTTTGTGTCGACCTTATCCAGGATGAGAAATCTTCCCCCTCTCATTCACCCACATTACCATCTTCACCCTCGGAGTCCATAGATCCCGAATCTATTCCTCCTAACTTTTTTTTTCGTAAACACCATTTCCCTGGGACCTCTGACCTATCAACGTGATGGTGAGGCTCCCTCTTCTCTCCCATTCTTGTATCCTGACATGATCGATGATGATACGCCTTCTATTAATGTCATTCAATGTCAGGATGATGAATCCATCCTCACCTACCTTGGTGTGGAAGATTCTTATATTCATCGGTTGTTACCTTCTGAGATGCAAACCATGTTGAATGAATCGACCATCGAAATCAACATTAACACTCAGGATGACCCACACATTCTAAAGATTGGCCAATCCTTAGATGCTACTGAACAAGAAGCCTTCACCTCTTTCCTTCAGGACCATAGCAACGTGTTTTCCTGGTCCTATGCCGATATGCCTGGTATTGACCCAAAAATCATGGTTCACAATATTGTAACCATTCCTGATGCCAAACCCATCAAACAAAAGCTATGGAAAATGCATCCTCGCATTGCTCTTCTGGTCAAAGAAGAGCTTCAGTGCCTTCTCTCGGTTTCCTTCATTCTACCCATTGACTATCCCCAATGGATTTCTAACATCATTCCTGTCACAAAGGTGACAGGGGGACCCCGCATTTGCACAATTTCTGTGACCTCAACCTCGCTTGTCCCAAAGATGATTTCCCCCTACCAGGCATTGACCAACTAGTTGATCTCACCACTGGCCATGAAATGTTATCACTCATGGATGGTTTCTCGGGCTACAATCAAATATTACTAGCTCCAGAGGATCAACATAAGACTGCCTTCATCACCCCTTGGGGGACTTTCTGCTATCGAGTCATGCCTTTTGGCCTCAAAAACACTGGTGCTACATATCAGTGAGCCATGACTTACATCTTCCATGACATCATGCATCACATATTGGAAGATTATGTCGATGATCTACTTGCCAAATCCAAGCATCGAACTGAACACCTACCCGTTCTTAAAATCATCTTTGACTGCCTCATCAAGTATTGTGTTCGTCTTCAACCAAAGAAGTGCGTCTTTGCGGTACTTTCCGGAAAACTCCTAGGTTTCATCATTTCTTTGTGTGGCATAGAAGTTGATCCTGCTAAAGTCAAGGCTATTCTTGAAATGCCACCACCCACTAATCTCCGTCAACTTCGCAGCCTACAAGGAAAGTTGCAATCAATTCATCATTTTATCTCGCAGCTTTCCGACCGTTGTCAACCATTCCATCATCTTCTCAAGAAAGATGTTTCATTCAAATGGGATGTTGAATGCCATAAAGCCTTTGAAGCCTTAAAATAATACCTCCTTCAACCACCAGTGCTCATTCCTCCTAAGGATGACCAGCCCTTCTACCTATATATTTCTGCCACTGACCATTCTCTAGGTGCCATGCTCGCTCATCGCGATGACCAACACCGAGAGCAAGTGGTTTATTACATAAGTTGTACCCTTCTTGACTATGAAACTAGATATACCCATGCCAAAAAAACTTTTCCTAGCCTTAGTTTTCATCGCCACCAAACTCTGCCATTACCTACTCAACCACAAAACCTTTGTCATTACTAATACTGACCCATTACACTATATGTATGCCAAACCTTATCAACATCAACGTGCCACACGTTGGCTTATGCTTCTGGCTGACCTCAACCTCGAATTCATCCATCAAAATTCCATCAAGGGCTAGGCTATCGCCGACCAATTGGCTGATGCACCTATTTCTGGGAATCAACCCTCTAACTTTGACTTCCCAGACGAGTCTATAGCTACCCTTTCCCTGGACGAACCCGCTTACCAAATGACACTCTTCTTTGATGGCTCCAAGTGTCAGCGTGGGGGTGGGGCTGGTGTTATCCTCATTCCACTTGATGGTGAACCTATGCCTTTGTCTTTCAAACTTGATTTTGATTGTACAAACAATATTGCTGAATACGAAGCACTCGTATTAGGTCTCCAGGCTGCTTATGCCTTAGATGTTAAGTCAATCAACATCTTTGGTGATTCTCAGTTGGTCATAAACCAAGTCAATGGTATATACCAGTGCCGTAATGAGATACTTCAAAAGTATAAGCATCACGTAGACATACTTTTGACCACCTTTGACCGTTACACACTTCAAACCACCCCATGTTCTACCAATAAATTTACAGATACCATGGCCTGCTTGGCTTCTCAGATACCTGCTTCACCCGCTGACTCTAAAATATTTGTCACCATACAAAGGCTACAATCACCCTCTTATTTACCTCATGAAGTTTACTCCATCAGAACCGTTGCCCCTGACCCACGTGACCTTTGGTATAAGCAATATGTAGACTATCTTTCCCTTTCCATTCTACCCACTGATCTCACTCGTAATGGACAACGTGCCTTTCTTAAAAGTGTCTCATGTTATGTCATCATGGGTGGTCTTCTTTACAAACGTGGTTTCGACAACATTCTCTTGTGATGCCTTACAAGTTCTGAAATTCCCTACACCATTAAGGAAGTCCATGATGGAATTTGTGGAGGTCACTTTAGTGGTCTCGCTGTCGCAAAACACATTCTTTTCCTAGGCTATTATTGGCCAACCCTAAACCGTGACTATTGTGATTATGTCAAATGTTGTGTGAAATGCCAGCAACATGCTAATCTCCATCACACACCTAGTCATGCCTTACAGGTCGCACGAGACCTTTGGCCTTTCTCTCAATGGGGTTTGGATCTTGTCAGTGAGATCAACCCCCATTCTTCACAATGCCACCAATGGATCATAACCACTACCGAATATTACACTAAATGGGTAGAAGCCATTCCCCTCATTTCTACCAAAGCTGAGAAGATATGTGAATTCATCAACCATCACATCATTTGTCGTTTTGGTGTTCCTCACCGCATTATCACTGATAACGGAAAACAATTCAAAAACAAAACCCTACGCAAACTATGTGACACTTTTGGCATCCAACTCAGTTTCTCATCACCTTATTACCCGCAAACCAATGGTCAAGCCGAATCAACCAATAAAACCTTAAACAAAATTCTTATGAAGGTAGTCAATGATACTAGGAAAGATTGGCATACGCACATTCCTTTTGCCTTGTGGGCTTATCGTACTAGTATTCGCACTTCGACTGCTGCCACCCCCTTTTCTCTAGTCTACGGTACCGAGGTTGTCTTACCTCTCGAAGTCCATATTCCATCTCTCCACATCTCACTACAAGACATGCTCAACGACGATGACTTTCACCAGGATCATTTGGCACAACTTGAGTTATTAGATGAGCGTCATCTCAATGCTCTTGACCATCTCCAAATCTACCAAAAATGTATCAAACGTGCCTATGAAAAATGTGTTCACGAATGAACCTTTCAAGTTGGTGACCTCATCCTGAAGGAAAATCAACATGTAACCAAAGAGGAGAAAAGTAAACGGGGAAAATTTTCTCCTAATTGGCTTGGACCCTATATTGTTACCCATGCCTATGGATCAGGTGCTTATCATTTGTCTTCACTCGAAGGTAAACCTGAACCTGAGCCCCTTAATGCCTTACATCTTTGACCATTCTATTGTTGATATCAAGTCCTCTATCACTTTTGTCTAGTTGATCGCTCGTCCCTTGAGCATTGTTCACCTTCCATATTACCCATTTTGAGGATCCACGACTAAACAAGAATCATGTGATTACCCATCACCTTTTAGCCTTGTCTTCAATATGAGTACCATGGCTCTACTCATAGCATGATTCTCATGGATACTTTTCATCTTCTTCAAGATGGAATCCCATGGTCATCCATCACTCGAAACCACCTCTTTCATAGTTAATCTTTGTGTGCTACGGTCTTGTCTTCTAAACAAGAACCTAATTTTCCTTTATAGTCTTGTCCATGACTTAAACGTCCAAAAACAATAAGGGATACAACTCCTTGAGTCAAACTTCCAGCAAAAGATGACTCCCTCAAACGGGACATCTCTTCACTCTAATTCCACCATTATAAATAGACTTCTCCCTTGAAGGACGGCTATATAAGGTCATTACAAAAATGTAATAAATATCCAGAAGCTTCCCACATCGATCAGCTTCACGAAGACCTCAAGGAGATAATATATTCAGCCCATATAGACTTCCCACATCGATCAGTCTATAAAAAAAAGAAAAAAAAGAGAGATAAAATTTTTGTCATGGACTTGCCTATTCTTGATCCTGAGTTTCTTGTTCCGACAGACACTCCATTGTACACTATGTTACGCTAAACCTCCCATTCTCACCTCCTTTCCTTTTTAGCCTAATTTCTTCTTTACTCAAGGGACTTGCCGCAAATGTGACATTTCGTGATCATGTGACTTTCTTCACCCTTAGAATGGTCCATTATGCAATGCCTTTAGGGTCTTATGTTCATAAGCCCCTCTTAGGTATGGATTGACTCATTAGGGTTCTTATCAAATTAAGCGGCTCTTTTACCACCTCTTACCATTTTCCTTCCTCATTACTTATTGATTATCCTATACAGGACCCGATCCTCGACACCTATATTTAAAAATCACTCAACCATGCCTACGACCTAAACTCAGTCATGCCTATGACCTACATTCAACCATGCCTGTGACCTACACTCAATCATGCCTATGACCTATATTCACCCATGCCTAAACACCTATCAATCCATTCCTTTCCTTCATCACAATCTTCCCTAGCTTATGGGAGAACTACATCGGCCTGAGGTCTCTTTTCATCAGGACTATGTAGGCAGCACTTCGAGGGCATGGGGCCCTTGGAGGTTAGCTCGGCCACTCTCTACCCTAACCAATTCCCCCTTTCCCTTTCCTTTTCCTATTCACATTCTACCCTAGTTAGTTTCCTTTCTATATCGATAACTGGAAATTAAACCACACAAGCAACAATTGCTAAACATCTTTACCATCATAATTTACACATTCATTTCATCACATCTACCATTTCTCTACCATAATCATACATTTTCCTACAAATCATCTTAACACGATCCATACCATCACAAATTCCACACATTAATGAATTAGAAATTCAATCAACCACACAACCTGACTCGATCCATGCCTAGGACCTGACTCGATCCATGCCTAAACCAACCTAACTCAATCCATGCCTATACCCTGACTCGATCCATGCCTAGGACCTGACTCGATCCATGCCTATCCATCCATGCCTGACTTTATCATGCCTAACTTACCTTGTTTCCATCACATGTACAATATCATTATCAAAGTACATCTACACATCAGGCCATAAACATCATCATGCCATATCCAAATATACAAATATCTCCAATATACAATGTCTCAATACAAATGTCTCAAGATCATCGGTGCACAGGCTGATATCATATACAAAACATCATTGGCACGCAGGCCGGTATCATATAACAAAACATCATCGGCACGTAGGCCGGTATCATATACAAAAATTCATCAGCACGCAGGCCGGTCCATATCACAGATAATCCCTATACTATCCAAAACGGTGATATCCCTCTCCTATCCCTTAGATCTCTGCGTCGGTCTCTCCTGACTCCTCTGCCACTCCTGTGTGGTGCCCCCCACCTGCCTCACCACCTATTGTGGGCCTTGATCTAGCAGTCGATGGCCCCTCACCTAGATCTGGCCTCCGTACACTGGTGGCCTCACCCTACTCCTGCCTCTGGGCTCACCGGCCCCCTGTGCTCTCCACACTATGAGTGCGGGATCGGGTCCTCTCACTCGAGGCTTGTTGTGCTCAGTACTTCACATATGAAGGGATATCTATCCCTGCTGCTACCAAATGATCCTCATAATACCTCACCTCACCCAGGGCATCCCTGAATCTCTCCATGGGCACCGTCTGAGGAGGTGTCATGGGTCTCACCACAATCTGTGTCCTCTGACCTATCAATAAGGGTCTCTGACCCTATACATGTACCTGTACCATGGGACCCTGTCCCTGAGCCTATCCTGTTGCCTATGTCGTGCTGGTGCCTGCATGTAGCACTCTAAGCCTATAAGGCCACAATCTGTGCCTGAGCAGTGGCCAACTAACCCTGCAACCCTGTCACCTATGCCTGTAGGGTGGCCACCTACTCCCCCACTATGGCCCCACCTTGTGTAGATACCTACCCCTGTAATGATGTGACCTAGGCCTGAAGGGCCACCACATGTGCCTGTAACGTGGCCACCTCTACCTGTGACCCCGTCAACTGTCCCTGTAAACCTGTAACCTGGCCCTGTAAGGCAGCCACCTATCCCTATAACATGTCCCTCTAGACTGTGAGGGTGGCCACGTCTAGTTGTCCTGGTCTAGGTGGCGTTGCTTGCAGCTGAGCTACCCACCACGGTCTGTATCTGTCAGTGCACCTGAAATCATCATTGTGTCGGTCCACTAGTGCCTCCTCCAGCCTTGTCGGCACAGTAGGTCATGGAGGGGACATTGGCCTCTCCACGTCATCCCTCCTATACTGAGGGAAGGGAGGGGTACATCCTACACTAGCCCAAACTGTCGTCTGACCCTATCTACGGGTATCAGCTCATGCTCTCCCATGCGGCACCCCTCTATCCATCAAACTAGCTGCAGCTGGTCTAACTCTGTGGCCATCCACCCATATGATGGAAACCCCACGTAGGGCCTCCAAATAATGTCCACGTCGGACAACCCCTCTAGAAAGTGCCTATAATAGGCTACATCGTGTGTAGCCCTAGTGGCTTTGTGCGCTCCAGTAACTGGTACCCAGCGCCTATAACCCACTCAAACAAAACCTAGCTTGAATGCATCAGCCTGGGGCATACCTAGGGGCCTCACACATACAATGTTCTTGTATTCCCAACAATGGAGAAGAAAGGTGTAGCATAGGCTGAATTGTCGTAATCTCCTGTATGCCCACAACTCCCTGTACAACTGCACCAAGTATGTTGGTGCCCAAGTAAAGTGGGTCCTCTCCTCCATCATGTCATGAAGGACCCCCATCAGCACCCATGGGAATCTCCCACCCTCTACATCTGGCAGTGCAAAATAACACACTGCCTCCATAATCAAAACTACTAGCCTCATCTCCTCTAGATGGGCTGCATACATCTCACCATAGCTCAGACTGGCGCTATGGAACCTCATCTCTACCATACCCTCTCCAAAAACTATCAGCATCAACTCCTCAGAGGCCTCCAAGGAGATAGAATACACCTACTGTCCCACTATCAATAGGCACAGGATCCGATAGACATCCTCTAGGGTGACTGTCAGCTCACCCGTTGGAAAATGGAATGTGTTGGTCATTACATCCCATCTATCGATGAGTGCGACCATAAGGCTAGGCTCCCATACTATATGCCTGTAACGTCTCACCTATCAAGCCAACATCCATCACGTGCCTCCACTCATCGGCAGTGACACTCAATCGTACTGACAACAATAAAGGAGGTACACGGTCCCTCATCTATAGCTGCTCTCTGGCCTGCATCCACCACAATACAAACATTATTCAACTTTCAGCAAACACCCTCAACTCCCCCACCTAAATCCCAAACCCCAACATTACCCCACTCTGAACCTAAAACCCTTCCTACCCTAAACCCTAAACCCCAAACCCCAACATTACCCCACTCTGACCCTAAAACCCTCCAACCTAAACAAAACCCTAACAAACCCCAAACCCCCAACCCTAACAAACCTACACCCTAAATTCACTGACCTACACCGGTCCTAAACTGGCATCGGTTCCAAACCTGACCAATGTTGGTATTTAAGACCGACGTCGGCCATTTGAAGCATCGGTCACTATTTATGCCCAAAGCCCCCCTAATTTTCTTCCCCCCATTTCTTTCCCATTTCCCCTCCACACCTACCCCAAACCTCCCCCAAATCCCTCCCCAACCCTATTTCCTCTACCTATGACCTTTCCCACCCCATCATTCCTCAAAATTTTAACCACACATTTCAAATTCTCTACCCTTCCCAAACTGACCTACCCATTCCCTTCTTCTTATATCAAACAATAATGAACGGATCAGATCTTACCTCTCCACGTCACCTCCATGGGGGCACGTCTGGCCACTGTGCTGGTGGTCCACCCAAGCCCTCCCCTACCTCTGCCATGTCAAATTCTCCCTCTAACCTCTCCACCAATCCACTCACTCTACCTGATCTCGTGGGCCCGTCCACCTGACTCCTCTCCCCACCTGGATCTCTCCACCTCACCTCGGTATGGTCCCATGTACTTTCCTCTTGCCAAGCCACACAAGTCTCATGCTCTCATTATTTTCCCAAAACCAAAACATACAAATGAATTTGTATTATATGGCTTTTTTATTTTTATATACCCACGTGACCTGACCGATGTCGGTTATACCTAAACCGACATCGGTCATGTGCCCTAGCACACCATGGTCGGTTGTACCCAAACTGACATCGGTCTCTACCCTAATAAACCGTGATCACCTTACCTAGACCATCACCGGTTACGTATGACCAGCATCGGTTACCTGTTATAGTCTTACCCATACCCTTTCCCCATTTCCGAAAAACTCTTAACCAACCCAACCACTATTTGACCTTACCCACCCTTATTGCAACCTACCACCAAGCCTACATTACCTATACCTATCCTTAATTGCATTTAGGGACTTGTTATTTTACCTGTACCTCGGCCCTACCTGTGTCGTGACCTTACTACATTGGACCTGGAACATTGTTAATGACCTATGAACTCATGTGCTCGCTATACCCTGACATGTTACCCGTGTTGTTTGACCTAATGACCTTACTTTGCCTATTGTCATGTCATTTATCCTTACCTAACCTTTGGTGTACCAGAACATACCTAAACGTTCCTACACCTGACCTATGATGTGCTTCCGCACCATATCTTATACCTTGGATACCAGAATCACTTCAACCTTGTTTGGATAAACCTATCGACCTTGGACGATGTAGAGTTTGCAAGCTCTTTAGCCTGGAACTGTGTCGTAGTTTATAACATGTGCATACATTTGACTGTCACTACCTTTGACCCTGGCCCATTACCTGATTGGCTTTCTTTGACCTCTACCCTTTCCCACATTCACCCACCTCTACGCTCCTTTTTTAGCCATATCCACCTTTTATCAAACCACTCACCACTTATGTCTTCTACCTCACCAGTTCTTGGTTTGAGGGGGATCACCTTCATCACCTTGGGGCAACATCACCTTCACCCACACATGGGGCAACCACATCTTATTTTTGTTCGCGTCACTTACCAATACAAACTACGCAATAAAAAGGGGTAAAATGTAGACACCAAAATTGGGTCACACTACCCTTACTCCCTAGTCAAATAACCAGCTCAAACATACTCACCTAACCAATGGCCCCTTCCACCCTACACCACTATTAATTTAATTGATTTAATTAAATTAATATATATCCTCAATATCCAATATTTATTATCTAATTATCTTAATTTCTACCCCACCACCTCACCTAGACACCTCATCCAACCACCTCACCCTAGACCTATTCTTGGCATGTTTCCATAACTAACAATAACTAAGTCTTACTTGCCTTAATGAACTAAGATTTGGTCTAAACCCTAAAATCTCTCTAACCACATTCCCGCCCATTAGAAGGGAAGTTTCCATTATAATCCATGAGAACAAACTAACTGGGCCCAAGAAATTAGAAAGATCTACCCATTTTAGTAAACCTAGGGAATCCCGCCTTAACCGATGTTGGTCACCTCTAAACCGACGTCGGTCAACCTAGAACCATCTTCGGTTACCATTTATTCACCTAAGCAACCTTGTTTTTGGGTTGGCACATTCTGAGAGCAAGAAGGATGAAAAGAGAATTGCATGTAAGAAGAACCAGAGTTTTTTCACGCATCCAGACATCCATAGCCAGCACTAGGACAGATCCAGAAGCATTGGCACTCATGGTAACATTCCGAGAAGCGTCACTACTACACCAAGCTCCATTACATCAAATGATCATCACCACCACCCAACCATTGGACCTGTAACATTGGTAAGTGTTTTATCATTAATCATTTCCATTCTTATTTTGTTCATAGAGTTGTTATCATTCATGTTATTATTCTTCTATTAACATTCTCATCCCTCCATAGCCTTCTTTCTGACAAACCCAAAAATCTCACCCACCCATTTATCAGATCACCTATCTTGGCCCTTCCACCTCTTTGAGTGTTCTCAGTATTCCCACATACCTCGCCATCTCCTTCTTTAGCCCCATCCAACCTCACCTAGCCTCTACAATAAGGTTTTCATTGAATTACTGTCACCCTACTGTACCGACACCGGTTACCCATAACCGTCGTCGGTCTCCCTTAACCATCGTCAGTTATACCCAACTGACATCGGTCTCTGTGTTTTATACCCTACCCAAGAACAGAGCCAAACAACCTCCTACCAGTTGACCTAAACAACCCAGAATCAGACCTTGACCAGTCCCAGTACCTTGACAGACACCTCATCCTTTAGATCCAACTATAGCCTAGCCTATTGTGATTGGATTTGCTTATTGTACTTGAATGAGATACCTAAATCATATCAACTACAGTAGGACTTTACTTATTTCTCGCATTATTTTTTTTAAAACTGTGGATTGAAAGTCATCTAGGAAGTATCACACTTCCCAGAACTAGCATACGCTAGGCAGTCCACTGTCATATATCATTTAACTTCTCTTTTGTGGTCTTGTTTTCTATTACAGGTAGTTCCTCCTAGCCAAAAGGAAGCTCTCACAATCGGCATTGGATCGAGAAGTCACAGTTATAACACAACCCTTTGGCTTTGTAAGTGACAATTTCCTCACAAGTCATGTGCTTGATTATTTGCAGTCTAGTGCCTTGTTTCAATGTCAATCGAGGCAGTTGGGGATTTTTGACTTATATGGTTTATATAGATGATGTTAGGTTGCATTTTTATCGTCAACTAATATAGCCAACCCAATTACTTACATCAAAGTGGCATATTTGAATATTTTTACTTCAGTCATGCCATCTTTATTCAATCCACTAATGAAGCAATTTTTGGAAAATGCCTTGTCAGACCCTATTATCTAGTTGGCCATTTTTTTCACTTGGTTTGGTAATCACATTGTTGTCCCATGTTTTTGCATGGGCAAACTTCACTTGAAAACATGACAACCATACCCTAGTGTCGATTTTTTTTTATTATAAACCTTTTCGGACACTCTCCCAGGTCAACCCATCCCCTGTATCGGTCCTTTCCTGTCCTTCCAATGGTTCATGTGTGTGTGTCACCCTTCCCCATAGGTGATTTAGGGAGAAAAATATCATTCAAGTACTTCATGAGCAATATCTCTAAAAGTGGATTTTCAAGCAAGCTTAGGAAGGGCTATCATCATCCTTTCTAAAACAAGTGCATAACCCCCAGAGCTGTGACGAAGGCCCAAACACATCTAGGAGGTGTATTCAGGAGCCAAGATCATCGTTTAACTAATTAAGGAAGATTTTGGGAAAATTTGAAGACTTAGGAGCAAACTCATCAAAAACGGGTTGTTAAGGCCGAAGGAGCTTGCATCACAAAAGAGCACATGAACTTCAAAAGGTGATTCTGGGAGCTTCCGGAATGAGTTATGAGCTAAAAAAAATATCAATGGAAATCATTTTCAGTCCCCTACATGGTGGTAAAATCAGATTCATCACAAGCCCCATACATTTTTCTAGGAAACTCATTCTTTTCAGGAACATCTGGTGATCCCGAGAAATAAGGGCGTTTTTGAGAGGGTTTCAAGAAGAATCAAAACATGGGACTCATCCCATCCTTCTCAAAATGTCATTTCTAGTCGATTTCATATAAAGAAGTGTGGGAAAAGTCATCTGAGAGCTCAAGATATGTTCGTTTCAAGTTGTCGCCCAAGGTACATGTTTGATACTTAGCCAAATTTCTTTGGTGCCACATGGCAACATGAGGCTGAGGCACATTTTTTTTCCCCTCCCCTCTTAGGCTTCATGGTCACTCCATATGCCCCCATTGACTCCATATAACCCCTTTAACCTATTTGACTAGCCCCCATATATACTCCCGCATGTGTGACAAGTGTCACTCCAAGGCTAAGGCGGATTTTTGTGCCCCCATTGTCCCTTTCCAAGGGGATAAGGGAACAAAAAAATGTGCCCCTCCTCCTTGTTTCCCCCAAGTTCTTCATACGACCGAAAGATGGCTCCCAGGTGTTTGTTTTCAGCCCCCTCCATTCCTCTCCACTCGTGGATGCATGACAAATGACACCTTAGGGCTAAGGTGAATTTTTGTGCCCCCATTGTCCATTTCCAAGGGGACAATGGGGACAAAAAAATTGTGCCCCCCTCCTCCTCAAGGTTGCCAAAGCTATATAAACAATACTTAACCATTTTTCTCTCATTCTCCCAAATTCCTCCATTTGCTCTTAGAACTCAGGAAAATTTTTCCCAGGTTCCTCCATTTTTTCTATCTTCCATTCACTCCAGCATCTCCCCATGATCTCAAGACCATGATTTTGTAAATAAAAACTCAAAAATCCATGCTCTAGGCTCCATTTTCGTTCCAGAACGAAGACTTGCACATGAAAACTAAAAAACCACATATATAAATAACCAAGGCACGGATCGACATAAGATTTTTTTCTTCCTTTCACATTTTCAGAGGTCGTAAAATCCCAGGCGACAGATTTCACATGCACGGAGAGAAATTTTTGTAGCCAACAAACCCCAATTTCCCCACACCAAAATTTTAAAATTTAATATCTTTCGTTCCAGAGACCGGGTTGAGCCAAAAGTTCAAAGGTGTAACAAAAACAAAAAACCCATATCAAAAACACTGATTTCCTCAAAATTTGAGGCCCAAAAATCCATTTACTAAAATTAGTAATATCGTACACAAGCACTTACTATTTTTAGTAAGATCTCAAAGTGAGCAGTTTTGGCAAAGGTAGTGTGCACAGGGAGCATCTAGAAGATGACTAAAGGCGGAAAAATCGAAAAGAGGGGAAAACTTCAATTTTCTAAATACGGTAAACTACTGTTCCATGTATAGAAAGGTTCCATCAACAAGGACGAAATTCAAATCTTCTCCTCCTTTTCATACCTTGCTAATTCAAGCCTTCACAGAGGTCATATACTCAAATTGCAAAAAAATTATGGCCTTCACGGTTTTGGTAAGCATAATGTGTCTCAAAGGGTAAAAATGCCAATCTTGGAAGCACATGTGAATCTCCAACTGTCATTAAGTGTTGACTACTTCTCTGGGGAATTTCTTCATGATATTGGTGATGAAGAGTTCATGTTTGTAGTAGAGTGAAAGTTGGATAGTAACCCATATGGGTGGATTCCCAATTTCGGTCCTCAAAGTATTCAAGCTAGTAGGAGCATCATGGTTACAATGCCCGAGTAATTAATCTGATTTCTCATTCAGGTGTATATCCAAAAGAACAATGAAATGGTGACACTTCATGGCTTAGAATGGTTGTTTCATGTTTTCAGAATGGGCATTCTTCATTGTTGTCAATGGTGTACTCATTAGTGTTCATTTACTTCTTACTCTATGTGTACAAGAAAGTGCATCATTCCAAGATCAATCTTTGTCACCGAAACATGGCAAGGTCGGTTTCAATATTCATATTCTTCAGAGTAGATCTTCATGAGCAACGCCCATGGTCATCAAGGTAATATTTCATAAGTGTTTCTAAACACTTAGTTTGAGATTTCCGTGCATCATCCAAAGGATCCAACCTTCATCATCAGTAAAGTGTTTAGAGTAAACTTCATTGGAGCTTTCCTTTAGTATAACATTGTGCGGAGGGTCATCAGGGACTAGTTTCCATCTTCAGTGCAGATCTTCATCGAAAGTGGAGTGTTGTTCCCATGCTTCAGAGCTCCTCATCTTCTCCCTCCTTCCCTCTTTCTCCCTCCTCTCTCCTTTCTAATTCTTCGTTGAGCATAATTATTATATTTTTTCCTATTCACTTAAGTGACCTATTTGAAAATTGTACAAGTATTTTCTCCAAATTATAAGAGAAATATTTAATTTCTCCTTTTTAATTGCGAACGAAAGGTCACAAGTGGAATAGGAATGCGAAGAGTCATGTGAGGGGAGATGAGAGGTCAATCCACATTTCTATAAATGAGGATGACCTCTCCATTCCAAAGGATCCTAGATTTTTGGAATTTTCACTCTGTAGCAATTGTGGATTGTAGTTGTTGAACTTTGTATAAATGCACAAGAAATAAGAGCTACATTTCTTCCATTTCCCTTTCTCATATGTTCTTCTATTCCTCTCATTATACAACTTTGTGAATGTCAATAAATGAGAAAAGAGTTTGTTGTTTTTTTTTATGAGGAGATTAATGTGACTTTGTGTTCATATTCTCATCTTGTCTTGATGTCAGTAACAAGGTTGATGTTCTTTCTTATATATTGAATGTTGAACTACTCTGGTTACTGGGTGTGAACTCTGCAATTGGCCTACGCATGGAAGTAACATTCCTTCCCTAATTTCTCTCCTTCCTCCTCATCGCTGTGATTTCCTCCCTTGTACCCCATATAAGCACTTTGACACAGGTTTAGTGGAGTGTCCCTGTGTGATCCCTGGTCTATTTGGCCAACCCACAACATTTAGTTTATGATTATATTAGTAAAATTCAATAATGGGAGCTGCACCATTCAATACAGAGGCGCGTAGCCCTGTGAAGTTGGTGGAGACACATAATTTACCCAATTGACAAATTTTCTCACCAGCACACATCTAGAGAAAAATTTCCTTAGTCTAGTCAATGCACCTATGAAGTCCACATATTCACTAAGGCCAAGTTGGGTGGGTGAGTGATTACTTAACTCATCCCGAGCGAGCATAATATGTGTCATTTCCAACCACCGAATGGCTTTGTGTTATACATTGAATGAATTTATTAGAAGTTTGTGATATTTGGGAGTTTGATGAACATAAAAAAATATTATGCTATATAGCCAACTTATTGGGTCATAGTCGACAATTTTTTGAAAAATATAATTAGGGAGTTCATGGTTGTCCCTCAATTGTTGATGGTTATAGTTATAATAGGAACCCCATACTAGAGCTATATCCACCATGCATGGAATTGTATTTGGAATTCAACCATATCAATTGGCCTTCCAAGTCATCAATGAGATCCAATTTGTCCAGTTTGGACTTTTTGAATACAATGGAGTGGTTTGATTGGGTTGTTCTAATGTCATCATTTAGCTTTCTCAAGGAAAGTTACTTGTCTTAAGATTTTAGTTTTATTTTTTAACAACAAAGTGATCGCGACAAAGAGAAACTTGGTTTGAGATAAGTAGGAAATAAGAGAAAAAAAATTCTAGAGTTTTTTTGTGACTCTGATTAATTAATGGGCTCAAATTTTCCCAAATATTTTGAAATTTATGTCCTCTATCATTGCCTTTTTACCTACCCTAAATATGTCTTATGTAATTGCCTTCTATAAAATTGTTGGTTGAGGATTTTCACAATTTTTGTTAAAGCACACAGAGTTTACTACAGGGTGTATATTATTTGTGGGCTTACAAATATACTAATCCCCTTTGTAAATAATGTTTCCCAAATGTTTCAATGCACTATCTATAGAGGATCCATCTCCTTGTAGTACACTTTCTCGTCCTCGATGTACGATGTGAGTGAATTTCCAAGGCTAACTACTTATTGATGCACCAACATTTATAGATGGTTGAAGGTTTCTTAGGGTTAAGTATTAAAAAAACCTAAGAGGTCTTTCTATATAACCAAAGGTACATGGAAGCTCAAGTTCGTAAACAATTTTTTTCTAAAAGTTTGTGACGATGGATCAAATCCACCTCATTTATCATACGGATCACATATGATTAACAAAAATGACGACTTTTTGAAGATATTTTAAAACTTCCATTATAGGGTTTCTAGCCTAAACATTTAAGAAATTGCTTGCAAGGGTTTTTTTGGTATATTTGGGGCAAGAAAAATTTATATCACCACTTATGTTACCACTTTATGATAATTGAAATCGACAATGAGAGAAGTGAGAACATATGATTGGCAGTCATAATACCATTCAAACTAATACAACCATCTTAGCTCAGCCAATCTAGATCATAATCATACCATGCAATATTCGACATTAAGAACCCACAGTCCTTCTTGTCTCAAGAATCCTTGATCATAATGATAATATCATAGAGCACCTATGCATAGAGGTCAACTTACTTCATGGACACTAGTTACTAGGACTTACATTCAAGAGCCTAACTCTATTTTAACTCAATGTTGTAACCCTCAACATGCATTCATACAATGGTTCTCTCTTCCTTTTGGATCCAAAGTCCTATCTACCTTTTGTGAGACCAAGAACATATACATGTATAGAAACCTGCAGAGATCACATACTCTATTCATGCAATGCAGACTTGTAACTTGCTTGATAATATGAGAGGTATTGTCAATCCTCTTGTCAAGAAATTACACTCATGTATTGATTCATATTTGGGTTGTAGACACTCCCTCCTTCATTTGTAAGGATGATCATTATGTCTTGACAACCTCCTTGATGCATACCTAACCTTGTACCTGCATTCAATCATCTCCTCGAGACATTATTGCTTACATGCCTTCATCATTCATACTATCTTAGTGTACATGCAAAAACTAATATGTATCATCATGCATTCAAGAATGTTATATACTTGGTTACCTCCTTGAACTCTGCTTTTCCTTAAAAATCATGTCATGCTAGGATGTAGAGTGTAATGGAGGGTTCTCAAGCTGATATCCTATATATTCATCATGTTCTAGCTCTATGAGAACCATTTTCTATACATTTCTTATTAGATCCCTTAGGATCCTTCTATTCATGTCTTAAGTCAAATAAAGGTCTAGATTTTAGTGTAGGTATCTTCTTGGCCAACTAAACCCTGTTTTGGATGCCCATTATTGAGTTCCATAAGTTCATCAAATTTCAAGACTTCATTCATTATCAAATTTTCCCAGTTTTAGAAGCATTTCCCCAATTAGGCCTATTGATTGCATTTTATCCAACAATCCAAGATTGTCATAGGTTCTTGTGCGTGTGGGCTTGAACTAATTTGGGGTTTTGTCAAAATCATTAGTTCCAAGTTTTGGATGTTGAGGCCTTCAATTTAATGAGATATGGTATTTTCATCATCAAACCCTGATCTAGGTTTTGACAGAGCTCGAGAAGAGTGTTTTTGAGAATATTTTCTCTTTGGGATTTCTTATGACATAATCCATGATGTCTGAGGGATGTATAAGCCTATTCCACCTCTATGTCATCTTAAATACATGGTACAAGTAATCCATACACCTCTTAGCACATAGTTTGCATGAAAACACATAATTCTATAAGTTGAACAAGACAATGATATCTGAGATTCACATTCTTTCACCTTAACACACACTTTCATCCTTCCTTATCAAGGTGGATTACACACACATACATTATACATAAAAAAACATAAGAATATTAGGGAATCAAATGCTTACTCATTACTTTCCATGATTGTAATACAATTTTCTCCAGTTCAAATTCTCTAATCATGCCATGTCTTCACCTTTCATGTTTTACTTACTCATTAACTCTTTCCTATGAAGGATAATTGACCTCATTAGATGTAAAATACACATTATTCTCTAATTACATCTCTAACTCAGTCATACATAACTAGTTTTGACTTTATCTAACTTCTTGTTGAGATAATGTCTCAACTTACACACAAGAAAAGGTATAATTATTTGTGCCAACTAGTACATTGCTAAAACAAAACTAAAGACATAATCAACACAACATCTGAAGAAAACTAATCCTCCTCCAACTACGTAGAACTTATTCTATGATAACTAACATTTGAATTTTTACTCTTTACAAGAGTTATTGCATTCATAATTCAAATATTCAAATATCAACCTTTTGGAGGGAAACTTGTTTGAACACCTAACACATGTTGAGAGTGCCTTGAAGGCTTATTATGGCTTGTTTATTCTTCATTAAGCATCATGAAGGATGCTCCTACATCAGACTCCTTGGGTAAGAAAAAGGATTTGAACTCCAATTCAAATGTCTTCCTTATTCAATCTTCATTGTATGCCTGGATTCCAAGGCCTCTCTTGTAGAATCAGTGTTTGTATCTTCTTGATGACTTTGTTCTTTATCTTCTTATTTCTCTCTCTCTCCCTCTCTTATTTTACAATTTTATTCTCAACTCTTTCTTAGCTGCTACATTCCATGTCCATGTTTCATCATCATTCATGTATTCAATATCTTCTTGTGCTATGAGCCTGTTCATTGAATTTTGCACTTCATTCATCTCAATATCATTCATAAATGCATTTAAAACATCAAAAGAAAGGTGATATGTAAAAACATGAGGCCACACATCCCCTCGAGTGTCTTCACGCTACTGGTTCTCTTCATCTTCCTTTGCTTCGTCAAGCATTTTGCTCAATTCTTCCTTCATCATTATCTTTTGCTCATGTCTTGAGTCATTCTCAATATGATCATTGATGTTCTTACTCAGATATGCACCTTCATATAGCTCTCTAAAAGGATTCAGAAGCTCCTCTATCTTCTTTATCTCTTCACTCAATGTAACATCATCTACATCATCATTTTATTTTTCAAATTTAAGCTCTAAGGATGATTCTTCACCTTTGTTTTCTTCCATTAAGTTCTTTTTTACATCAACATACTCTTTCACCACTTCTTCTTGTCTCAAGAAGTTTTCATTAGCTTCATCCAAGAGGTATGAATCCTCTTCATCAAATGTATTCTCATTCTTTACCATCACATGATCATGACATTGATCTTTGCATGCCGATTTAGATCCTTCTCTCGGCTGCATTATTAGTTAGCATAGGCATCTTATTCCACATTTCATGTTCACTTAAACTGATTTGGGACAATAAGTCAGAAGTAGAATCATAAACATCATGATTCAAATCATCATAAGCAACTTGTTTACCATTCATTTCCCTTGTGTACCTTTTATGATCATTGGATGCTTCTTACATGCTTTTCATTTCACCATCATTCTCTTGCTTTCTTGAGTTTTCGTTAATTGTCTTCCATTGGGTTCTTGGTACTATCTTCACCTTCTTAAGTTCATCATCACATGCACATTCTTGAGATGTATCTCCATCATTCCTTGTGCTCTTATCCACCCATACTTGAGTCTTTGCCTTCACATTTGGTTTCTTGAGCCATTTAGGAAACTTATAACCATGTTCTTGTGCCAAATTTGAGAGATCAATTTTCTCTTTCCTTTCAACATGTTGTACACCTGCATTTTATTAGAAATAGGAACAAAATCAGATTTTGGAACAAAATTAATCATCTTGAGAACCTTTTGGTTAAGTGGATGATTCACCATGAATTTATTCCTTGTAGATTTCTCCTTGTATGCATGATTGAAATCAGCATTTGAATACATCTTCTTCTTTTCCATAGGCTTATGTATGATGAAATTTCTCTTCAAGTCTCCATTGTTTAGCAGTTTCTCTTCTTGATGCAATTTCTTTACCTCTTCTGGATCATCTTTTAAGGCATCATAGAAATTTGATTCGTCCTTCATTTCTTCACTTGCTTGCTATTGTGTTTTATCAAAATATTCTTCTCTTAAAGGTGCTTCATGATGCATGTATTCTTCACGATTCATTACAAGTTCTTTCATTTCTCTATCTCTCTCAATAGGTTCTTTGCTTGACTCATTTCTTGCTAGTTTCAAGGTCATGTCTTTGATCTTGTGAAAGCCATATTTTACACTCTTCATAAATGTCTTCTTCATGGACACTCTCTCATTCTTCTTACTCTCTTCCTTAAGTGATTCTTTTTGGAACTTCTCTCATGTTCTCCACAATGAGAACTCTATTCACTTCTTCACATGGTAATTCATTCTTCTTTGACATCTTATTAGTACCTTTCTCTCTTTCTAAGGAAACCAACTCTTGTCTTTTCTTTTTCTCCATCAATAGCTCAATTGACCACTTTACCTTCTTCTTCATCTTCCATCTAACTTCTTGTATCTCTTCTTCCACCATGGTCTCTATCATGGACCCCAATTTCTCTATTATTTCTCTTAATTCCTCTATTTATTCATCAAAAACTAAGTCTTTCCTTCTTCTAAGCCCTTTACTATACTCATTCCATCCATTTTACTAAGAAGCTTCACCCAAGTCTTTTCCACCTTGGTCTATTGATCTTCTTAAGTCCTCACCTAGGTATTTTGTACCCTAGTCTCTTGGTCTTTGTCTAATAGCTTCAATGTTATAGGGGTTCTTCTTGCCTTCTTCTTTTCTTAAGCCTTTCTAGGCCTTGACTACATGTAGTATCTTCTTATAAACACCTACAAATTACATTACACTATAGACACCTAAATTTTGCTTTTGCAATCTTATTGCCAAAACGTATGCAAATCACTCTTATTCTTCCCAATTCAGTTATAATTAGTGTTATTTTCTAATTAACTAATGTTTCTCACCACTTTGGTCTGTTAATAAACACTTAGTTGATCACTAAACCTCTTTCGCATTCAGGATGCCTATTTACAATGAATCGTAAGCCAAAATCCTCTTCAAAATAAACAATTAGCGATTATAAGCTAATTAAGCCTATTTTCCCCTTGATTTGGTCAATATGCCATAATATTGGCTTAAACCCCTCTTATAACCACTCAAAATCACCCAATTCACCTCCACAACGTCTCAACAAGCTTTAAAAGCTTATCCTAGCCTTCTAGTTGACCCTAAGCGCTCGATTAAGGCTATACACCTCTTAATCACTTGGTAATTCACTAATTGTGATTAACAATGCCTAATCATGATTAGCAATTCTAATATAATTTGGCGCTTTTAGTCCCACATGCACCAAAATACAAGTTTCTCACAAAAGGAAAACTATAAAAAGGGTGCACCTCATTCCTTTATACTTTACACCATGCTTTGATTTGCATCTCATATAATAAATAAGATATATAGCCAAGTTCGATCCTTGCTTAAAGCCTTCAATGGGGCTAGTAGATGGATATCTAAAATGACCAAGTAGTCATTGGGAGAGGCCATTTCATCTTGTTTGGAGTAACAACAATAACCATTTGATTTCCCTCTTAGGTTTATTTAGGCCCATGTTAGGTAATTAAAGCATATTAATAGGCATGTTTAGTTAGATTTTATATTGTTTTCATACTAGTTAAGCATTATTTTAAGCTTCTATCTTAATGTTACATAACCCCTTTGGCATAATCCTTAAGCTACAATAATGGGGGTGGTCCTAAGAACCCTAAAGTAGTTCACACGAGAGGGAACCTTGTAAATGAAATAGGAAAGTGCTCTACACTACCGACTTGTCTAGGACGCCTTGGTGAGATTAGCGTTAAAGATATCTATATCATGACCCCAGTGAAAGTATAATTGAATGGACTTCGGTGCTCATTATACTGAAGGGGTAAAGTAAATCCAAGATACTCCTTGGGAAACCTTGGTAAATCAAGTTTGCTCTAGATATCTTGTCACACCTAGAGAGAGAACCACCTAGGAACATTGCCGGCTTGGAGCCATTATTTTTGTCTTAGATAGTATATTTGAGAGCTTTCACAAAGTGGCAACTTTGTTAGATTCAAACTCTTATTTTTCAAACAAGGGAAAAAAACTCTTAAAGTTGAAACCGCGTGATTTTCATCACGAAATCTACGTAGTGTCATTTTTTCCTAGTTTTTCACTTGTCTTAAGACACGGCGAAACTCTGCCAAAATAACACCAAGTTTATTTCAACACCACTTGGTCTACACCCTTGTTTTCTTGTTGCCCATTATTGGACAAAAGGAAACAAAATATATAGATACTGCTAGATATCACGTGTCCACCACTTATATATTCTACTTGTGTGACTAGGTTTCAATGCTAGAGCGCAAGTGTTGAAAGTGTGCATGGTACGTACTCACAATCTAGTAGGCCCCCTTGACTCAAAAACCCATATTTGAGACTTATTATCATCGTAGTTAGGTGATTTCATCCTTGTCTTATTTTGAGTTGTTACGCTTCCCACATTGTAGCCATACAATTGAGATATTTACGTCTTGTTTCCATTGTGAAATTATGCCTAAATCTCTATATTGTAGAGTTACGTTGTTCGCACACATAACAATTTCTTTTTATACTTAGACATAGTTTTTACATCCTAACTTTGTCTTGAGTTTTGTGAGTGTTGAGGATACGTTGTTAGCATCGGGATAACATCATTTTGACACTAGAAATCTTGCTTTCCCGAAATCTTGGTTCATGTGTCCAATTAATCTCGTTATGCTACTCACATTGTTATCATCCATTTTATGAGACTTGGACTTTGTTAGTGTTTAGAAACTAGTTTTTAGTATATCTTGTTAGAAGATCGCGTCAACATTCTCTTATCATTTAGGCCTTGTTTGTTGCAAACTTAACTTAACTAGTGATGTTGTGTTGTCACTATTTGGTTGCAAACCCATCTAGACCGAATCTTAGAGAATAAACTATTGGGTGTAACTAAATTTCGAGCGTTGTACGTCATTATATTATTCTAAGGAAAACTTGTGTCATATATTACCTTGTTAGGGCAGCTTGTTCATTATTCTTTAGTTCGTACGTTCATTTTGACCTATTGCTTTTGTGGCTATTCTATAGTCACCTTGTTTTAACACCTTAGGTTCGTTACGCTGCACAAATTTGACTAATGTCCCTTTTTAGTAAACCTAAGTGGAAATTCTTCGTATCGTATTTCCTCTCTTTAGTATGCCTTCTACAAGGACGGGATCTCGAAGTTTAGAAACCGATATATTTGGAGGGGACAACCTTGTTTTAGAGGATAATATCATGGTTGACCATAGTGGTGGAGAGGAAGAGTCTCCTCATATGAATATAGAGCATCCTCGCACCAATTTTGATGATTACATTTTTCAAAACAAACATGAGGTTCTTATGCGTTTTGTGTAACTAGGAGCTAGATTACCTCCCACAGTGGATCCTTCTCTCATTGCCGCAATGGTTTAAGGGGAAGAGGAAGTGGAATGTCCTCATCGCCATATAGATGACATATTAAACCCATATCATGTCTGTACTTTTGCACGACAAAATAATGAGGAAGTACCTTTCGAAAATGATGGAGACTATCATTTTCTTCCTATAAAAATTCGTTGCAAAGACCATGAAGAACATGTTCATCATGCACAACCTTCTCCTAATGAAGATCGTCATGAAATAACTATTAAAGAGGTTACGTTAGAACAATAGGTCCAAGCCCTCACTTGTCAATTGGAAAGTTTGGCTTCGCATATACAAAAGGAACAACCAAAATTTGTGAAACAAATTATACCAAAGGAAAAACCTAAAGCTTCGTTTTACGAATTCCCAATAAACACTCCTCGACGGGAGACACAAAGAGATCCTTAGGAAAATATTCTTGCAACAAATCGGGTTTGGCATACATCTAGCCTTAACCCTTTGTATATACCTACGCCCCCACCCACACAAGATGCAATTTTTAATCAAGAGTAGTCAACAATGAAGAATGCCCTTCAAGCGTTACGAGAGGGAAAAACCGGTAACAATAACAAGAAGTATTAGTTCGATGAGTTATGTCCTTACCCATTTGATAAAGCCATGCTGCATGTACCTTTCCTAAGACATTTTCATTTTCCAAAATTTGATAAATATAAGGGAAAAGGTGACCCTTGTGATCATATAAAATACTTTTATATGGCATGTCAAGAGGTGGCATTCAACGACAATTATCTTATGCGCTTGTTTCCACAAAGTTTAGGAGCAATGTAGCTAGAATGGTTTGTGCATATCCATAAGGGATCCATATCAACATGGCCAGAACTAGCAGAGAGTTTTGTACGAAAATTATCTTTCAATATAGAAAATGATGTTACCATATTAGATCTCTGCAATGCCAAGCAACGAAACAACAAAAACTTTGTTGTGTTTTTACAAAGATGGAGAGGGTTAGCTAGTCGCTTCCCTTGCTCCCTACCTGAAAAGTAGCCAATAGGCATATTTGTTCCCAACCTCCATCCAGACATTACATTCCACTTGCAAATGCATTTTGGTAACATGTTCGAAGAGGTAATAGAAAAAGGGAGTGAAATTGAAAAGGCATTGTTACCTAGGGGGACTCTAAAACCTTTCTCCCGTGAACACAACAATTCTAAATCTAACGATAAAACAAAGTTTATTCCTAATAGAAACAAAAATGTTGTTAGTGATGGGATAGTATACTCTAAGTGGGTACAAGCCATGTAGAACCACACACCTTTAAAACTAGCAAAGGGTAATCCACCTATTGAGTATAAACATTGCATTTTTACTCCTCTATTTGAATCCATACCGTCTATACTAAAACAATTAGAGGCCGCAAACATGATAAAGTACCCTGAAACACAATCCTATGGGGATGATACACCTAAACCATCATGGTTTAGGGAGAATGAATTATGTGAGTTCCACCGCATAAAAGGTCACAAAACGGACAAGTGTTTAAGATTAAAACTCTATATTTAAGAACTAGTCGACATCGGTGATATTGAAGTAGAATCCATTATAGCTGCAAAATCTCCAAATGAAAAATTAGGGATATTCAAAAATCCTTTTCCAAATCACGAAGAAAAGAAAAATCTAGATCAGGGACAATCGTCTCATAATAAGAATACTAACTGTGTGTCAAACAAAGACCATTGCGATGCCCTGATAGGTTGTGTTGACCCCCTCATTGAGCAAATCAATACAATTATAATCAAGACAACAGAGTGTGTTGTGGCAACATGGTGGGCACAACTCGTTATAAATTTTGAACCTATTCCCCCCTCCTCCTTAGGAGAGTCACTATGATTTGTTAGATCAACTAGAAAAAACTACAGCTAAGATTTCCATCTTAGACCTTCTAAAGATCTCTAGTGTCCATAAGGATATACTATACAAAACCTTACATGGATCAAGAGTATCCATTGATGTTTACCTAGTACATTTACAAGCCATAGTAACACAACTTGTTCCTTTAGAACACATAACCTTCAACACTACATAAGCCTTAGTTGAAGATCCTTCACATAACCTACCATTGCATATTGAGGTTATCATCAATCGTAAGAAGGTTAAGAGAGTGCTTGTGGACAATGGATTGGGTCTTAACACGTGTACTCTTAAGCTGGTCTGCCAACTGGGCTTCATAGAAGTTGATCTAGAAACAAAGGTCATCACCATTAAGGCACATGACAATGAAGAATGATAATCAGCCAGAATGATCATTTGCTCATTAGAAGTGGGTCCTACACATGATATGAAGTTCCACGTCTTAGACCTGGAACTCCCTTACAATATCTTGCTCAGTCACCCATGGATTCGCACCATGCAGGTCGTGCCATCAACGTATCATTAGTGTTTAAAGTTGCAATACGAGGGACAAACACTCACCATACAGGGGGACCCTCAACCTTTTGCTCATTGTAGAGAGTTGTCGGGATTTTTCCCTATAATCTATGAGTTTCCATCTACAGAGATCGATATTCCTATCTAGTTAGAGGCCCTTGCTTCACGAATGGATCCAGATACCATGTCTATCAGTGACAATGGTGCTTGCACCTAAGAAACTCCTTTGTCTACGTGGGAGATGAAGGTCAAGCCAAGCAGTTGTGGAGAATATGATCTACAACAAACCCTAAAGGTTCACAACGGTCCGCTATCAGCCCAAGCACATGGTAGACCATGTTTCCAAGTCTAGAGATCAAGAGAGGCTTGCCATTTTAAAAACTTTACTCTTGGTGGCTTGTTAGAAGATGAAAGGTTTCTTATGGACATTGTATTCCGTCTAGATGATGATGACATAGCTACATGCTATAAATCACCGAATTATCCCATTCCTAATTAGATAATGCTTGTCATTGGGTATAAAGGACGTGGCTACATCCATTTATACGAGTCTTGCTCTTTAGATGATGAGTATCCCTCCTCTAAGAGTGAGGATAGTTTGTTCGGAAATGAAAGTAAAATAGATTCCTGATGTAGTCTTTACAAAGACCTTGCCTCTATGAACCTATTCGCCAATATGGCTATCCTTATTATAACCCATATTATATACACCATAGCCCTTATAACTCAATCGTTAACCCTCACTTACCCATCACTTGTGAATTGGGATCAATAACAACACGTGCCTATTGATGTGTTTCTGAATGATGAGGCCATTGGCGAGTTTCTAGGAATCAGAGACAACATTCCAAGAAATGATCACAAGAAGGGGTTTTCTATTAAGCTTAACACATGTGCATACTTTGGAGAGGAAGTAGAGTTGTGTGGGCATTTAAGTAAAAAAGTGAGCAAGGGTAAAAGTCCCAAAGAAAAGCCTTGTGGAAATAAAAGGGGGAAGTTCTATATTGAAAACCTCTTTGAGGCGCTTGTGGACAAATAGTCAGAACAACCTATGGAAAAGATAATGTACCCACTTCAATATGAAGAGCTCCCCGAGCCATCTGTGATGGAGGAGGATCTCAATCTCCCTCCTAATCTTACATGCACGAGGGATGAATCAAAGTTACTAGTGGAAGATACAATAGATGTTAATATTGACACGGAGAAACTACCGCGAATAGTCAAGTTGGGAGCTTCCCTCTCAACCAAAGAACAAAAAACATTCACAGGATTCTCATGAGAGTATGCAAACATCTTCCCGTGGTCTTATGTGGACATGTCAGGACTTGACCCTACACTAGTGGTGCACAATCTTGTGGTACACCCAGATGCCAAGCCTATCAAACAAAAGCTTTGAAAGATGCATCCCCGTGTCGCCTTACTGGTAGAGCTAGAAAGGTTACTAGAAGTAGGATTTATCAGGCCTATCGACTACTCAAAGTGGATCTCCAATGTGCTCCCAATTCAAAAGAAACCAGTTGGTATTAGAGTATGTACGGATATCAGGGATATAAATAAAGCTTGTCCTAAAGATGATTTTCCTCTTCCAAACATTGACATGATTGTCGATTCTATAAAAGGTTATGAAATGCTTTCACTCATGGATGACTTCTCATGTTATAATCAGATAAAGATTATAGAAGAATATCAGTACAAGATGGCTTTCACAACTCCATGGGGGATGTTTTGTTACCAAGTCATGCCTTTCGGCCTTAAAAATACAGGTGCTACATATCAAAGGGTGATGACTGTAATATTTCACGATATGATAAGTGACATCATGGGAGTTTACGTAGATGATATACTAGATAAATCTAGAACCTGAGAGGAACACCCAAAATTTTTATGGCATATCTTTCAGCGTTTAAGGGATTACAAAGTCCAACTTAACCTAAAGAAGTGTGTCTTTGGTGTGCTATCTGGGAAATTACTAGGATTCATTGGTTCACAGAGAGGAATAAAAGTGGACCTTGTAAAGGTTACGACTATCACAAAAATGCATCCCCCTAAGAAAATTAAACAACTGCGTAGCTTACAAGGGAAAATTCAGGCCATTAGAAGGTTTATTTCACAACTAGCAAGCAAGTGTCATACATTTACACATCTTCTTAAGAAGGATGTTAATTTCAACTAGGGACAAGAACAACAACAAACATTTGCTTTGCTAAGAGAATACTTGGCCAACCCCCCTATTCTCATGCCACCCACAATAGGAGAACCATTATTACTTTATATCTATGCTACACATTTTGCAAGTGGAGCATTGTTGCCCCAGTATGACAAAGAATGGAGAGAAAAGGTGGTGTACTATTTGAGAAGGACATTGGTAGCATATGAGCTAAATTATCCACAAATCAAGAAAGATTGCCGAGCCATGGTGTTTGCTTTCCAGAAGCTCTATCATTAAATTCTTAACAATAAAATCAAGTTTATTTCAAAGGTCGACCCTTTAAAGTATTTATTGTCTAAACCAACACTAACCAGAAAGATGGCTAATTGGATCATCTTATTAAGTGAGTTTGACATTGAATACGTTCATCAAAAGTCAGTAAAAGGACATGTGTTAGCAGATCAACTAGCAGAAGCTCCACTACTAGGTATTTAACCCTTGAGCTTGGAACAACCAGATATATCGATTATGTACCTCGAAGAATCTACAGTTTGACAAATGTACTTCGATGGCTCTTTTACCTTTCATGGTTCAGGTGTTAGAGTTGTGCTAATCACTCCCACGAGAGACCTGATTCCGCAGGCATTTCGAATTGGATTCCCTTGCACGAACAATATAGCGGAATACGAATCTCTCATTACAGGAATGAATTTGGCCATCAAATGGGATATCAGACAAGTAAAATGCATTAGTGATTCAATGTTTATTATCAAATAGGCCACAGATGAATATAAAGTTAAAGATGAAAAGTTACTTCCATATAAAAGAATGGTTGATTCCTTGAAATAATTCTTTGTGCAGATAACATTTGATCAAATACCAAGAGCTCAAAACAGAGCGACAGACATCATGGCTACAGTAGGATCTATGTTGAGCATTTCGCCAGAAAAAAATGATATGTCATTCTTTGTGGAAAATCTAAGAACAACGACATACGACATACCAAACTCAGGTTTCGTATGTGAATTTTTTTGGTCCCTTTTCATTGTGGTACACTGAAATATTTAATTATCTCCATGATGGAACCATACATATGAACATTTCCTGTACTGAAAAGTGTAACCTCATCCAACGTATAACCCATTATACCCTACTAGGGGGCACCCTCTTCTGCCAAGGCTATGATGGGAATCTGTTGCGCTGTTTAAATTCTGACGAATTTATCCAAGAAATCAAGGAGGTGCATGAGGGCATTTGTGGAGCTCATACTAATGGGATTTTCATTGCAAAGAAGATACTCATAGTAGGCTACTATTGGCCTACCATGGAGCATGATTGTTGTCAACATGTGAAGAAGTGTGTGGATTGTCAAAAGTATGACAATTTGAGACATGTGCCAGCACAATCCTTGCAACTAATGTTAAATCTCTAGATTTGCATAAATAAATTCAACAACAATAAATCAAATTAACTTATGAAATGGAAAGTACAGAAAATACAGACAAAATGAAAGTAAAATAGAGTAATTTATATTGAATATGAGAGGGCATTTTATACAATTTCTTGCTCCTAAAATCATGGAGTCAAGTCTTATCATTTTATCCCCATATCTCTCCTTTATTCCCTAGTATTACTCCCAATCCCAAGATACTCTCACACACTCCTATCTCTATGAGTTGTGCATGAAAATTAATTTTGCACACTCACATATTATTTAAACATTAAATAATACTAATATTCAAACCATATGTTCACACTATGAACACTAATTTCCTAACAACCAATCATAACACCCTGGCCGTTCTTAAAGTGGTGTTGCGATATAACAGGGAAACTTAATCCTGTCTCCTCGGATGGCGAGAAGTTCATTATAACGGCCACTAAGTACTTTACAAAATGTGTAGAGGTTGTCCCTCTAACCTATACAGAAGGTCCCCAAATTTCAAAGTTTATAATGAATCATATCATCTAAAGATACGGTATCCCTTCTTCCATTATCACTGATAATGGTAAGTCGTTCAAAAATAAAAATGTGAAAGCACTCTACAAATACTTTTAAATTTCCCTTAAGTTTTCAACCTTGTATTACCCTCAAGGTAATGGGCAAGCCAAAGCTTATAACAAAACCTCAATTCTTATTATGGAGAAAATGGTGAATACCACAGGCCGTAACTGACATCTACAAATTCACCCTGCCCTCTGGGTATTCAGAACTTCTATTCGCACTCCTACAGGTGTAACTCCATATTCTTTAGTATTTAATTCACAAGTTTTCTTGCCTTTAGAGATCGAGATCCCTTCTTTGCGTATCGATCTAAGGGATTACCTGAATGAAGAGGAGGACTATAGAGTAGCCTGACTAGTAGAGTTAGAGCTATTGGATGAGAAACGACTCTGCGCCCTCAATCACCTAAAAGTGTATCACGATCGAGTACGATGGAGCTACAACAAGAAGGTCATACCTCATCAATTCGAGGTAGGAGACATGGTGTTGAAAGAGAATCAGAAGAACACCAATAAAGATTGAGAAAAGAAAGGGAAATTTGAGCCCAACTGGTTGGGACCACACATTGTAGTTGCCAAGTTCGGTTCAGGTGGATATAAATTGGCCTATTTAGATGGCCAAGAGATTTGAGAAACCATGAACGTAATGCATCTTAAGTGCTTTTATGCTTAAGTATGGGGTCTTTGCAGAATACCAAGAAAAGTAAAAAAAAATATAAAAATAGAAAAAGATAAAGATAAATAAATAGGTACGTCCAATAGTGAAAACCACACAATGGTGGCACTTTGGACAAGTCCTTTAGTGAAAACCGACTTCCGATGCCAAGGGAGGGTTCATTGTCCACAAGTAATCTAGGTTTAAGGAGCATGAAAACTTTTCCCTAAGTTGATCTTTACCTTCGCCTGAGCCCCTTGTGAGCTTATCCTTCTTTGCCTTGATCCGGCTCATCTAACCTTTTGAGTGCGAAGAAGTTAACATTGAATGAACCCATCTCATGCCGGGGTAGCTTCGCAGTGTCACTTCTGACATATACCACCTGGCATTCTGCCCTTGTACATCCCATCGAATGCTGGGGGCATCCACGTTTCTTTATTTCCTTGCATGTTTGCTTTGGAAAACTATTGAGAAAACGTCAAAAACATTCGTATAACTTTTGGAAAAACCCAAAAGATTAAAAAACGTTTCGTAGAAAACTCCAAAACAATAGAAAATTTTCTTAGAAATAAAGACCAAAAATAACGAAAAATGTCCCAAAACTAACCGACAAAAACAAAGTAGTGGTTTGCTTACTTTTAGTTGTTGGTTTGTATGGTTTTGGTTGCATTAATTTTTCATATTGTATGCTTTAAATGGGATTCAATTGCTTACTTAGATTGAATATCACTTTAGTATGTAGTGTATTGCATTGAGTCCATTTTGTATTGCATACTTGTAAATAATGTGTTGCTTTGATTAGATTTGTTTAGACTTGTGCTTGTTAATTTTTACTTGTACATTGTGGTATCATTTCATCATCATATCAGACTTATCCACCACATCTATACATCATATATCAAAAAATATGCTAAATTTACATCACACGTGTATACTAAAATCTAATCATCAAATACTGTATCACTAATGGGGCAAAAGGGGTTGCACATTATCACAAATTTATCCCCCCCACACCAATATCAAAAATATAAACATGTTTTACTCAAAGTATCTCATTAACGTACAATATGATATCAGTTAATGCTATCTCATAATCTAACATGTGATACAAACATAAAGAAACAAATTAAGCATGATATCTTATACAACATGTGATACATCGGTAATCCATCTATCATCATATATATTATCAAAAATATAAGTTTCCATACACATCTGATATAACAAGTCATCATGGGCATCTATACAAAAAAAAAATGCCTTCATCACAAGGCATGATAAAAAATATATACGTACATCCGTATAAAAGTATGCCTTCATCACAAGGTGGTACACCAAAAAGAAAGCAATACATCTGACACATCAATAAGAAAGTCAACCATGACTCTAACCCACACCGGGACTGCCCAGTCCAAGAAGACTGCTAGGTGGGGGCATCTGAGGTGCTAAATGAGTAAAAGGAGCTACATCAGGCTTAACTGCATCAGAATGAGCTAACCTAGGCTGGATTGACCCATGCTGCTCTGAGGCAACCTGTCCTGAAGGACCCTTTATGGATCACACTAATCGATATGGTCTATGGGATCTGGATTGGGACCTGCTGCCTTCTATGTGACTATACTCAGGAACTCTTCGATTGGCAGGAAGAGCTGTGTAGTACTACATCCTGTAGTAAGTGGCCTTACCTGCTACAGTAGCATTGTGACCAATAATCAGCATCATCCCCGATGATGTATCTGCCTGTTGTAGTGTATCACGCCCTGCCCTAATGCTAGCTAGATCTATCCGCAGGTGTGACTGCTCTGCCATAATTTGATCTCGATTTACTTGTAGCTGTAGGCTATTTGTTATCACTCGGTCCCACTTTGTCTGTAACTAATCTCACTCTACCCGTAGCTGATCTCACTCTATTATACCCTGATATCTATCTGCCTATGACTGTAGGCTATCTACCTGTTGGTCTAAAAAATTGTCAGTTAGGCGGGTCATGGGGAAACAAGCCAACAATGTGCAGGGCATAGCCCCTCTTTGAGACAACAAAGTGAAACTGGTTTATTGCTAATCTATCAAGCCGGAATCTGTGCAAATCTACATTATTCTAACTTCAGGGGGTTTGGGATCTCATCCCAGTAGAGGTAGTTCTAACAACGAACAAAAAGGTAGGAGGGAAGGAACAGCGGAGGATAAATCTGAAGGAAGAAAAGAAATTAATTCCAAGACGGAAAGGTCAGAAGGTTTATACTTTGGGTTAGTAGTAAACATAGCCAAACTTACTTGCATAAACGATTAAAACAATACTGATGAACATATGACAATAATAGGAATGAATCCAACAAAATAAAAACATAGATCCAACTCAAGAAAGATCTGATGCAAATAACACACACATTAAGCACAAAGTCTGAATATATGTATTAATATTTCTTCTGTTATGAGAAAACACAAAGTCTTTCTCTCTTCACTTCTCTTTTCATACAAAAATGTCCACCTGGAATACAACAAGTATTCTAGTATTTATAGAAGGAGAAGAGGAAAGAAGACAAAAACAAACCAACTACTATTTACAAAATATCTTACAAGATATTTACAAAATATCTAAAAAGTCAAAAGTTGACTTGGGGCAAGTTTTTGGATGGCAACATCCCATGGTGCAACATGGATGATGTCATCATAAATGCCAACATGCTTTTTAAATATTTTTACAAAAATGATCAAAGCGTACACAAGAGGAGAAACTACTCCTCATCATCCCTTTGTTCAAACTTAGTGTCTTGCTTCTGATTAGGAGAGTCGATGTGACACTGCGCTCAATATTTCATAAACTTGCTAATCATCGGTTGAAGTTGATCATGATCTGGACCTTTGAAATGGTTGCCAATGACTTCGCAAGTTTCCTTTTCGTTCTTGAGCTTGTCTGGTAACTCGGCGAAAGTTTCGCATGCATCGATCAAAAAGCCAATGAAGTCGCGGCAAGCCAGGAGGTTATTGATTGACTCTCAATCGAAAGTGACCTCTGGCACCAAACCTTGAGTGACGATATCTTTGAAGCGCTGGAATGTATCATCTGATTCCCTCAAGGTGTATGATTCACTGAGCATCCCTGGAGACATCTTTGTAAATGTCTGTTCCATGTTGTATCATGCGTCCAGGGCTTCATCTTTGATTTTATCTATCCTCTCTAGGATATATTCCATTTGATCAACCCAGTAATCTAAAGCGATGAGAGCTTTGTTATGTGCACACAGGTGATCGATAAAACTGACCTTCAATAGGTCGTCAGTATGGCAGTCAACCATGGCTTGAAATGTTTCATGTTGCAACCTGGCGTTATCCAACTCCTTGGAGAGGGAACCTGCTACTGCTTGTAGTTCCTTGTTTGCTTGGGTTATATCTTGGTAGAGTACTGTGAACTTCCCAATCATCTCTTGACCATCTCTGAGGATCTGCTCGATCTAGGATGACACTGCTGCACCTTGTTTGCCAATCTTAGCATATTCATTTATTTTATCCTGACTAAGAACTTCAATGGGTTCGACGACAGTCACAGGACGAGCGTTGCCCATTTTCTGCAATGCTTGGAGGAGATGTTTGTTTTGTTCCTTGAGTTTTCTCTTCTCCTCTTTTACTTCCTGAAGAATTTTACAGAGAGCATCCACTGTAGACAAGGCTTCTCCTTGTAGGCTTTCAGATGAGGTTCCCATTGTGACTTGAGTCAATGTGAAGTCTGTGGGAGACAAATCTTTCTTTTCCTTGGTGGGATCCGGGTAAGTAATCTCCATGACTCTCTCCCCTGAAGTACTCTTAGAAAAGTGAGTTATCACTTTCTGCTTCTTGGGTCCCTTCTTTGGAATGATGGAGAAGTCCATGGGTGTGATGGGAACGTTTCTCTTATGCTGGCCCAGATGGTCAGAAATCCAACTAGGACTTATGGGAGTGTGAGTAGAGGGAATAGAAGAAGAAACGAGAGTGAAAGGGGAAGAAATTGTAGAGGCCTAAGGGAAGTATGTTAAAACACTCGGTGGTGGCATTAACAAGGAATCTAACGCACCGCTACTTGTGGGGCCTGGAGGTACTACAGGAGAAGAAAAGGACATGGAAACGGAAGGGATCTGCAATTGGATGGAGGGAACACTGGGTGACATATCCGCGAGAGAGGAGAAGATGGAAGAGGTGGGAGATGGAAGGGAGGAAGGGAGAGAAGAAGACACATCCATAGGAATAGATGTTTTGATGACAGGAGGAGAAGAAATGGAAGAAGGGACGATGGGTACCTCTGCTATTGTAGTTGTGATAACATCTTGGGTAGATGTATCCGTTGGAACCTCTGTTGTTTCTTCTTCTCTACCTGGAGACACCAGGTCGACTATTTGTTTATTAGAAGTAGAAGGAAGGCCTTCAGGAGCTTCTTCCTATTTGCTTGATTTTCCCTCCTTGTCTTTCCCTTTTCCTTTCGGCACATGGGCCGATCTTGGAGGTGCTCTACTTGAAGGAGAAGTAGTGAAATCAACTCCGAGGTAGGTGAGACCATTCTGTTTGCACCAATGTTTGGTGCACTGCAACGTGGGCTTAACCCTCTCCTGAATGGTTTTCGGTGCTTTGGCTCTATTGATCTCCGCGAATGGCCAGTCGTCCCCATCTATGTCAAGGTAAAATTGATCAATTTCTTGATCAGTCTCTTGGAATTCCTTTGAGACGATGGCTACGCCATAAAGGATGATCTCCTCCAGAGCCAACTGGGAGTGTTCCTTTCACTTGATGTCTATCTCATGTGTCAGGTCGATCTTGATGTCCTCGATCTTAGGAACATGGATGGGATCAATTTTTTCCTTTGGAAGGCAACTCTGGCAGTCGAAGGTGGGCCTTGCTGGTAAGTTGTGTTTCAAATTCAGCAGCTCCAGCTCAACATACATCTCCCGTGCTTTGGCAAGTGTGGGGTAGGTGTATCCGCCAACTGTAAGGGGGAATGGAGTTCCTTCTTTCTTTTTCTTCATGCACTTCTCATGGTACATGATTAGCTGCCTTGATAATTCCAGTAGGATCAGCTTTGGCCTTGCATACCTTGGCAACTTAGTTGGTTCACCCTCAAAATTCACAGCTATGAGGTATGTGAATGTGGGGAATTGTGTGAACAATGCTCCCCATTTCTTTGTGGCAACAATCACACTTGGACTGGTCTGACTGTGGCTCATGTTCGGCCTCAGCAAGTAGATTACCTCATAGAAGAAGGCATCATTAATATTAGAGAACTGGGAGATGTTGGCCTCGAGCTTTAGTTCTAGGTAGAACTCATATATCTTGACTTGGGGCCATACCCCATTTCGAGCCAACCCTGTGAAATCCCTTGTTGATGTAGCAGCGTATACAGTGTAGGAATTCATGTAGAACTTCCCAGTTGTTAGAACTTGTTGAAACTACTGGGAGATGGTGTCACTAATGATTTCTCCCCAGCCAAAACGCTGATTAGGCGCATTCTTGCTCATGGTTTCTAGGTACCTCAACATCCATTTGTTGAAATAATGGGCATTAGGGAGCCCAAATACTCTGTTTAGGAAGGTGATTGTATCACTTAACTCTTCATTGAAGTCACCGTGGTGGATGGTTTGTGGCCATATGCTCACCAGCTTCTTGTTCTTTAGATAAAGCTCGTTCATTATCTACATGCATTTATCCTCATTATTGTCCCAGGCCTTCTTGCAGTCTTCGAGACTTATCTCTACATATTGCCTATGGTGAGGAATGCCCAGGGTCAGTTCAAAGTGATGAGCTGTGAGATCGATGATCGTCTTGTGTTCTTTGTTTTCGACACATCTAGTGTCTTTGTTATAGCACCGAGCAACCAACATTATGAACTCGTTATTCACAGCATTTACTGGCATCCCAGCTGCAAAGTGTAATCCAGTGCCCACTAGTTTGTTCATCCACGGGCCACTACTTGCCTGGTTGGTCCTCACCCAAAAGTCATCCATGTCAATATGGCCCAGCTCAGAATCTCTCATGTCGAGGCTGCACTCTGCATATGAGTCAGGCATTCTAACTTTCTGATACTTATATTTCATCTCTTGCTTCGACTGCTTAGCTTTGGCTTTGGCTTTAGTTGGTTTCTTGCTTGATGAAGACATGTGTGAGCTCAAGGATGGATGTTGTTGTTCTGCAAGAAGAATCAAGGAGGTCCAACACAAAAGAGCCATGTCCATCATCATGTTATTCATAATGAAAGCTTGCAGAATGAAGAACAAGCAATTATAAGGCTTAGGGCGCAAGGTGCAGGTTCATAGCATGCTGCAGAGGCTTTAAAAAAACTGGGCGCACTTTTGAAGATGTCGACATGAAAAAAGGTGCCCCAGTGTTGACATGAAAAAAGTTACGCCAAGGTTAGAAAGGGCACACTTTCGAGAGGTGTTGCACGAAAAAATGCAGTGCCAAAGGGTAAAGCACAGGGCGCAGGTTAACAACATACAACATGTCATGTTGTCATTAAGGGAATTGCGCCTGTGCCTTAGGGAAAAATTGCTTTGACTGGGCGCTAAAGAAGTTTGTGTTGCATGGGTTTAGAGTGCGCCAAGGCACAACTTTGAGAGATGCTACAAAAAGAAACAACACACCAAGGGAAAAATGTGTGGCGCAGATTTGCAGTACACAACATCCAATGTTGATGTTGCACAAGTGGTGCTTGCGCCTTAGGAAAAACTACTAAGTGCTCTTTCAGCTAGGCGCGAGTTAAAGTCATGTTACAAGAAAGGACAATGCGCCATGATTTTTCTCAGTCAACAGTTTGGCTTATTTTCTTGATTTCTCTTTCTCTCTTTTTTGGATATCTCAGATGGTAAAGAGAGGGTTTTATTTGGCATGGCAATAGGTAGGAAAAGATGAGTTTTTTGGTTTCTTTGGAGGCAGGGGTCTCCCAGATTTGTAGATCTGGAAGGAGAGAGAAAATGGCTTCAGCAGGTTTACAGATTGCGTTAGGCATGTTTCATTAAATTTTATCTTTATAACAACCCTAATACCTAATACAAACAAGACAAAAACAACCAGGGGAGGAGCCACTTACCCAAATTTATAAAAGACGAAGGACGACATTGGGGTCCACAAGCTCGAAAAACGGCACGCGGGGGTGACAAGGATGGCTGACAGGCGCAGAAAAAGCACTTTTCAAAATTTTCAATTTGTGAAAATGAAAGGTGTCAGGCGTCTATTTATAGGAAAACTGGCATTTATTACTTCACCAACTTATTTTGGTGCGAATTTTAGAGCGTCGACATGACAAAAAGTGCACCTTAGCGCAACCTTATGGATGTCGACACAATGTTTCCAGCGCCTTAAGCGCACATTTTATGATGTTAACATGATAATTTCAGCGCCAAAGATTAAAAGGGGCGCAACTTTCATGATGTCGACATGACATTTTGTGCGTCGAGGGATTTTTTAGGTGGCGCAAATTTGGGTATGTCAACACGACATTTCCTGCGCCTAGTTCAAAAAAGGCGCAATTTTGGAATTGTTGACACATGAAAAACTGCGACGAGGGGAAAAAGCTAAAAATGGCTAAGTTCATAAATAACTTGATATTCGAGAGGGAGTTTTAGGCCATTTTTAACGTTATCAGACTTCTTCAGGGGACCAAAATGGAATTTTGGTATGGTTACCTGAAAATTGCCCTTGTCAATTTTGCAAGATAACACCACCATCACTCGATGTCGCTCTAAAAAGGTTTGATCTCGCTCAGTCCTATCCTAGTCTAGCTTTGTTATAAACTAGTCCCCATTTGCAAAGGCCTGATCTCTCTCAGAAATACCCTGATCTCTCGCAACTACCATATGAAGCTGCAAAATTGTCACCTGTTGAAGTTGCTGCTACAAGGCAGTAACCTGTGTATCCTGCACATCCTGAATATATTGCTATATCAGGCATAGTCTACGCATCTTGTGTATCCAGAATATCTGGAAGGTCCTCCTCCATATCCTCATCACATCAGTCCCCTCCTCCACCCCTGGTGGACTATGTCGTGGACTCGTGCGAGGGGATGATAAAGGTCCCTGCATTGGTACCCCCATATATGGTGCTACCTATCTCTGTGCTTGTGCCTCTACCAGTGGATCTGAAGCATGCTCATCATGCTCCACTACGATCAATATATCCTAAGGAATAGACAATCAACGTGGCAAAACTAGTGCATACCACATTGCATAGTCTAGTATAGTACCCAGATTTAATATTTGTGCCCGTTATACCCAAGGCTGTGAGACTACCTCTGATAATCTAGCAAGGGCTCGGTCCAACCTAGTCCGTGGTCCCATATCAAAAATCTCTCTGTAACGACGCGCATACCACACATCTCATCGCCAGGAATCCCGTGGATAAGACCAAGTTGACACTGAACTCGGTCCACACTATACCACTCTAAGACGTGGCTCCTGCTCCTAATAATAAAGTGATCTACTACAGTCGTCCCCAACTCATCTGCATCCTGTGGCCATTGATATAGCCTATATGGTCGCCAAGTGATCATGTGGGGTTGTAGCTTGTCGAGTGCTCACCGAAAATAATCTATGTCCCCCCTGTGGCTATGAATATCATCTCCATCAGGAACCCAACCCATGAGAGAAGGATCTCCAAGAACTCAAGCTCTCAATGCTCCTAAAATCCCAAATCTATAGCAAAGTAGCAGGACCCAGTGGCCTCTGACCATGATAAGCTATCAAGTGTAAGTCGAAGTATAAGTGAGCTAGTATACACAGACCCCAGCAGTAGACTCTACCCTGAAGCAGGTCGTGGATCACTCTAATAAGACCCAGGGAGAATCGGGCACCATTCTTGTCAGGCAACAACACGCTGCTGACAAGAGCTAATAAGTATATAGGGACCCATCCTAGTTACGTGTCGGCCATGCATATCCTAACCACAGCTGTTAGGCCTCGGCGGGGAATGCCAGTTAATCCAAATATCATGGCTATATAGTGCTCAACTCGGTCCGAATGACCATCATAGGTAATCAAATGACCCTGGATTGTAACTTGCAGGATCCACCAAACATTCTCTAGTGTCACGCTCATCTCACTGGTCAAAATTCGGAAGACCTGACTCTCACTGCACCATCTCTCAGCTAAGGCTGAGAATAAATTATGATCAAAAGAGATATGGGGCATGCAAGCTATGTAAGATAGGCTTGTCACTCCAAGGTAATCTCTAGGAAAACCTGTTCGAAACCTCTAAGCGTAGCCTCAAAAGTTTGAAGTCGTGCATGCCGCTCTCACGTCCTTAGCCCATCCAGATACAACTACAAAGCCAGTTAAGTCAATTATTGTAGTCTATTTTTCTATTTTTCCATGCAATTTATTCTAAAAAGGTCTAAGTTTAGTGTGTTTTTCTTCTATTTTCATTGTTAAATTTCTCTATGGTTCACATTTTTCTTCTACGCAGGGTTTGCTAAGCAAAAAACTAAGTTTTTGGCCTAAAATGTAGTTTTAAGAGTGCCTTTCGTGTGTAAGCACCCTCCCCATGTGTGCACCAACACCAGGTTCTCAACATGGGCATCTGCGTGCTCACATACAATCAAAAAATAAAAAAAATTAATAAACTTGCTCAGCAGAGGCGCCCATGCTATAACAGAAAATGAAAAAATTCCCAAAGTGGCTTAGCATTGGCACCCAAGCGCCCATGCTGGCCAACCAAAATAAAAAAAGACCAAGGTGGCTCAGTACAGGCGCCTGGGTGCCCATGTTGTCTCACTACATGCAAAAATTTACCAAACTGGCTCAGCACAGGCATCCATATTGGCCAACTTAAATGAAAATATTCCCAAAGTGGCTCAACACAGGCATCTAGGCGCCCATGATGGCCAACCAAAATAAATAAAAACCGAAGTGGCTCAGCACAGGCGCCTAGGCGCCAATGCTGGCTCACTACATGCAAAAAATGCCAAACTGGCTTAGCACAGGTGCCTAGGCGCCCATGTTGGCCAACCAAAATTTAAAAAAATGCAAAAGTGGCTCAACACAAGTGCCCAGGCGCCCATGCTGGCCAACTAAAGTGAAAAAATCCCAAAGTGGCTCTGCACAGGTGCCCAGGTGCCCATGTTGGCCAACAAAAGTCAAGAAAATGTAAAAGTGGCTCAGCACAAGCACCCATGTTGGCCAACAAAAGTTAAAAAACCACCAAACTCGCTCAGAACAGGTGCTTAAGCACACATGTTGGCCAACAAAAACCAAAAAAATAAAAAAGGGGCTCAACACAGGCGCCCATGTTGGCCAACAAAAATGAAATAAACTAAAAAGGGACTCAGCACAGGTGCCCAGGCACCCATGTTGTCCAACTAAACTAAAAAAAACAAAAAAATGGCTCAACATATTCGCCTAGGCACCCATGCTGGCACACAAATTTCACAAAAGCCAATAAGTTTCTCATCACAGACGCCCGGGCGCCCATGCTGGCAAGAAAAACAAAAAAATTCACAAACACAACGAACATAGGCGCCCCCCAGTTTTGCCCTAAATTTTACCTTAAAATGCATATTTTCCGTTAAAAATTTAAAAAATTTGAATTGCTAGGGTAAAAGAGAGAATTGGGTACCAGTGGTCCATCCGTTAGAAGTCTCAAGTAGTCCCTCACAAGGGCTACATGGTGCCTTCGATTCACTACTCTCGCCATCTCCTCTCATAAGTCAAAGCTCAATTCAGTAGTCAAATGATAAGCAAATGTGGTAAAATGACTTGCCGCGGCTTATATATACTCATTTCTACCTCCCGCGGTGTGTTTCTTGCTCCTAAAGTGCCTCAAAACCATCATGTATCTTCTAAAATTCCTCTAACACTAGCCGCGATGATTATTTTTTAAAATAATTATTTTCGACACATTTTTACTACATCGAGGCATATTTTTGCTTCCTAGTGGCCTTTTCTACTACCCGGGCATTTTTTTTGTCATGCAGTCACTTTTACCGTTGCCTTGTGACTTCATTATTTCTTCCATAATATTTTCTTCTGTAAAAATCAAAAATAAAAATAAGCAAATAAAAATTTAAAAAAATTGATAAAATTATTAAAAAACCAAAAAACTGTAAAAATTAAAAAATTTACAAAAAAATGGTAAACATATATGTAGCTAAAACCCGTGTTAATTGCATCATCCTCGAACGTTGAAATATGTCTTACAAAAACGTCTTTCTATGGTTCTTTCTTGTTTTGGTCTTAAACAACTTACAGATCATCGTGGTCTACCCCCATTAACAAAAACTCGGTTGCATACTACGTCGGTACTCCCGTGCAATAATGAGTTGCCAGAGACTGTATCGTAGTGCACGAAGGTTTTTCCATAGGACTACTTGTGTCATCCGTTTTTCCCATTGCATGTGTTATTGTTTGGGGCATCATATTTAACCCTTATTGTTACAACATGAACATTTGGGAACTACAGCTTGATAACAAAAACATTGGTGCATTGTGCTATTTGTTTGAGTATGTCTGATTGTACTAGTTTCTCTATTAGGTTAGTTGGTTTACGTTCTCATATTGCATTGCATAATGTATGTTGCATGAAGTTAAATATCATTTTACTTTCTCGTATTGCATTGCATAACGTATGTTGCATGAAGTTACGTATTGTTAGCAGTAAATAATTGTTAGTAATTTAACTTTTCATGTTATCTTACACTTTTGTTTATTTTCAATAAAGGCCAATGATGTACACCTAGGGGAAAAATGATATAAACTGATTGCTTATGGAAAGACTAGATGCAAAGATTGTACTTGTCCTATATTTCTCCATTAATCATTTATTACAATTACTAATTTTTCTTCCAAATCAACCGGGCAATAAAAAACTATGTTTAGCCCTATCCTTATTTATTCTCAATACCAAAGGGGTTTGTGCATGTTTTGACCTATTTTCTTCTATCCGTTTCAAATCATATTCTCGATCATCAATTGTCTTCTTCTATCACCCCATCGACACTCGAGGGGGCATCTTTCATTACTGCTAGTTTTTCTTGAAAAAAATCTGCTTGTTTACGCTTGTCTAGTATGTTTGAAGTGAAGTCACTAACTTCACCTCAAACATGGGAAAATGTAGACACCTAAATTCCACTTTTGCAATCTTATTGCCAAAACACACACAAATCACTCTTATTCTTCCCAATTCCGTTATAATTAGTGCTCTTTTCTAATTAACTAATGTTTCTCACCACTTTGGTTGGTTAACAAGCACTTCGTTGATCACCAAACCTCTTTCGCATTCAAGATGCCAATTTACGACGAATCATAAGCCAAAATCCTCTTCAAAATAGACAATTACCAATTATAAGCTAATTAAACCTATTTTACCCTTTATTTGGTCAAAATGCCCTAATATTGGCTTAAACCCCTTTTACAACCACTCAAAATCACCCCATTCACCTCCACAATGTCTCAACAAGGTTCAAAATATTATCCTAGCCTCCTAGTTGACCCTAAGCGGTTGATTAAGGCTATACACCTCTTAATCACTTGGTAATTCACTAATTGTGATTAGCAAGGCCTAATCATGATTATCAATTCTAATCTAATTTAGGGATTTTAGTCCCACATGCACCAAAATACAAGTTTCTCACAAAAGAAAAACTATAAAAAGGGTGCACCTCATTCCTTTATACTTTACACCATGCTTTGATTTGCATCTCATATAATAAATATGATATATAACCAAGTTCAATCCTTGCTTAAAGCCTTCAATGGGGTTAGTAAATGGATATCCAAAATGACCAGGGTATTCATTGGGAGAGGCCATTTCACCTTGTTTGGAGTAGCCACTATAACCATTTGATTTCCCTCTTAGGTCTATTTAGGCCCATGTTAGGTAATTCAAACATATTAGTAGGCATTTTTACTTAGATTTTGTATTGTTTTCATACTAGTGAAACATTCTTTTAAGATTTTATCTTAATGTTACATTCCTAGACTTAGAACCTTCGCTAGATGGATGGAAACGGTATTACCTTTCCTTGTTTAGTCATGTAATTTGCTTTGTAAATTTTAGGGGTGCTTTCATACACATTAACAAAACATATGAATATAAAAGAGGTATCTCCTGCTCTGATACCACAAATGATGCAAACATCTTAGCTCAGCCAATCTAGATCATGCAATGTTTGACATTAAGAACCCATATTCCTTCTTGTCTAAATAATCCTTGATCATAATGATAAGATCATAGAGCACCTATGCATAAAGGTCAACTTACTTCATGGACACTAGTTCCTAGGAGTTAGATTCAAGATCTTAACTCTATTTTAACTCAACGTTGTAACCCTCATCATGCATTCATACAATGGTTCTCTCTTCCTTTTAGATCCACAATCCTATCTACCTTTTTTGAGACCAAGAACATATACATGTATAGAACCCTGCAGAGATCACATACTTTGTTCATGCAATGCAAACATGTAACTTGCTTGCTTGATAATATAATAGGTATTGTCAATCTTCTTGTCAAGAAGTTGCAATTGAGTATTGATTCATCGTTTGTTTGTAGACATTCCCTCCTTCATGTGTAAGGGTGATCATTATGTCTTGACAACCTCCTTGATGCTTACCTAACCCTGTATGTGCATTCAAGATGCCGATTTCCTACAACGACGTTTATCGCTAAGCCAAAATCCTCTTCAAAATAGACAATTACCTACTATCTTAGTATACATGCTAATTGAACCTAGTATGTTTCCCTTTATTTGGTCATTCAATGCCTGTTATATACTTGGCTTAAACCTCCTTTTACAACTCTGTTTTTTCCTCAAGAATCACCCCATTCACCTCCAGCAATGTCTCAACAAGGTGTCAAAATGGAGATTATCTCTAGCTGATATCCTAGTATGACCCTCATCAGTGGTTGATTAGCAAGGCTGATACACCATCTTATATCACATTGGTAATTCACTAATTGTGATCCCCTTAGCAAGGCCTAATCATGATTATCAATTCTAATCTAATTATAGGGATTTTAGTCCCACATGCACCAAAATACAAGTTTCTCACAAAAGAAAAACTATAAAAAGGGTGCACCATTATTGATTCCTTTATACTTAAGCTACACCATGCTTTCAAGACTTTGCATCTCATATAATAAATATGATATATAACCAAGTTTTAGAATCCTTCCTTAAAGCCTTCAATGGGGGTTAGTAGACTGGATTTTCTCCAACAATGACCAAGGTACTGTCATTGGGAGAGGCCATTTCACCTTGTTTGGATGTAGCAACTATGAACCATTTGTCATAATTCCCTCTTAGGTCTATTTAGGCCCATGTTAGGTAATTCAAACATATTAGTAGGCATTTTTACTTAGATTTTGTATTGTTTTCATACTAGTGAAACATTCTTTTAAGATTTTATCTTAATGTTACATTCCTAGACTTAGAACCTTCGCTAGATGGATGACAATGGTATTACCTTTCCTTGTTTAGTCATGCATTATGCTTTGTAAAGTTTAGGGTGCTTTCATACACATTAACAAAACATATGAATATAAAAGAGGTATCTCCTGCTCTGATACCACAAATGATGCAAACATCTTAGCTCAGCCAATCTAGATCATGCAATGTTTGACATTAAGAACCCATATTCCTTCTTGTCTCAATGTCATCCTTGATCATAATGATAAGATCATAGAGCACCTATGCATAAAGGTCAACTTACTTCATGGACACATAGTTCCTAGGACGTTACATTCAAGATCTTAACTCTATTTTAACTCAAGGTTGTAACCATGGCATCATGCATTCATACAATGAGATTCTCTCTTCCTTTTAGATCCTTGACACATCACTATCTACCTTTTTTGAGACCAAGAACATATACATGTATAGAACCCTGCAGAGATCACATACTTTGTTCATGCAATGCAAACATGTAACTTGCTTGCTTGATAATATAATAGGTATTGTCAATCTTCTTGTCAAGAAGTTGCAATTGAGTATTGATTCATCGTTTGTTTGTAGACATTCCCTCCTTCATGTGTAAGGGTGATCATTATGTCTTGACAACCTCCTTGATGCATACCTAACCCTGTACGTGCATTCAATCATCTCCTCGAGACGTTATTGCTTACGTGCCTTCATCATTCCTACTATCTTAGTGTACATGCAAGAACTAGTATGTATCATCATGCATTCAAGACTGTTATATACTTGGTTACCTCCTTGAACTCTGTTTTTCCTTAAGAATCATGTCATGATAGCATGCTGAGTTCTCAAGCTGATATCCTATATATTCATCATGTTCTAGCAATGTGAGAACCATTTTATATACATTTCTTATCAGATCCCTTAGGATCATTCTATCCCCATCTTAAGTCAAATAGAGTTATAGATTTTGGTGTAGGTATCTTCTTGGCCAACTAAACCTTGTTTTGGATGCCCATTATTGATTTTCATAAGCTCACCAAGTTTCAAGACTTCATTCATTATCAATTTTTCCCAGTTTTAGAAGCATTTCCCCAATTAGGCCTAGTGACTGCATTTTATCCAACAATCCAAGATTGTCATAGGTTCCTTGTGTGTGTGGGCTTGAAAATTTCATAATTCCTTTTTCATACACTTTGGGGTTCATGTCTAAGATCATTATTTCCAAGTTTTGGATGTTGAGGCCTTTAATTTAATGAGATATGGTATTTTCATCATCAAACCCTGATCTAGGTTTTGACAGAGCTTGAGAAGGGTGTTTTTGAGAATATTTTCTCTTTGGGATTTCTACTAACCTAATCCCTTATGTTTGAGGGTTGTTTAAGCCTATTCCACCTCTATGTCATCTTAAATACGTGGTACAAGTAATCCATACACTTCTCAGCACATAGTTTGCACGAAAACACATAATTCTATAAGTTGAACATGGCAATGATATATGAGATTCACATTCTTTAACCTTGACACACACTATCATTCTTCCTTATCAAGGAGGATTACACACACATACAATATACATCAAAAACATAAAACATATTAGAGAATCAAAGACTTACTCGTTACTTTCCACGAATGTAATGCATTTTTCTCCACTTCAAATTCTCCAATTCTGCCATGTCTTCACCTTTCCTACTTTACTTACTCACTTATTAACTCCTTCATATGATGGATAATTGACCTCCTTACATGCACAATACACATTATTATCTAATTATATCTCCAACAAAAGACATAATCAACACAACATCCGAAGACAACTAATCCTCTTCCTACTACGTAGCACTTATCCTATGATAACTAACATTTGACTTTTTACTCTTTATAAGAGTTATTACATTCACAATTCAAATATTCAAATATCAACCTTTTGGAGGGAAACTTCTTTGAACACCTAGCTCATGCTGAGAGTTCCTTGAAGGCTTATTATGGCTTGTTTATTCTTCATTAAGCATCATGAAGGATGGTCCTGCATCACAAACCCCAATGTTGTGGAACACAACCTTGGAAAGAGCTATGTTTCCACTTGTTAGGAATCTGCTTCCAAATATTAAATCAAAACAAAAAAATGTAAACTATTGAATCCTTAATGAACTCAAAAAATAACTGTTATCCATATTTCGCCCTTGCGCCAAATATTGGATTGGCCATGACCCCGCATAAGAGGAACCTGAGAAAACTCACTCAAATCTTGCAAATTGGTCGTAGAAGGACTCAACCATGGAGTGGCAGAGGCCAAGAGAGACTAAAGGACCCTGTGCAAAAGAAACGACTATGTCAGGCCGTTTCCACATCTTAAATCCGTTCTCCAAGTTACAGGCATACTCAACTATGAGATAACAGGGTCAGACAAGAAGGGGAAGAAATCGTGAAGTTTCGAGGTCCTCGGGCTCGAAACTGTTTAGAAAAGGGTCTAGAAATAATTAAGTATGGAGGAGGAAGTAGAAGAGACCATTTGTCCTAATGAAGCTTCTCCAAAGGTGAATCTAAAAAAGGGGAAGCCCAAACTAGCGGCAGGCTTCCACGCCTCCAAAATCCTAAAACGTTGTGGGGCTGTTGAAAAGTCTTCAAGTAAGAAAGAAGCTTCCAAGTGCTGGCTTGGCGCAAAACCAAAAGGAGCCATGTGTCCAGGCAGAGCTTCGGGGCTGCAGGAGTTTTTTTGAGTTTTGCGCAAAAGGGCAAAAGGATAAATTACAGACTTATAGGCCTGATTTGTTGTTCCAAGCTAGCTGCCATGAGTCCCATATCTTCAAAGGGGACCCATTTTTGAAAACTGTTTTCCCGCCCATTGGTACAAACTCGATACAAACTTCGAAGGGGCATATCTTTCGACTCAAGGATCAAAATATTGTGAATCTAACACCATTGGAAAGATCTCGGCCTCACCTACGCTATGGAGGTCTGAAACTTTAATTTTGAGGAGGTTAGGTAAAGGAGAATGGAGGAAACATCTTCGGGATTTCAATGTAGGATCCATCTGTCTCAACAACATTTGTCTCTTCCATTTCCTCTTCTTTCAAGGTGCCAAATCAAAGATTGATGTAGTAAAGACGAATTTGGGGGCAGATTTTATCAGAAGCATTAATGGAAGTGGTTGAGATTCAACTTGCGTTTTTTCGCTTCTCTCTCTCTTTCTTCTCTCTAACCGAATCTATAAATACGGGGGTAGGACTCATTGTAAAGGGTTGGACATTCTTTGTTTTGCAAGTTGCCTTCTCCTTCTAGCAAAGGGATTTGTGGGGTTCAGGCCTTCCATAAAAAATTGTAATACGTTTATGCCTTTTGGCTACTTTGTAATGAACTGTATCAATCCACAAAGCAATAAAACATGTCTGTGATCAATCTTAGATCCTTTCTTGTCTCTTTTGCTTCCATTTGGTCTTCCATTACAAATCTGGATATCTGTGTTTGTTTATTGTATGTATTTTGTTGGTTTGTGTCTATTGGCAAAATAAGTGTTCATCATTCATTTGGTGCATCACCTGGGTAGTTTAGTTATTTCTTATTTCTTATACTCTTTTATCCATGTCTCCTTGACAAGTTTTAGATTAGGTATAGAAATAGATCCTTTTGCAAATCCTTACGTATGCACCTAAACAGAGGGATAAGGAACCAACCTTTAATCAGGAGAGCTTTTCCATTTTTGCAAGGTCCCACACCTTAGGAAAAGTTCAATGTTATGCAATCACACCGAATGGCCCTGCCTTAGAAAAGTAGATTTTTAGAACACATTTGGGGGTGCTGTGATTTCACACTAACAATAACTTCAAACTTGATTATATGAAGATATCACATGCCTTTTTGAGGGGATAACCTCCTTTAGAGTAGAGCTCATTTTCAAAAAAATAATTTCCCATATTTCTTCAATTACAATATCAATATATATAGGCATTACGACCTAACTCTAATTCTCAAGGTTAACCTTACACCACATAGGAGCCCAAGCTTCATTACAAACCCAAATCACAATGCCCAAGGGTTGAACCCACATACACAAGGTGCCTAGGTTAAATGAAAACTATGTCTATTACAATGCCAAAATAATAATGATGGTTAGGTTTTGGGTTCTAACAACATGAACAAACTGGATTTATCAATAAAGTAACTATAAACATCTCACATAACTTGTGGTCTAAACATATAATGTGAACTTCATATCCAATAGGTTGTTGACATTCATCTAGAGATTATCCTGGTTTTTTTCTCTCAATCTGGTAGCTTTCTAATAGGATTTAACTATTAATTCCTTGATGAATATTTTAGGCTAACAAACCCAAAAAAGAATCCATCAAGTTTCCTAGTAAGGGGTGTTGTAAGACAACAACAATGTCCTTTGAGAGAACTCTTAATATTTTTTTTTTTTGAAAATCGGGAGATGCGGCTTTAGATTTATTTAGTGAATAAAATCAACACTATTATATTTTAGCTGAATAGATTGTGTCATATGTTAGCAATGGACACACATATTATATTATGTTAGTTTTATTTTTATGAACAACCTTCATGTTCTCCAATGTATGAGGGACACTGAAAGTGTTTATTTGGTTACTTTCTCATGTAATATACTTGTTGAATCCATAATTTGTCAAAGTATACAAGTTTTGGCTAAGTACCCCTTTTGTTTGGAATATAAGGTAGTTCAAGAGCGCAAAACTAAGGAGAAATTTTTGGACCACTTAGATTGGTGCATGCACAAATTTGTATGAGGAATGTTTCTAAAAGTGGCACACGGCTACAATTTTTGAATTCACTAAAGGCTAAGTGCACATAGAGACTTGAAGGCCATTACAATTGGTGTGTGCCGTAGAAACAAAGGCACTTACCACTGAATGCATGTAAGAACCAATTAACCTCCCAGATATTAGTGTACATGACTCTAAGTGGTGGAAACAAGGACCACGATGGACTTCAAACTACCAAAAAAGGAGCACTTGCATGAAAGAAAGGAATCTAGGTGAGCTCAATAGTGAGTTAACAAGCAGTTCAAAAGATAAGCAAATTTTTTAATGAGATATGGTTGACACGCACAAGCTGAAGATAAGGGTTGACACCATATTGAATGCACACCAACTATATATTTCTAGTTAAATCATTGTAAACTGGTACTTAAGGGCGAGTATAAGTACTAGAGGAACTAATGGAGGGCAAGACCCCATCAGTATATATACCCTTGGAGCTATTAGAAAGAGGTTCGAAAAACATTGGAATGGTTACTATTATAACAAAGAGAACATGTAAATATATGGTTTGAATGAACGGAAAGGGGGTATTCATGTTCATTGTTTGTTTATGTGTTAAGTTATTATTCTTAGTAATTGTTTCATTTTTGTTCTTATGCATTTATGTGTAAGCTGAATAAGAGTGAACCTAGTAAGACATCATGACGCAAAAAAATTGATGAGGATATTTGTACTCTCATGCCTCAGCTAAGCACACAATGCATATATTTTATGTGATATGATAACATAAGGCATTTCCCTTACACTTTGCGCTCGATGGTAACTTTGGCATTACGCACACAGTTCTAGCGGGGTGGGTAAATTAGAGAAAAGAATTGGTTCTGTTTCTGAGACTCATTGCATTGTGTTGTCATGTTGGTACTTTAGAAAGATGTTTCCAATCATTCAAGATAATATCGAGTGCTGAATAGAGAGAGTGGAAGATGATTTTTTGTAAAATTATCCTAGTCAAATGTATTGTTCACCAAGCAAATGGGTAGAAAGGAACTTGTATGACTCTTTGTATTAAAAATTATTTAGCAGACTTATTATAAACTTGTATGCTTTGGTTGGCTGCCTATTTTATGCACCAAAGTATGAATTTGTGTTGGAAGTACACTTAAACAACTAAACATAGTAGAATAATCACACAACTAGACATTAGGTGGACATGTGCAATAAATTTCTAGTGGAACAAAGTTCTTTATAGCTACGTTCTAGAGTACACGGTTTCTACTTGCTCTTGCATTGAGGAAGAAGTGTTCTAGTTATTTTGAGAGTTGTACAAAACTTAATTAAGATAACTCTCCCATGTGATTAAGAATCTTATGGTAGACTTTGGGATTGAGAAAAACTGATGTCTCAAATGAGCGAGCACTTATGTGGAAATGATATGAAGAATATAGATAAAAATATCTAGCCATGAGAGGCCATCAACGAGAGGATGATTCATAATTTGGAAGTTCCGCAAAGACCCAGAGTGAATGGGAATGACATGAGGATGATTAGAACGAAGAAGAAGACCCAGGAAAAGAAGAGATGCATGCTACTGATACACAAGATCTAGAGAATGTTGAATCACAATATAATGTTGATGACCACCTTTCCCAACCCAGAGCACATGCTCATGTGACTGGGTCTCTTGACATTATCAATATTGTAAGCATTGAAATGGATAGTGAAGAGGAAGTGAAAAGGGGAAAGGAGAAATGAATTTATGACACTACATATCCTTTTGTACTACAACATGTTTGACACTTTAAACAACCAAGTGGGGAACCATCCGAGCATGTTAAGAATAAATATAGCATGCGAAAGTTTGGGATGATGACTTATGAGCCAATAAATTAGGCTTTTGGTAGTATGTAGGGGAGAGGAAATGAAAATTTTTCCCAAATACAATAATTAACAACTTTATAGATGGATGGAACCGTTATAGTCATGTACATCTAAACAACTACTATTGTTCCCCTCACATCTAGATGTAGAGGAGGAATGGGAACATCAATAACTAGACAAGTGGAAGGAGAACCAGTGTAAAGTAGGTTTGTTACGGCCACACATCTTTCTCTAACACTTCATATTTTCTATGATATGTCTATAAATATCCCAAAATATCATGGGGTAAAAAATGCCATAAGACATGTTCATAAGTGTGAACTTATCTGGCATGCAAATGGTATCATCTCCCCACAATATAAGGCAAGCCAATTTGCCACAATAGTTTTGGAGCACAGATACTTGGCATCACAAGTATGATCCATAACAAGCTGTGGTAGGTGTTTCTCCTTTTTCTTAGATTGTTCCTTTGAATGGTTGATGAAACAGATAGGGTAACGGGCGTAGGAGGAATACCTGTTCAAATGTTGGTTGATGGGTTGTTGCGCGTATGACTTCTGAATCCACAGCTGACCGTGAGAGCTTCCTTTTGGCTAGGAGGAACTACCTGTAATGAAAGCAAGACCACCAGAAAGCATTAAACAATATGGGCAGTGAACTGCCTAGCATGAGCTAGATCCGGGAAGTATGGTACTTCCTAGATGGCTGTCAGTCCACTGTTTTAAACAAATTAATGTTGAAAAAAAAGTAAATCCTATTGTTATTTTAAAATGATTTAGGTATCTCACTTAAAACACAATAAGAAACAAATCTAATCTAACAGGCTAAGCTAGAATAGAATCCACAGGTCAAAGGGTTGGTTCTGAGTTCTGCAGGTCTGATGAAGGTGTTGGGTAGGTCACATGTGAGTGAGGGTAAGGTAAAATGGGGTGGATAGGTCTCTGCTTAAGGCTATGTGGGAAAACACAGAGACCGGCGTCGGTCAGGGGTGACCGACCGTGGTTAGGTACAACCGGCGCCAGTTACTGTGAGATCTGGGAATGTCACAGAACGGGGTTTTGGGTCCCCTTTGTGATTGCACAAAGGATTTAGTTGGTTGGGAGGAGGTATTAGGTGACAAGGGTAGGTTTTTACGAGGTTTTGATGGGTCTATGAAGGTACAACACGTTGGAGATGGTCAATAAGGAGTAAGATGGACAATAGGTGGTAAAACAATGATGAAATGAATTAACCAGGGAAGTATGATATTATACTTACTTGGATGTCATTTCTGGAAGTCTGTGTGTGAAGGATGGAGGTGCTGATGATGGGTTTTGGAGGCTGCAAGTGATCACCAACTGGAGAAAAGCTTCTGCATGGGCTGCATGCACACTCCTCTTTTGCTTGGGTAGATCTGAATGTGGCTGGGATGGTTGTGCAGGAGAAGATGTTCAATCTCCTTCTTTGGATGTGAGTTCTTGCTGGAATTGGCTCTCTGAAGATGTGCTATCTTTTTGAGATCTCGCTCTCGCTCGTCAAATTTCTTGCTCCCAATGTTTTCCAACCTTGAGAATAAGGTAGTTTAGGAGTTAAAAAGGGGGAACTGATGGCGGTCCTGACTTAACTAGCGGCGGTTAGGGGTAACCGACATCAGTCAAGGTGGGATTTTCTAGGTTTTCCAAACTTAGGGGAGATCCTCCTGATTTCCTTGGATCTCATGTCATTATCCCATGGATTAGACTGGGAGCTTCTGTGAGCATGTGGGAATGTGGTTAGAGGGAGTGTAGGCATTGATTTTTAGGGTTTGGGTAAGTCTTAGTTAGTTATGGTAACTTGCTAAGAATAGGTCTTAAGGTGAGTTAGCTTGATGAGGTGTCTAAGTGAACTATATGTGTAGATATTATTTAAATAATATATTTAAATAATAAATATAGTGAGGGTAAAGCATTAATTTAATTAAATTAATACTAGTGTGGTGAAGGGGGCCATGGCTAGGTGAAAGTGATGAAGGGTACTTATTGGTCGAGGTACGGAAGGGGAGTGTGACCTAATTTTAGTGTCTACATTTTGCCCCTTTTTGTTGCGTAGCTTGTATTGGTAAGCGATGCTAACAAAAATAAGATGTGGTTGCCCCATGTGTGGGTGAAGGTGATCCCCCTCAAACCAGGAACTGACGAAGCAGCCGCGCTGAAGCGGTGAGTGGTTTGATAAAAGGTAAATGTGAAGAAAAGGTAAACAGGTGTAAGGGAAGAGGGTGAAAGGTCTACTCGGGAAATCTAGGTAATGGGTCAGGGTCAAAGGTAGCAACAGTCAAAACACACGCACACGTATAAACTGCAACACGCTACTAGGTTGAAGAGCAGGAAAACTCTACATCGTCTAAGGTCGATAGGTTTATCCAAACAAGGGTGAAGTGAATCTGGTATCCAAGGTATAGGATAAGGTCAGGAAACACAATGTAGGTTAGGTGCAGGAACATTTAGGTATGTTCTGGTACACCAAAGGTAGGGTCAGGATAAACGGTCACGACAATAGGCTAGGTAAGGTCATTAGGTCAACAACACAGGTAACAGTGCTGCAAGGTATAGTGAACACATGAGGTCAAAGGTCACTAGCGATGGTCCAGGTCCAAATATCGAGATCACAGCATGGGTAAGGCCGAGGTAGGGGTAAAATAATAAGGCGTCAACAACAGACGCGAGGAGGTTGAAGAGGGTGGAGGGCCAGAGGTGAAGGTAAAATGGTCCAGGTAGGTGTATGGGGGGAAAAAGAGAAGGGAGGTAAGGAAAATGAGGTAAATGGGGGTGATGATGGGTAACATGTTTATTGAGATACAGGTAGGGTATGTGATACGGGTGTACATTGTATGGAGACACACAACGGCCAGTATATATGAGGAGATAGATGACAATTATGTGAGCTGAATTGTAAACTTTAGGCTGGACCGAGTCAGGTGGTATGGATGGAAAATCGGGTGATGGATCGAAGTTTAGGCATGGATTGAGTCAGGTTTTAGCATGGATTGAGTCAGGTGGTGGATCGAGTCAGGTCGATATTAGGGGAGTCAGGTGATAGGCATGGATCGAGTCAGGTGTTTAGGCATGGATGTTTATTTCAGTATTTTGATAACAAAGGGCAATGTAAATGTATGAGATGGTGTAAAATGTGGAAAATATTAGTTATGTTATGAAAATGTGAAATAAGATAAGTGGTAAAGGGTATGTGGTATATGGTTTAGATGTTGAGGTGTTTGATAGGAACAGGAAATCAGGTAAAGGTGGGGAAAATGGTTAGGGTAAAGAGTGGTCGAGCTAACCTTCCAGGGCCCCATGCCCTAGAAGTGTTGCCTACATAGTCCCGGTGAAAAGGGACCTCAGACCGATGTAGTTCTCCCATAAGCTAGGGAAGAAAGATGAAAATGAGTTAGTAGGTTTTTAGGCATGTAGTGGGTTTTAGGTTTAATGGGTGTGGGTAGATTATAGGTAAAATGATGCAGGTGAAAGTGATAATGGCGAAAGGGGAGGGCTACCCCCAAAGGTAAGCGACGAGGACCAAGTCCTGTATAAGGTAATCAGAACGTAAACAAAGATAGTTTAAAAGATAAGAGGGGGCCATAGAGCCACCTGATTGGGTAGGAACCTACCGAGTAGATCATACCTTGGAGGAGGTGATAAACACAAGACCCAAAAGACACCACATGATTAATGGTTCTATGATGAAGGTAGTCACAGGATCACCAAATGTCTAAATTCCAAGATGTCCCTTGAGGTAATTGAGGAAATGAGGGTAGAAATGGTAAGGTGGGAAAAGGTAGTTAATTTGATATGTTTGAGTGACAGGGCTTTTGGGCAAGAGGTCCTAGGTCACAATGGGCAAGTCCATGACTAAAAAGTTATGTTTCTTGTGATAGACTGATCGATGCGGGAAGTCTATATGGGATAAATAATATGGTACTCCTTGAGGTCTTCGTGAAGCTGATCGATGCGGGAAGCTTCATTTTCTCTCATTTTTTTTTTTTATATAATTTTTTTGTGAAAGCTTCGCATAGCTGTGCTTCGAAGGAACAGTCTATTTATAGTATCAATTTGGTCGAGAGGAAGATGTCCTTTTGAGGGAGTCATCTTTTATTAGAAGTTTGACTCAAGGAGTTTGGTCCCATTGGAGGTCTTTGAAATCATGGACAAGACCAAGGTGAAGGATAGGACTCTTGTTCAAAAGGAAAGGTGGAACGACCATGGGATCTCATCTAAAGATAGACGAAAAGTATCCATGAGAATCATGCTATGTGCAGTGCCGTGGTGCACGTATTCAAGAGTAGATAACAAGTGACAGGTACTCACATGATTCTTGTTTAATCATTAGGGAGGTGTATGAAGTGGATAGCACTCAAGGGGTGAGCCTGTAAAGAGACAAAGGGTGAGGTAGGACAATGAGTCAACAATAGAATGGTCGAAGATGTAATGCGTTAAGGGGCTCAGGTTCAGGTTTACCCTCAAGTGAGGACAAACGATAGGCACCTGATCCATAGGTATGAGTTACGATGTAGGGTCCAAGCCAATTAGGAGAAAATTTTCCCCGTTTGCTTTTCTCTGCTTTGGTTACGTGTTGATTTTCTTTCAAAACAAGGTCACCCACTTGAAAGGTTTTTTCATGAACACGTTTGTCATAAGCACGTTTGATACATTGTTGATAAACTTGAAGGTGATCCAGAGCATTAAGATGATGTTCATCTAATAACTCTAGTTGTGCCAAGTGGTCCTGACGAAAGTCATCATCAGTAAGCATGTCATGGAGAGAAATGTAGAGTGAGGGGATCTGGACTTCGAGAGGCAAAACAACCTCTGTACCATAGACCAGTGAAAAGGGTGTAGCCGCAGTGGCAGTGTGAATACTAGTACGGTATGCCCATAGAGCAAAAGGAATGTGCGTATGCCAATCCTTCCCAGTATCGTCAACCACTTTCATGAGAATTTTATTGAGGGTTTTGTTAGTGGATTTGGCTTGGCCATTGGTTTGTGGGTAATAAGGTGAGGAGAAACTAAGTTGAATGCCGAAGGCATCACAAAGTTTTTGCAGTGTTTTGTTTTTGAATTGTTTTCCATTGTCAGTGATGAGGCGATGAGGGACACCAAAGCGACAAATGATGTGATGGTTAATAAACTCACATATTTTCTCAGCTTTCATGGAGATAAGTGGTATGGCTTCTACCCATTTGGTGTAGTATTTGGTAGCAGTTATAATCCATTGATGGCATTGGGAAGAATGAGGATTGATTTCTTCGACAAGATCCAAACCCCATTGAGAGAAGGGCCAAAGGTCACGAGCGACCTGTAAGGCATGACTGGGTGTATGATGAAGGTTGGAATGTTGTTGACATTTCATGCAGCATTTGACATAGTTGCAACAATCATGGTTAAGGGTCGGCCAATAATAGCTAAGGTGAAGAATACGCTTAGCAACAGCAAGACCACTAAAGTGGCCTCCACATATGCCATCATGAACTTCTTTAATGGTGTAGGGGATTTCAGAGCTGGTGAGGCATCGTAAGAGAATACCATCAAATCTGCATTTATAGAGAAGGCCACTCATGACAACATAATGAGATGCCTTTTTGAGAAAGGTGCGTTGTCCATTATGTGTGAGATCAGGAGGCAAAATAGAAAGGGAAAGGTAGTCTGCAAGCTACTTATACCAAAGATCTGGTGTGTTCAGTGAGGTAGTGTGGATGAGGTTAATACAACAAGATTTATAAGAAGGTCTTGGTATGCATTTTACAGTAACAAAGATGTCTGAATCATCAGGCGAAGTGGGTATTTGAGAAGTGAGGCAGGCCATGGTATCCGTGAATTTATTGGTGGATCGTGGAACGGTTTGAATTTTATAGCGGTCAAAGGTAGTCAACATGATGTCGACGTAACATTTGTATTCTTGAAGTATTTCATTATGACACTGATAAACACCATTGACTTGGTTTACTACCAGTTGAGAATCACCGAAGATATTAATGGACTTAATGTCTAAGGCATAGGCAGTCATGAGACCCAATACGAGCGCTTCGTATTCGGTGACATTGTTGGTGCATTCAAAGTCGAGTTTAAATGATAAGGGCATGGGTTCACCATCAAGAGGAATGAGGATAATGCCTACACCACCCCCACACTGACATTTGGAACCATCGAAGAATAAGGTCATTTGGTAAGGGTTGTCATCCAAAGAGAGGTTAGCAATGGATTCGTCGGGGAAGTCAAAATTAGAGGGTTGGTCCTGGACAATAGGTGCGTCAGCCAGTTGGTCAGCGATAGCCTGGCCTTTAATGGACTTTTGGTGGATGAATTCGAGGTCAAGATCAGCTAAAAGCATAAGCCATCACATGCGGTACACTGATTTTGATAAGGTTTAGCGTACATGATGTGTAAAGGGTCGGTGTTGGTCACGACATAGGTTTTGTGGTTGAGTAGGTAATGGCGGAGTTTGGTGGCAATGAAAACTAAGGCTAAGAAAAGTTTTTCAGGGTGAGTGTATCAGGTTTCGTAGTCCAGAAGGGTACGACTTATATAATAAACCACCTACTCCCTATGTTGTTCATCACGATGAGCGAGCATGGCTCCCAAGGAATGATCGGTAGCTGATATGTATAGGTAAAAAGGTTGGTCGTCTTTAGGTGGGATAAGGATGGGTGGTTGGAGAAGGTATTGTTTTAAGGCCTCAAAAGCTTTGTGACAGTCATCATCCCATTTAAAGGAGACATCCTTCCTAAGCAGATGATGAAATGGTTGACACCGATCTGATAATTTTGAAATAAAATGGTGAATGGATTGCAATTTACCTTGCAAGCTACGGAGTTGTTTAAGGTTAGTGGGTGGAGGCATTTCCAGAATGGCCTTGACTTTAGCTGGGTCAACTTCTATACCATGTAAGGAAATGATAAATCCCAAGAGCTTTCCTGAGAGAACTGCGAAGACACACTTTTTAGGCTGCAGGCAGACGCAATATTTAATAAGGTGATCAAAGATGGTTTTGAGGATAGCGAGGTGCTCAGCGCGACGTTTAGATTTAGCCAAGAGATCATCCACGTAATCTTCCAATATGCGATGCATGATATCATGGAAGATGTAAGTCATAGCACGCTGATATGTAGCACCAGCATTTTTAAGGCCAAAAGGCATGACTCTATAGCAGAAGGTCCCCCAAGGGGTAATGAATGCGGTCTTGTGCTGATCTTCTGGGGCAAGAAAAATTTGGTTATAACCCGAAAAACCATCCATGAGTGAGAGCATTTCGTGACCTGCGGTAAGGTCTACCAGTTGATCAATACCGGGCAAGGGAAAGTCATCTTTCGGGTAGGTGAGGTTGAGGTCACGGAAGTCCATGCAAATACGAAGTCCCCCTGTCGCCTTAGTGACAGGGATGATGTTAGAAATCCATTGGGGATAATCAATGGGTAAGATGAAAGAAACAGAAAGAAGATGCTGAAGTTCTTCTTTGACGAGAAGGGCAATGTGAGGGTGCATCTTCCTTAGCTTTTTTTTGATATGTTTGCCATCGGGAATGGTGACGATATTGTGGACCACTATGGTGGGGTCAATACCGGGCATGTCTATGTAAGACCAAGTGAAAGCATGTTTATACTCCTAGAGAAAAGAAGTGATGGCTTCCTGTTTAGCAGCATCTAAAGATTGTCTGATCTTTAGGATGTGTGGGTCATCCTGAGTATGAATGTTGATTTCAATAGTCGATTCATTCAACATGGTTTGCATCTCAGATGGTAACGACCGATGAATATATGAGTCTTCTGCACCAAGGTAGGTGAGTATGGATTCATCATCCTGACATTGAATGACGTTAATGGTTGGTGTGTCATCGTCGATCATCTCAGGATACAGGAATGGGAGAGTGGAAGGGGCCTCGCCTTCGCGTTGATAAGTTAGAGGCCCCAAGGAAATGGTGTTTATGAAAAAAAAAAAATGGTTAGGAGGGATATACTCAGGATCTATCGACTCCATTGGTGAGAGTGGTGATGAAGGTGGAGAAGGGCTAGGGTCTGCAATGAGTTCGATGCGGGCTTGTTTGGTAGGAGGTTCGGGGAAGCTGATACCACTACAGTCATTGTGTTTGCGGGTGGTACATGGAATAATGGTATGGTGGCCTTGCTCATAGAAGCCAAAACCAAAACCCTTCCACACACAATGGTGTAGGAAGGTGTGGGCAAAACGGTGATTGGTAAGTGATTGGAAGTCAGCGGAAAATGGGTGGGGTTGTGATGGTGGTTCAGGTGTGTAGGTAGTAGTATCAAGTCCCCCATAGGTGAGACTAGTATGAAGATGAGGAGGACCATAAAGGAGGCTTTCTCTGATATGGTGATCATAACGAGGGTGTTGGTGAAGGCTTCCATACTCATGCGGAGTAAGGAATGTGTTGACACTATATAGGCGGTACTCCCCCAGAGTGAGGCATTGAAAAACACCTTCCAAGGGATCAGTGGTTGGTATGTGGGTAGCTGGTATGGATGATGTGTCAGAGGTCGATGCGGAGGTGGTGTTAATGGATTGGGGAGCTAATGGGGCTGTAGGAATAGAGGAGGTATGTGTGGTTGAGGTAGTGACTGTACTGGTAGGTGGAGGTGTAGGTGAAGTGGTAGTAGGTGCAGAGGTAGATGGTGTGACAGGTATGAGTACATCATTGGGTCGGTAAAGCATGTTGCATGTTTTGAAAGGTGATGGGTCAGCTGGAATGGTATAAGTGTGTCCTTCATGTTCAAACTTTACACAACGATGCAAAGTGGAAGGAACACAACCCATGACATGGATCCAGGGTCTACCAAGCAACAAGTTATATTGGAATTCCCCCTCCAAAACATAAAACAATTCTGGAACAGTGCGAGGGCCCACACGAATGTGAAGGATGACAGTGCCTAGTGTGGAGGTGATAGTGTCGTTGAATGAACGCAACATGACCGGATGTTTGTGCATGTAATTGTCAGGTATGTGCATTTGAGAAAATGCATGGGATGAAAT